>JAUKPQ010045814.1:0-319096 GCA_032273045.1 Chloridella minuta | reverse complement strand
GTTGCGACTTATTTATTATATTTCTTTTTGCCATAAATTTTTAAATCAAATTAAAATAATCCCCATTTATAATGTCATCAAAATTGATATCAAACTTTTTTTCAAAATCCCCAATATAAGAAACCTCTTCTAGTCTTGCCCAAAAAAGAATTGTATTTTCTTTCTCGTTTTCGAATAATAAAAATAAGATATCATCTTCGTTTTTAACACAATACAAATTTTGGTCATTTGGAATTTCATTTCCATCTGACATGAATTTATTATCATTTAATCTATAGCAAGCGAAAATCATAACTTACAATCCAAAAATTCTTTTAACTTAGAGCTCTTACCGTACATTCTTAGTTTCTTAAGTGAGAACTCTTTAATCTGTCTAACTCTTTCATTTGTTAAATTAAGCTCTTCTCCGATTTCTTTAAGACTCATTTCGTGATATCCATTAAGACCGAAATGCATATTCAATATGCGTATTTCCCTTTCATTCAAATCTTCAAATACTGAATTTATCTCTTGTTTTAGTGAACTAATATTTATCTTCTTGTCAATATCATCCATTGTTTCACCTGGAATAAAATCTCCAACTTCACTATCTGAATCCTGTCTAATTTTATCATCAATAGAAACATATCCCATAATATCGTTAACAGAAATTTTAACCTCTTTTTCAGTTAACTCTGTAACTCCAACGAGTTCTTCTATAGTTGGTTCCCTATCTAGAGATTGATAAAGCTTGTCGGACGCTTTATTAATCTTTCCAATATTATTAATCTTATTAATTGGTAGTCTAACTGTATTACCATTCTCATATACAGATTGCATGATAGATTGTCTTACCCACCAAACAGCATATGATATAAACTTTATTCCCCTTGTTTCATCAAACTTTCCAACCGCCTTTATAAGACCTATATTTCCCTCACTAGACAACTCTTCTAATGGAATTCCAGACCAAGAATAATCTTTTGCGATTGATAATACAAATCTAAGATTTGACTCAACCAATTTATTCATTGCCCTCTGATCTCCTTGTTTAGCTTTTATTGCTAGCTCTGTTTGCTCATCACTAGATATTACATCTAACTTCCTTAAATCCTTGAAGTAGTTTCTGATTGAAATGCTGTTGCCGCTAACATTGCAATCTATATTGTTTGTTTTTTCTGCCATAATGTTTTTTGTTATTGCTTAATCATTCCACTTTAAATTTGCCACAAAATCTTTAAAAGTGTTAAATTGTTCTTCCGAACGCATTTCCATTTTAAGTAAAACTAAATTATTTTCCTCATAGACTTCAGCAACTTCAGCTTGGTTTATGATAGTAAAAGAAACACATCTTTCTTCCACTCCTTTTTGTTTTACAATTTTCAAATCAGTTTCGATGAATCCATTTTCAAAACTACCAGTTCTACAATAAGTACCATTTTGCTCAAAACCATAACTCTTTGAGGATTCATCACCCCCTTGTAAATGTGTCTGTTGTTCTTTTTTTATCTGAGCTTCGAAAGCTGCTTGATGATCAACCTCTTGAGTAGGAGCGCCCATAGCTGCATAAGGATTCTCCGACTGATCCCCAAGTATTCCTTTTTTCAATGCTTGTTTTGTTTGATTTTCCATATTATATAAAGTTTATAGCCAATAATGACTGCACACAAAGATAGTGTTTTTTTTGTTTTAAAAAAAAAATTTATAATGAATAGATATATTTTATGCCAACGATGAATGTTGCATATAAAAATATCCCTCTCGCAACGGATGCACGAGAAAAAACCAATAAAGAATTTATAAGTTTTTGATTGTTTTTATTAGTTTTCTGTTTGTCTGTAAATTTGCTCTGTAACCTTCTTTTTCCTATTATCATAAATTAATCTATATACCCATAATTAAACTCTATCCTCATACTTTAAAATCGACTGCATTTTTACTCCATCTAAAACTAATCCATTTCCATTATCTAAAACAATTTGATAGTTTTTAGATAATGCATTTTTTATCTCTTCGAACGATAATCTTGTATCCCCTACTAGGAATCCTCTTTCTGAGAAAACAACTTCCCAAGGTGCTGAAGAACTTTTGTCAAACACGACTTTGGTAGGCTTCTTTTTTCCAACCTGCGTTTCAGCAGTTGCGTTTACAACTTGCTCAATTTTTTCAGCTAACATTTTTAGTCTATCCTTTGACACGATAAAAGTATTTTATATAAATATGTAAAAAAACAAAAAAATAAGCCCACGAGAGGCTTATTTTTTTTATTGATTAAATCTAGATTGCAAAATTTTATCCATTAGCTCATCCATTTTTTTCTGCTTAAGAGCTTTTTCTAAAGATGCTTGCTTTCTTCTGCTAGCTATAACTCCTCTAGAATCCTTAAGTCTTTGAGATCTTTTAACTCCTCTTTTGATTTTTGCCAATTTTTTCTTTTGGTTTTTCTCTGGTTTCTTCATAATTTATATTTTTATTAAATGTAGTAAATCTATTTCAAATTTCAAAATGTTAAGTGCTACATCCAAAACATTCAAATTGACTATCAACAGGTCTCTCTACTTTTTTCTCAGTAGACATATCAATTGCCAAGTGTTTAGCCTTATTGTCAACAGATTGACTTCTTAAGTAATACTGGCCAGTTTTAAGACCTAATCTCCAGCCTAAGTTATGAGCTGTACTTAATTTACCAACTGTCGGTGTATCAAAGAAAAGATTAAGACTTTGAGATTGATCAATAAACGGACCTCTTTCTGCAGACATATTAATAAGGGCACCTTGAGACAATTCCCAAACCGTTTTATATATCTCCTTTAATTCAGGGCTGATTACAGGTATGTTTTGAATACTACCATCGTTCTTAATCAGCTCGCTAAGAATGTCTCTGTTCCAAAGACCTATCTCTTCTAATTCTTTTACTAAATGCTTATTAACCATTGCAAATTCACCACCTGTTACCTTACGAACATATAAGTTAGATGTGAACGGTTCGAATGCTTCGTTTGAGCCAATTACACGTGCGGAACTAGCTGTAGGAGGACAAGTAGTCACCAATGAATTTCTTACACCGTATTTAAGGATATCTTCTCTAAGAGTAGCCCAATCATGCATACCGCTTAAATCTTCTTCTTTCAATCCCCACATTTCCCATTGGAAAATGCCTTGTGAAATAGGAGAGCCTTCGTAGTGGTCATAAGTTAATCCCGTTTCTTTTGCCAAGTCACAAGATTGTCTTAAAGCATTAAAGTATATTGTTTCAAAAATATCCTTATTTAACTTTTTAGCTTCACCAGAAGTAAAGGGCAATCTAAGCATAGCAAATACATCCGCCAAACCTTGGATACCAATTCCTAGAGCTCGTTGCTCTAATCCACCCTTACGACCTTCTTTGGTTGAATATTCGTTTACATCAATAGCGATGTTAAGAGATTTTGTAATCGAGCGAACAACTCTACCCAATTCTTTAAAATCATACTTTTTATTCTTCACAAATTTCTGAACTGGAACTGAAGTAAGCGTACAAATTGCGGTTGTATCTTTATCAGTTACTTCCATAATTTCTGAACACAAATTCGAACTATGAATCACACCAAAGTTTTTTTGATTTGATTTTCCATTCGCCTGATCTTTGTAGCACATATAAGGCATTCCTGTTTCAATTTGAGATTCCAATATTTTAATCCACAAATCATGAGCCTTAATTTTAGTTCCAATTCCAAGCTCTACAGCTTTATTATATTCTTCTTCGAACTCTTGACCATATATTTCGTAGAAAGGTTTTAAACCTGCTACTTTGATGTCATGAGGACAGAATAAATACCAATCACCGCTTTCCTGTACCGCTTTCATAAAGTTATCAGGAATCCAAAGTGCAGAGAACAAATCACGAGCTCTCAATGTTTCATCACCAGTCTTTTTTCTAATCTCTAAAACATCAAAAACATCTTTATGCCAAGGCTCAATATATACAGCACAAGAACCTGGTCTCTTTCCTCTTTGATTCCAAAATCTCAATGCCTCGTTTACAACCTTTAGGTATTTTAAAATACCACCTGCTTTACCATCTGATTTTCCAACATTGCTTTCTTTTGAGCGAATGTTAGACACTGCTAATCCAATACCTTCAGCTTTAGATGAAGATACAGAAATTCTACCTAACATATCAAGCAAACCATCAGTAGAATCATCGGGAACAATGGAAAGGTTGCATGATGCAATCTGACCAATGTTTGTACCAATATTAATTTTAATTGGAGTTGCAGGACTTTCCTTTTGATTACTTAAGTCGTTATATTTTTCTTTGAAATCTTTTGCGTTTTCAGTAACCATCAAAGCAACTCTCACATACATATGTTGAGGTCTTTCAATAACCATACCTTCAGATGTTTTCAAAAGATAAATATCTTTTAAAGAGCACCATCCAAAATAATCAAAATTGTGATCCCTAGAGTAATCGATAACTGATTCTATTAAATCAATATTTTCTTTTACTTTGTTGTAATAAAATTCACTCAATAAACCACTATTGTACATCTTTTTAGTGGCTTTCATAAACGAATCCTCCGTTTCTTTATGTAACTTACTGATTGCTATGTTTGCTGCCAACTTAGAGTAATCAGGATGATTCATTGCCAATGATTCAGACACCACTGAAATCAAATCATCTAATTGGTTTGTTGTCATATTATCAGCCAATCCTTGTGTTACTTTAATGAACACCTCGTCTGCATTAACCTTTAGTCCTTCTGCTTGTTTTTTAATTCTCGTAAGTATTCTACTAGGATTAAAATCAATCTTATTTCCGTTTCTTTTTATTACTTGCATTTTTTATAACTTATTGTTGTTTATTAAATTTCTTCATCAAAACTAATTGGTCCACTCAAATCAGCTGCCTTATATTCAGTAGGTCTATTTTCAAAGAAGTTTACTTTAGATTTCAATGCAATTTGATTCATAAATTCAAATGGCTGTTTTGAACCAAACTCTACATCACAACCTAATTGAGTCAACAATTGATCAACAACATACTCTAAATATTGCTTCATTAAATCAGCGTTCATACCAATCAATGAAATTGGCAAAGACTCTGTAATAAATTCTTTTTCTATCTCAAGAGCAGACAAAAGTATCTCACGGATTCTTTCTTTTGAAGGCTTATTAACAATGTGATGATTCAACAAGTGAATTGCAAAGTCACAATGCATAGCTTCATCTCTAGAAATAAATGCGTTGCTACTGCACAACCCTGGCATCAAACCTCTAGATTTTAAATAAAAAATACTACAGAAAGATCCTGAAAAGAAAATACCCTCAACAGCAACAAATGCAATCAGTCTCTCAACGAAAGATTCAGACTCAACCCATTTAAGAGCCCACTCTGCTTTCTTCTTAACTGGTGGCATATACTCAATTGCCTTAAAGCACTCATTTCTTTCTTTTGTATCCTTAATGTAGGTATCAATAAGCAAAGAGTAAGTGTGACTATGGATGTTCTCCATGTGTATTTGGAGTCCATAGAAAAATTTAGCTTCTGTGTACTGAACTTCATTCAAGAAGTTTACTGCTAAGTTTTCATTTACGATACCATCAGAAGCCGCAAAAAATGCTAATACATTCTTAATGAAAAATCTTTCATTATCTGTAAGCTTGCTTTTCCAATGAGATATATCTTGTGCTATATCTAATTCTTCGACTGTCCAAATAGCCTTTTTTTGTTCTTCATAAAGTTCCCATAAGTCTTGGTGGACAATTGGAAATAATACGAATCTGTCTGCGTTTGATTTTAAAATCTGTTCTTCCATTTTTACTTCATTCATTTGTGTTTATGTTTTATTTTTTTTGATTATTATTCCTTGAGTGTAGAAATAAATAAAGGCAAAAAAAATAAAATTTATCTTTTTTTTAAAAATCGTTGTCCATCAGTATGTCATTAATATTATCGATATCTTCGTCCGTCTTTTTTTCATTTTTTTTGTTGGTTGACTTCTGACTTCCCGACATCATAACAGCATCTTCTGGCGGTAAAATATCAATAAAAATTCTATGCGTATCAAAAATAGCAGGAAGATAAAAACCATCTGCCCCATTTCTATTTTTCAAAATACCAAAAGTGGCTTCATTTGCAACCTTAACTTCATCAGGTCTACCAATCCCTATTACCAAATCTGCAGTTGCTGCCTTACCTAAAGCCTCACCAATAGCATCAAGACCAAACTTATCTTTGTTCATTCCTGCTCTATTGGTTTGAGATGCAGTCCAAATAGGAATACCCAACTCTACTGCTATACCTCTAATCCCTTCATAAATACTTGTCAGAGAGTGTCTTTTTTCGGTAAAGTTAGCCAAAGGTTTCATAATATCAGCATAGTCAATAAAGATTATATCTGGAATGAATCCCTCATTTGATTCTAGCGTTCTTAAGTGAGCCATTATAGTATTGGTAGTTGCTTGACCTGTAGCAAATTCCTTAATTACCAATTGACCACCCAATCTATCTATTTCTAATGCATTTTCTCTAACAACATCTGGATATTCCCAAACATCTTTTATCTTTATCTGATTTAGGCAAGCATCAAATCTTTGACCAACAACTTTTTCTGACAACTCTAAAGTATAGTAGATAACCTTTTTACCATCCAATAAAGCTGTAGATCCTGCCTTAACCAAAGCCATAGATTTACCGCCCCCTGGAGGAGCTAGGAATATTCCTTGTTCTCCACCTGCTAATCCACCGCCAATATACTTATCTAGACCTTTCATTGTAGATATTGGAGCTCTAAAATCTCGTTCCAATCTCTTTTCGATATCTCTTAGATAGTGGTGACCTGTTTCTTTTGGCTCACCAGCTTTAAGCGCATTCTCTAGCTTAACTTTCATAGAGTCATAATCATGACTCTTCCAGTCTTTAACTAATTCAAACAGACAGTTTTTAACACTTCTTTCTTTGAAAAAATAATATGCAGAATCTTTGAGGTGCTTTACATTGGTTATTTCTACTGATTCAAGCTTGTCTATCAAACCTAATAGGTGATCTTTAGCTAAACCTTTTTCTTTCTGCCTTACAATATCTTTCAAAGAATTAAACCTTGCAATCTCTCTGTATTTATTGTAAAACTCAATTTCGTAGTTAAGAAGTATTTTTTGGTATGATTCAAAATATTCAACTTGTACAATATCTATGATTCGCTCTGGAAAACCGTCTTTGTCTGTAATGAATAGATTTAAGAATCTATTTTGATAATCAACATCAAAAGGTTCTATTGTTTCCTCTTTGAAGAATGATATCAAATTTTGAACATCGGCATCTACTATGGGCTTAACACCCTTATCTTTAACTTCCATAAAAAATCTTTACCTTAAATTTTCATATTTTTTGAATACTCAATTTCTTTCGTCATAACTCTATAGAAAGGGGAGAAAAAATCCTCTAAACTTCCATTTTGTAAATGACTAATCATTCCATCTCTTATAAATAAACTTACAGCCTTCTCAACACTTCTATCATTACCTAGAATTCCATGCTTAACCGCATCAACTTTATTAATTGCTTCGTCATTTAAAAAAGGTTTTTTCAGATTCATCAATCTTGCATTTCTATACAAAATACTTTCTGATTCCAAAACCTTATCATATATCTTAAGCTTCTTCTTTTTCTGCGCTTCCAAACTCTCTTCAACCAATCTGCTGTAAAGATACTTTTCTTTTTTGATATTTGGAAAATATTTTATCAAAGTTTCTCTAGTAATACCTTTAACGCCTTCAATTTTATCAGACTTATCTCCTTCAAAGCACTTGAATAACAATTCATTATCTATAATATGACCATACTTAGATTCGTACTCTTCTTTATTTACAAAAAAAGCACTATCTGAAGTCATAACACTAACTTTGTCTGAAATCAATTGCAAATAGTCTTTATCACGACTAAAGACAATAATCTCTTCATCGTCAGATTTGCTTCTTAAAATATATTGGGCTATAAGATCATCCGCCTCAATGAGGTCGACTTCAGCTTGTCGGACATACAATTCATCTAAATAGTTCTGAACTTGTATCTTCTGTTTTAACATCTCTACCCTCTCTAAATCCTGGGGATTATAAAGGCCATCAGTTGCGATGGCCTTTTGTGTTTTTTCCCAGTCTTTATTTCGGTTGGCTTTATATGGAGGGTAGATGTCGTATCGTAATTTTCCTGAATGAAAACCATCCCACATTACCACCACTCTGTCTGGCTGAACTCGATTCATAGCAGTTTTTAAACTTTCTATGAAGCCGAAGCTACCACCACATAAGTAACCTGTACTTGTTTTTAACTCTTGACGCTTTTTGAAGTTTCTCTTAAGATTCCATTGACCATCTACGAGTAATGTCTTCATATAGAATTAATCAGTAGATACTGATTCCCAGCCTTTTTCGTATTCCAAATTCCAATCAGGAGCGTATTTGTTTTTATACTCATCCATTGCTGCTTTATCATCCAATATAAATCCGTGGTTTGTACAGATGATTGTGCCCTTAGCTGATGTTTCAGTAATGTGATTTTTTTCCAATAAGATACCTGACTTAATTGCATAATTCATTTTTTCGCCTTTTCTTACAGCATCTACTTTAGCACTTCTTGTCATAACTCCACCAATTCTAAATACTAGAGTAGATGGTAAATACAAACTATCACCACCATAAGGTTCGATTGTAGTATTTCTTTTACCCATTTGAATATTTGGAGGCGACATGTAACCTTGGTTTACAATAAACAAAGAAGCGTTGTAAGGACAAGATTCTACTCTTGACCCATTAATTCTATGAACAAGGTATCTTTGGAATTCTTCTTTCATAACTCTAGCTGCTTTCATCATAGCACCACCACCTTCTTCGTCTTCTTTTCTATCCAACTCATCTTTAGTAGGTGTTGCACCAAGTGAATCCCAAATGAAACAAACATCACACTTAAAGTCCTTTTGTTTTGGATCATCTAAGTCATCAAGTATTCCTTTGATTAGTAAACAACCTTCTTCGATAGTCTTAACGCCTTTAAATAACAATGCGTTATCCAAATCTACACCCATTTGAGTGGCTCTAGCTTCTGAAAATTTATTTTCAGTGATAATAAATATAGGAACAATTCCTTGCTTTTGAGCATATGCAGCCAATTCTGTAGCCATTGTAGATTTACCAGTATCTGATTTACCATAAATCATACACATATGACCTATTGGCATACCTGGAAGATTAAAAGTCTGCTTATATGCAGGGCTCATATCAATCCATTCTTGTGTTTTGTATTTTGTTTCAACAAAGTTAATCTTTGTTTTATAATCTTTCAACGAAGCAAATGCTTTGTTTAAAACTGCTTTTTCTTGTTTTGGGGCATCATTCAAGATTTCTCCTGTTTCAGTGTCTACCAATTGTTCGTCTATTTTCTTCTTTGCCATAATTATTGTTTTATTTATTATTTTTACAAAACTATAAAAGTATTTTCAATTTTGTGATTTTATTTTTGATTATTTATCAACTTCTTGTTGATAAAAAAAGAGCGTTTAACGCTCTTCTCTATTATTGTTCATCCATTGGAGTATTTGCATCCTGCCAATCAAGCACTTTCCTGTCTCCTTCTTGTCTTGTTCTAAGGTAGAAAATGTCTGGATTTTCTTGTTGTTGACCAAAATTCAAATAAGCTTTACAGCTCTTGCATTTAATCGTGACATACTTAAATCGCCCTTTAGCTGCGTGAGCACCCAAATCTAAATCATCGTGACCACATTTGCCACACTTTTCAACATTGTTAAAAGATAAATTTCTAGAAGTTAAAACTGCATCAAATAAGTTGTCTCCTTCTACTGAAAATGAATGTACTTCTCTACCAATCTTTTTCTTAATGTAATACGTAATTTTTCCCATAATAATTCTAATTTATTTGTATAAATAAATATATAAAAAAACTACTCTAAAATCAATAGTTTGAATCAAAAAAAAAGGATTTATTTTTATTTTTTTTCCCACTTCACAAGTTTGCCTTTTTGACAATTTTCCGCAAAGTCTTCTGGTGATGTAAATTCCCAAATGCGCTCTCCTTTTTTTCTTTTATAGAAAACAGGTCCGCCGATATCTCTTATCTGAAATTCATATTCAGTATCTTTTTTGGCTTCAGAAATTATTCCTGCCAAAGACTGCATTCTAGACTTATAAGATTCTGATAAAAACATTTAATAAATTATCTATATAGATAAATAGGGCAAAAGTTTTTCTAATATGAGTAGTTTATATTTTCACTTAGATTTTTATAATCTGATCCGACTTTATATGCAAGAGTAAAATGCATACCATTATGAATTGATAATAATTTACCAATTTCCTGAATAAGACTTTTTTCAGAAGGGTGTATGTCAAAAACCACCGAATCGTGTACCTGAAATAAGAATTGGCTTTTTTTTCCTTTGAATAAATTTCTTATTTCCCAAACCTTATCTACGATTATTTCAGATGCGGTTGACTGAATGTAATTATTAAAACTAGCGTGTGTCTTTTCAATCCTGACTATAGTACCCCATTCATTCACCAAATAGCCTCTATTTGAATATTGCTCCCTCATTTCGTTTGCCATCTTTATTAGCGGAGATAGGAAATCCTTAACTAGGTACAGTTTGTATTCAGGGTCTGCAAGGTTAGACATTCTTTTTAAGAGAGTATCTTCGCCTGCACCATATAATATTGCGTGATTTAATGTCTTGCAAAAATCCCTTTCGTTTTCATCTATATCATCTTTTTGATATAATATTTTTGCTGTTTCATAATGCAAGTCGGCATCTTTGTATTTATCTCTATATTCTATATCCTCACTTTTAAACAAAGAAATTCTAGTCTCAAAAGAAGTATAGTCATAAACCAATATACTTCCGCCATCAAATCGTGTAATTATATTAGCCCTATCCTGATTGTCTTTCTGTAGGTTTTGAGGGTTGTAGTTGTCATTTGCAACAACACGACCAGTAATTGTCCTTTTGTTTGAATAAACTATCTTAGATAGCTTGTATCCCTTTCTAACTTTAAAGTCTAATTTGCTATTTGTAAAACTTTCTGAAAAAGCTATTTCCCTTGTGGACATCCAATATGTAGCTAAATCCCTCCTGCACATTCTTTTCATGAAAACTTGCTCTTCAGCATCTAGGCTAATAGAGTTTAGTTTGCTCATAAAAAAAGGTATATACTTGGTGGAATCAAAATTGGGTATAATATTGAAATACCTTTCACTGGTATCAACACCCATACTTACCCATCTCAGGTTCTCAATTGTTATTACTTCATTTATTTCATCTAGATTAATGTAATCACAAAAGTTTTTATAAGAAAATGCTATAACCCTATAAGAATTCATTATGTGAGTAACTGAGTCTTTAAATTTTGGCTCTGTAAGATATAACGACTTTATGTTTATAACGTAGTTTACTCCACCACTTCTAGCGTACAAAGCTCCATTATCAAAATAAACAAACAGTGGTAAATTTTTATCAAAACTATTTTCACAAAAATCAGAGAATTTTATTGCCGAAAAAAATGAATCGTATTCTATAAAATCATTTGGAAGCCAATTCTTTATTTGTAAGTAAAAAAATTCTTCTATTTCATGTAGGAATAGTTTTTTGTCTTCCATATTGCTGTAAGTCCAATACAAATTAGGCTTTATATTTTTATCAAAGATATTTTGATTTGGGTATTTTTCTTTGATAACATTCCATCCTACTATTATTGTGGGAATATCAAAAGAATCACTTATAGGATATTCCTTCAATATGTTTACAGGGTAATTACTTAAATGTTGAACAAGCATTTGATAGTCCTCGCCATCAACTGCCACAATATTACAAATAGAAAATACCTTTTGACTCATACTAGAGACAAAGATACACTTTTTTTTACATGAAAATAATAGCGTTTAAATATATTATTTATAATAACTAGGAAGGAATGAAGGATTTTTACCTGAGTACTGTATTCTAGATTTTACTAAATTAACTACAACGATAGATATGGTTGTTTTAACTGTGTCAGGATTTGGACCACTACCTCCATAGTAAGCTTTGTTTCCGACTCCTGTCTGTACATTACCCCAAACCTTACCGCCCTTCTTGATAATTGGCATAGAAGCGTATTCCTGACCTAAATCTTGAACAGCCCCTTCTAAGTCAGAAATTGAACCTGAATTTGTACCTTTTAAATAAGCTGCTAATTTTGGTCTACCACTACCTAAGAATAGAGAATTTCCGATTTTATCCTGCGTAGCTTGATTAAATTTACTATCTAAAAGACCTAAAGACGTAGCTTTTGACTTTAATGTTATTGGTATAGTTTGATATCTACCTACAGCAAAAATTTCTTTTTTGTTTTGATATGCTAGAATTTCTCTAACTGTTTTATTTACCACATCAATAGATCCAGATTTATAATAAGTAGACCCTTTCGTAGCTGACCTTATACCTCCGCCACCGCTTGTTCCAAAATTATAAACACCATAATCACCACCACTTTCTTTACCGATAACAAGATTTATTAATGGATTAATTCCAATTCCACTATTTGCGGTTGGATTTACTGTTTCGCCTTCATTATATGTATTTTCTGTTATTACACCTGCAGCTGTTAACATTTGTGTAACTGACTCAAATACAGGTTGTTGTCTAGTAGTATTTACAGCTCTTCCTGCAAGACCTGATGCGTCAGCTGTTTCTTCAACAACATTTATGTTGGCTAAACTATCTAAAGTAACTGGCTGAATTCCTGCCAATTCACCTGCAGAAAACCTCATTCTAATTCCCTCTGCAGTTGTTTTCATATCATTAGGCGTTATACTATGCTTAACGTTAGTAACCTGATAAAGCCCATTAAACATTGGTATTGCGTTTAGGTAAAAGTATTGAAAAGGAAATACTTGTGCATTTCCAATCATATCAAAAGAAGCTTTATAACTTCTACCTTCCATCACTGGTAATTGAGAGCAATCTGTTGCAATTTTTTTGTTTGGATTATCATTATCAGTAGCCCTCTGGGTGCTTATGATTGATTCGGCTGTCGCCTTTGTTTCATAAGTATCTACGCTAAAATTTGTAAAAACTTTATTATCTGGCGATCCAACTTTAACTTCATAAGCATCTTGATTTGGGTTGACAGAATAATCTTGTGCCAAAAGGCTTTTGCTACTATTTATTGCCTTTGACCTAGACTCTGGTGTTGGCGTAAACATAACATAAAAAAGATTTTGCAATCTTACTTTACCTGTAATGTGGGGTTTAAAAATTTCTAAATAATCATTAAAGTCTCCGTTTCCTGGAATTGGTATGAATGTAAAATTGTTTTTAGTACAAACCTGTTGAAACATATTCAATACAGTAGTGTTTCCATCTGGCCTATAGAAAGGGTCAATATTTATTATAGATTTCCTAACATCAATATCTGCCTTACTGTTAAGTGGGTAATCATATACAAACACGTTTGTATCTAGCCCTTTTATTTGACCTTTTTTATCACTTTTTCCGTTTGTCGAATAATGCCTTGAGCTATCAGAAGCGTCTTTAGAGCCATACCTATCCTCTAACGTTTGCACTATTTGATTTATTGGTATTAAAGGAAAAGTAATATCATCTGAGTCATATTTTGAGTCATCAAATAATAATGCTTCCCACTGATGATATAGTGTATGAAATTGCTTATATATCGTGTCCCTACTCTCCGTTGCCTTACCTAATACATCAGAGATAGCCTGATTTCTAGTTTGTTCAACCGTATTCATTTTATCAAGTATGCTATTGCACATTCTTTTAATAGAGGCTCTATGGTTTCTTCCAGACGTTGAGTTTAAGAATGGGGCAAAAACTAATCCCTGATCTTCAGATAATGGTGCCATTGCAACAGCTACTGCTAAATTTGAAGCACGAATTTGTAAATTAGCATCTGAAATGTCTGCGTTAGGCTCTACTATTTCTGCGTTAGTTGGATACAATACATTTTCTTCCCAATTCTGACCATTTGGAGAAAAAAGACCTGGCGAAGGATTATTAATTTCTGAATATTTTATCACAGCAACTGCTAATCTTTCTTGAGCAAAAGTTACCCTACCTAGCGGATCAGTGGCGTTTGCACCTGAAGCTCCACCTTCGGCGGATGGGAAATAAGTATCTATAGGTACTATACCAACTAATGGCTTTTTTCCCCCCAAAAGACCAGTTGCGTCTGGATCTTCGTTTTTAGCTTGATCATCACTTACAGCATTATTTGCTTCCTTTGCCTTTGTTGCATCAGCATTTTGAAAGAAAACAAAAGAAAAGTCATTTTCTGCAGCATCTGTTTTTGGCACTCTATATAAGATATTATTATTAAACACAGCCTGTGCTTGCATTTTCTCTTTATTAATAAATCCAGCATTAGATTTGTCATATCCAACATCATCGCCTGCTGCTGTTTGTCTAGTACCAAAAACTAAATCGTAAATATCACCTATGTTCATTTTTATAGTATCATCGGATTTATCTACCCTTACCTGCTTGCTTGTGATTTCAGAAGGGACAGCGACGCCAAATCCCACACCATCAAACTCTGGACCATTAGTACCATCGTCATTTAATAATAAAGTTCCGTCATCTGAAATTAAATTTGTCCAATAATAGCAAAATTGTTTCAGTAAAATATATTCATCATTTTCTATCTCGTTTAATATATCCACCGTTAAATTATCCATATCGGAAGAGGCTAGTCTTAAAACCTCTTCTATAGATTCTCTGTCTATTTTCCAAAATGTATCATAATCTCCAGGATAATTTGGATCATTACTTCTAGTTAAGAAAGCAATAATACCTGCTCTAATCATTATGTTTTGAGAGATATTTCTAAAAAATGGTTTATATGGATTTTCATTTGGCGCTTCTATATTATTTACTCTTCTCAAAAGCTTTGTATTATCCGCTAAACCACCCAATTGGTCTTCTCTTAGTAAATCTTGTGCAACACCTTGACTTATGGCTGTAATAAATTTATCTACAAAATTTAACTCATAATTTTCTATATCAACGCCAGAACCAATTGCAGGAACTTCATTCCCAGTTTCTGAATCTATCTTTAAAGGAAACTGCTTTCCAATTATTGCTTTTGCTTTTACCTGTGCATCTCTATCTCCTCTATTACTATCATATCCAACTGCCCCAGCTTCTAAAATTTTTCCCATAAGATAGCCAGAATCTCTACCTAATTGTCTGAATATCTGACCTATAGTTATTTTTGCTAACTGACTTTTAGTAGAGTCATAAACCCTTTTCTTTATCGCAGCATTTATTACTTTTAAATTATCATCAATCAATTTTATTCTAGACCTCATTTCTTCCTGCTCATAAGATCCGCTAGTGAAATTTATACTCTTTAAGCTTACGCCTTTACCAGCTGTTGAGCCTATTGTTGCATTTAATAAAAAATATGCATTTACTTTCCTAAGAGCATCAGCATTTGAAGATGTATATTCCTTTATTTTCTCTACAGTTTTTATTTCTTCTTCACTTGGAGTTGGAAATGTAACATTGCTAAAATTTATTGTCTGATTACCCTCAGTAGTAGACACTACCTTAGAGTTGCCTGCAGTACCTTCTATAGGTTCATCTAACTTAATTATCTTACTATAAACTAACGCTTCTACAATTCTATTTGACTTTATCAAATTCATTTTCTCTAAAAGCTCATCAAACTCTTTTGTTATTTCTTTTGTTTTAGTTTCACTCCTTAAACCTATTTTTATTAAATCAAAAACAGTCTGTTGCTTTTTAAACTCCTCTGGTGGCAACTCATTTTTTTTCAAACCTTTTATAGCAAGTAAAAACAAAAATGGTAAGTCACCCATAAATCCCCATTGACTAGGAATGAATTCACACTTAATATCATAACTACCGTCCTGTTGGTAAGATGTGGATGTTTGCTTAAGATTTAGAACCCAAGAAACTTGTCTTCCTAAATAACCCTTAAATGTAAATAAGAATTTTGGTGGTGGCCAATTAAATAAAACAGAATAATTGGGAACATCTTCGTCAATTACATCTTTACCAAATACAGCATTTCCATATAAATCTTTAAGCGTAATGGTTACGATAGGCTGTAAAGATGTATTTACTTCAATATTTATACTTATTATCCCAAAGCCAATGTTCTCTCTAAAAAATCCAGTTGTAAATATTTGACGTCCCATAAAATCATATTGACTGCCATCTACAATAGCAATTAACCTACCATCCAAGTAAAAACCTGGATCGCTAATGTTGAATTTTGTTTCTTCAGCTTTAATTATTCTGGAATTGTTGCCGCTCATATTAATAACTAACTAATATTTTTTTTTATAAAGCCAAAAACTCTTCGGCATATTTATATCTCTTAGGAATAGTTGTTGGTGTTTTACCCCCTCTATCCTCATAAGCTTTTTTGTACGTTGCTTCACTAATCACTGATTTATAATAAGTATTTGGATCTGAATTACCCAAACCAAAGCTTATATGAACTATAGCGGTATACTGTCTAAGGGTTAATCCTTTTGTTTTTAGCAAATTCCACACTTTTTTATATGAAGAAGTCATCTCTTGCTTAATAAACTTTATTTGAGTATTAATATTATCCATCCCTGTGCCTTCTTTTTCAGCTAACTTTTCTAGATTAGACATTCTATTTGCTCTCCACTGAGCAATTCCTAATGCGCCACATCCACCACCAGTATTATTAAATGCCGTTGGATTAAATTGACCCTCATATCTAAAGTGACCTAACATTCCAGATAGAGCTTCATCTGATAACTCTGGAAATACTGATTTTGCTATTGTATAAACTTTGTCTACAGCAACTCTCTTAGATGTATCATTAACTTTAAAACTAATAACAGGACACCCTGCTTTTTGGGTTACATTTGACCCAGAGGAACCGCCCCCTCCATAATCTGGCGGTGCTGGGGGTGGTCTATCAGCTAAATCTCTAAATTTCAAAGGGGAAGTTTCTAATTCTTCAATAACCACATCAGATTTTTCGAAAGTTTCTAAAGTAATAGGCTGTATTCCTCCAGATTCACCTGGAGCAAATCTCATTCTAACACCTTGCGCTTTCGTGGTCATACTATTTGGTGTAATACTATGATTTACCTTCAAAGTTTGATATATTCCATTAAAAAGAGGAATGCTATTTAAATAAAAATATTGCATAGGAAAAACCTGAGCATTACCAATCATTTCAAATGTTGTTTTGCAACTTCTTCCTTCCATCACTGGCAATAAAGAACAATCAGTTGTTACTTGTTTGTTTTGGTTTTCATTATCAGTAAGCCTTTGTAGATTTATAATACTTTCTGCCGTAGCCTTATTTTCGTATGTTTCTATATCAATTGAAGTAAAAATTTTATTATATGGTGAGCCTATCTGCACTTCCATGACATCATCATTAATTGTTGTCTCAACGCTTTGAGATAGAGTTGCTTTTTCCGAATTATCAAGTCTAGTTCTTGATTCTGGCGTTGGCACAAACATTATATAAAACAAATTTTTCAGCTCAACTTGATGTGATATTTGAGGCTTAAATATGTTTGTACAATCATTAAAATCACCGTTACCTGGAATTGGTATAAACATAAAATTATTCTTCTGACAAACTTGTTGTATTATATTAAAAACAGTTGTATTAGAATCGGCTCTATATAGAGGTTCTATATTTATTATAGAATTTTTGACGTTTAATTTCTTAGTATTATTGAGAGGGTAATCATATACAAATGTGCAATTTTTGTATGACTTAACAGATTGTTTCCTATCATTCGACTTAGGAGATCTATGTTGTACATCTCCTCCAAACCTTTCTTCTAAATTGGAAACAATTTCATCAGGTGGTATTTTGTCATATGCATTATTCAAACTATCATTGTTCGCATCTTTAAACAATAATGTGTCCCATTGGTGATATAGAATGTTAAATTGTTTGTATAATGCCGTTTTACCCCCTTCTGCCTGACCTAATATGTCAGATATTAATTGATTTTTTTGTTGTTCTAATATTTGAAACTTTCCTAAAATATCAACGCACATTTTGTTAATACACGCCAAGTGATTTCTACCAGAAGTGCTATTGTAAAATGGCCCAAACACCAACCCTCTATCTCCTGTATATGGATGAAATGCAACTGATGCTGTTATGTTTGATGC
The DNA here is from genome assembly GCA_032273045.1 of Chloridella minuta. Classification (NCBI taxonomy): domain Eukaryota; class Xanthophyceae; order Mischococcales; family Pleurochloridaceae; genus Chloridella; species Chloridella minuta. The sequence goes on along the minus strand of JAUKPQ010045814.1, from coordinate 300,923 downwards.
TGGTATTTTTTTGTCTAAGTCACCTGCAGATGTCGAGTTAAATGTATTTGTGTTCACTATTTCAGCATCTGATGGATAAACACAAGTTAACAACCATATAGCTTCATCACCCCATGCGTCTCTAACTGGATTTGACATCGCAGAGTATTTCAATAGAGCAGTTTTTATAGTTTTTTGTATAAATTCTATTCTAGGCAACTTGTTTCCATCAGAACCATTGAATGTGTCTATAGGTACATAACCAAGCAAATTATCTTTTGAGAAGCCTAAATAACTAGAAGCGTCAGGATCTGCACCTCTAGCTTCACCATCACTATTTGCACTATTTACACTTCTGACTTTGGTTGAGTCTGTACCTTCAAATAAGACAAAAGAATAATCATCCGTAAGCGTATTTGTCAAAGGTACTCTATATAGAATTCCATTATTATAAATAGCTTGAGATTGCATTGATGCTCTGCTTATATACTTTGAATTAGATGTATCTATCACATCACTTCCAGTGCTATTAGTGCCAGCTCCAAATGTCATATCGTAAATAGCCCCTAAAGTTTTTGTGGAGTTTGATGCAGCATCTACAATAACTGGTCTATTCATAAGGTCTGATGATATACCTACATCAAGTTCTGTCCTAGGAACAAGACCATCAAATCCGCCAGATCCATCTTGGTTTAATAAAAAAAGACCATCAGAAGAACAGAAATTTTTCCAAAAAGTACAAAATTGTTTTAGCTTTATTGTTTCATTTTCATCTAACTCAGAGAGCATTTCTGGTGAAATATTTTCCATATCAGCAGAGGCTAATTGCAATACTTCCTCGACAGAATCTCTGTCGGTCACAATATTATCATAATCACCTGGATAGTTTGGGTCATTACTTCTAGTTAAGAAAGCAATAATACCCGCCCTAGCTAATACGTTTTGAGCAATATTTCTGAAGAATGGAGAATATGGATTTCCCTTTGGGCCTTCCACATTATTTATCCTCTTAATCAAAGAGTTTTGTTGATTAGCACCCTCTTGTTGCTGAGGAACTTGCATCAAATCTTTAGCGACACCCTCACTTACTGCTGTAATAAATTGATTTACGAAAGCCATTTCGTTTGCATCAACACCATATGAGTCACCACCATCCTGAGCTGGAACTTCCTCCTTATCATCACCCTTAATCATTAAGGGATAATATTTATTTATAATTTCCTGACTCTCTACGGCACTATCTCTAGCGCCTTGATTGCTCAAATAACCTTTTTCGCCAGCTTTTAATATTTTACCCATAAGATAACCAGAATCTTTCGCTAATTGCTGAAATATCTCTCCAATTGTTATCTGTCTTAATTGAGATTTTGATGTTTTATACAATCTATCTTTTATCGTATCTTGTATAACTTTAATATTATTATTAATAATATCAATTCTCTGTTTTACCTCTACATCTTTGAAGCCACCGTTATCAAAGTTAATTTCATTTAAACTAACTTTTTGTGATTTTACACCTTCAAATTCAGCATTTAGCAATAAGTACGTATTTACCTTTCTTAATGCTTCTGCGCTTGAAGATGTATATGTTTTAATTTTTTCAAGCGTGTCTATCTTATTATCATCAGGCTTTACAATTGTTATAGTTTTGTAAAATAAGCTTCCGCTTTGCTTTATTCTAGACCTACCGAAAGTTCCATCGATAGCTTCATCAAGCTTAATAACTCTACTATAAACCAATGCTTCTACAATCCTACTAGATTTTAAGAGCGTCATTTGCTGTAATAAAATATCGAATTCGGCAGATACTTGTTGTGATTTAACTTCAACTTTTCTACCTATCTTAATTAAATCGAATATACTTCTAACTTGCTTAAAATCAGAATCGTTGAGCTCTTTTTTTCTTAAACCTTTTACGGCCAATAGAAAAAGAAATGGTAAGTCAGCCATAAAGCCCCATTGGTTTGGAACAAATTCGCATTTGATATCATAACTTCCGTCTGACTGATATGTCACAGATGTTTGCTTCAAAGTCAAAAGCCATGACACTTGACTTCCTAAATAACCCTTAAATGTGTATAGGAATTTTGGTGGTGGCCAATTAAATAACACTTTATAGTTTGCAAAATCTGCTGTTTCATCTTTTCCAAACATTGTATTTCCATACAAATCTTTAAATGTGATAGTTATAATCGGATTTAAATTAGTATTTAATTCTATATCCACATTTATAATTCCAAATCCAATATTTTCTCTAAAGAATCCTACGGTGAATATTTCCCTGCCCATGAAATCATAAGCACTACCATCCACCAAAGCAGTTAGCCTGCCATCTAAATAGAAGCCTGGGTCGCTTATGTTAAACGATGCTTTATCTGGTGTTATTCTTGCCATAAATTATTGTATAAATATAGTTCTTTTTTTTCTAACTGCCAAAAACAACTTAAATATCTGGTAGCCAATCTGGCAACCATGCCTGACTTGTAGTATTTGTTCCCGTTCCTGTATTTGTATTTGTGCTTGGAGTTTGCTGACCTAGTCTCTCAAATTCATTCGTTACAACTATTTTATCTAATTTATTATCATAAATAAGCTTTGTTAAAACTTTGCAATGATTTACATCATTTTTCAACCTACCATCACTCAACCTTTCAGATGAGTATATGATACAACCTGAAGACCAATTTTCGTCAGTTCCGTTGTGAATTCTAATACCTCCAAAACTCAAACCATAACCTTTCAAGGAAACTGCATCTGTAGTAGATCCAACCCTAGGAAACACCCCTGGGCTTTTAAATTTAGCCCTAGAATCATTAGGGAATCTAACATAACATCTAGTTAAACTTGCATTACTAGTTGTATCTAAGGCAATAAAGTAATTACCGTTTGGTATAGCCGTTTTATCAGCAATTTTTTTAGTTCTAACAGGATCCTCAACAGTAAAACCTAAAACCTTTTTATTATACCACATAGTACCTCCAGTTCTTTTAGCGTCAGAAAACTCTCTTACCACTACCAAAGTATCTTTCATATTTAGAATACCTTGAGTACGAGTCGATAGTTTATCATATGGTATGTATTCACCTGAAGGAGTTCCTCCAGCAATAGCCTCAGAATCTGCAGCTTCCACAAGAGGGTATGCAGCGGCTGTTGTGGGTGCTACAATTGGCCTAGAAATAAACGGTCTACCCGTTAAATCATCAACATCTAATGAATCTATTTGTATACCTAGATTTTCAAAAGTTTCTAACGTAATTGGTCTAATGGAAGCAGCTTCACCCAAGTTCATTCTCATTCTCATTCCCTCTGCAGTAGTTGTCATACTATTTGGTGTAATATTATGCTTTACTGTCTTTATTTGATACAACCCATTAAACAATGGTATACTATTTAAATAAAAATATTGCATAGGGAATATTTGAGCATTTCCAAGCATAGTAAAACCAGCCATATAACTCTTGCCCTCCATTACTGGAAGCGTTGAGCATTCTATTCCAACTTTTTTATTTTGATTTTGATTGTCAGTTAATTTTTGTAGATTAAAAACACTTTCCGCTGTTGGTTTATTTTCAGAACTATCTATAGTTATACCTTTAAATATTTTATTCTCAGTAGACCCTACTTTCACCTCAAACGCCTCAGTATTTAACACTGGGCTTTTTGCTTGAGATAAAACAACCTGACTAGAATTTGATAAAGTTGTTCTACTCTCTGGCGTTGGAGAGAATAAAACATAAAAAAGATTTTGAATTTTTTGAGGTGTTGAAGGATGTGGTTTAAAAACTTCTGAATAATCATTAAAATCACCATTACCAGGAACGGCAACAAATGTAAAATTATTCTTAGTACAAAGCTGTTGAATCATATTTAAAACCGTTGTGTTACCATCTGGCTTATATAAAGGTTCGATATTTATCAGCGAATTCTTAACATCAATATTTGCAACATCACTAACAGGGCAGTCATAAATAAAAACATTAGAGTCCAATGTTTTTATCCTAGCCTTTCTGCTCTCTTTTTTTATTGATACGTGCCTCTCGCTTGATTTTGATGCACCAAATCTATCTTCTAGCGTACTCACAATAGACTTTGAACTTATTTTTGGATTACTGCAGTTATTATCAGTATCTGAATCATTAAACATCATCACTTCCCATTGATGATATAATACGTGAAATTGTTTATATAATGCATTTTTTCCTTCCTCTGCTTTTCCTACAACACTAGATATTACTTTATTTCTCTCTTCTTCTAGTGTGTCCATTTTTTCTAAAATAACTGTACACATCTTTTTGATTGCAGCTCTATGGTTTCGACCAGAAGAAGTTGGATAAAAAGGAGCAAAAACTAAACCTTGATCTGCAGAATAAGGGTGAAAAGCTACAGTTACAGCCAATCCTGCTGGGTCAATTTTCGTTTCATTATCTGTTGTTTCAGCTTTTGGGTCTACTATTTTTGCTGTTAAATCAAAAACTACATTCTTATCCCAATTTGTTGCATCTTTCCAAGTAAGCCTTGCTGGGTTCGCCATTTCAGAATACTTTAAGACGGCAACTTCAAATCTTGCATTAATAAGAGATACTCTACCTAACTCGGCATCGTCACTACCCTTAAATGAATCAATTGGTACAATACCTAATAAAGTTTCATCTAAATTTTCACCCTTTACAGTTCCATCACTATTTGCAGTATTTGACTCTTTTGCTTTTGTCGCATCAGCACCTTGAAATAACACGTATATGTAATCATCTTCCGCACTATCTGTTTTTGGCACTCTATATAATATTCTATTATTATACACAGCTTGAGACTGCATATTTTCCTTATTTATATAAAGAGCGCTAGAGTTATCTATAACACCGCCCACAGTATTTTCAGTCTCTGCAATACTACCAAAAACTTCATTAAATATACCATTAAGTGTTTTTCTTGTGTCAGATGCTCTATCTACGATAACGCCACGACTAGCCAAATTTCCACCTAAAGGGTCTCCAAATTCATTGGTAGGCACTTCGGTTGTTGTCGCTGCCCCTTCATCATCTAAATAATATAGACCGTCTTCCGTCATTAAGTTTTTCCAATAATTACAGAATTGTCTTAATTGTATATATTCTTTGTTGTCTAATTGAGATAGCATACCTGTTGAAATGTTTTCCATATCAGCAGCGGCTAATTCTAATATCTCCTCTATAGATTCTCTGTCTATACCCCAAAATGTATCATAATCTCCTGGGTAATTTGGGTCACTACTTCTAGTTAAAAAACCAATAATTCCCGCTCTAATCATTACGTTTTGAGCGATGTTTCTAAAAAATGGAGCGTAAGGGTTTCCTCTAGGCGCTTCAACATTATTTATTCTTTTCACCAATGCATTATCATTTGCTAAACCTAGTGCTTGATTGTCTTGAACTAGGTCGAGCGCAACTCCTTCACTAATCGCCGAAATAAATTCATTTACGAAAGCAAGCTCATTTTCAGCAACAGCATATCCCTTAGCTGGAATTTCTTCATCTTTGTCAGGATCAATCATCAAAGGATATTGCATCCCTATAATCTGATTGTTTTTTGCTGCATTTTCTCTACCAGGGTCTGCCTCAAAACCTTTTTGACCTGCCTCTAATATTTTACCCAAAATATAACCAGAATCTTGAGCAAGCTGTTTAAATATCTCGCCAATCGTAACTTGTCTCAATTGAGATTTTGAAGACTCATAAGCCCTTTGTCTTATAGCATCCTCAATTAACTTAATGTTGTTGGATATTATTTTTGCCCTTTGTCTTGATTCTTCTTCTTTATATCCTCCATTATCAAAATTTACATCATTAACAGTTGATAATGCTACTGGAGCTGCACCATCTATTGTTGCATTTAAAAACAAAAAAGTATTCATTTTTCTCAACGCTTCCGCACTGTTTGTTGTATATTCTTTTATTTTTTCAATACTATCATAATTAGAGAAAAGAAATTCTTTAGCTGGATTTATAGTTACCTTTGCGAAATTTAAAGAACCATTACCTGTAATTTTTAAATTACCTGCAGTACCGTCTATTTCTTCTTCTAATTTTACAAGTTGACTATAACATATAGCTTCGACAATTCTCCCAGCCTTAATTAAAGTCATTTGTTGCAATAGGGTATCAAATTCTCTAGATACCTCTTTTGTCTTAACTTCAACTTTTTTACCAATTTTAATTAAGTCAAATATAGTTTGTAATGTCTTAAATTTATCTGGCGGAAGCTCTTTTCTTTTAAGACCTTTTACAGCCAAAAGGAAAAGAAATGGTAAGTCACCCATAAAGCCCCACTGATTTGGTACGAACTCACATTTAATTTCGTAACTTCCATCGGCTTGATACGTGGTGCCTGTCTTTTTTAAACTAAGCATCCAAGACACCTGCTTCCCTAGGTAGCCCTTAAATGTAAATAAAAATTTTGGTGGTGGCCAATTAAATAAAACAGAATAATCAGGAACTTCTTGGTCAATTACCTCTTTTCCAAATACAGCATTTCCATATAAATCTTTAAGCGTAATGGTTATAATAGGCTGTAAAGATTGATTTATCTCTATGTCAATATTGATAATTCCAAATCCAATGTTTTCTCTGAAAAATCCAGTTGTAAATATTGCACGACCCATAAAATCATAACAACTACCATCTACAATAGCAGTTAAGCTACCGTCTAAATAAAAACCTGGATCGCTTATTTTAAATGGTACATCATCTGGTCTTATTATATTATTTTCTATTGGCATAGATTATCATTGACTAGAATAGTTAACCAACTGTTGAGTTATTTCAGACAAAACATCATTTATTGGATACGGAATTCTTATAACCGTTCCAGGTGGAATATCAAATTCTATAAAATATTCAGGGTTTGCCCAAAGAATAACTCTTGTCAATGTTTCATCATTATATATCTGACCTGCTATATAGTCAAGCCTAACCTTACCTCTATCGTATATGATAAATTTATCCGTCTTTCTTTTTTGAATAGAAATCGGGGGCATATCCTTTAAAACTCTAGGATTATTTGGCTGTTGCAGATATTTATAAAAATCGTATGGCATATTACAATAATAGTTATTTAATTATTTAAAATCAAGATGAATATACACCGCCAGAATCTGTAGATAAAACAGGAGCTCCTTCACCACCATATCTTCCGACAAAATCAAAACTAACTGTTACCTTAGCCCATAATGGCTGAACTCTTCCTGCATCTAATGCCCAAGGCGAATCCGTATAATCTACAGAGACTGTTTTTACAACAATATCATGATTCCACCATTGTCCCAACCTGATGCGAGCCACAGGAGGGCTAGTAAATGAATAGCCTGACCCTTCAGATGCTTTCGCTGGCTTTGTTAATTTAGCTAAGAAATCCATTCTTTTCAAGAAATCAATCTTAGATCCAGAAAAATAAGCGGGTTGGAATATTGTACCTTGTATCATTTCATCTAACCTAGCTAAAGTATCTCCTGGCGTTGATGTAATCTCTCCATTTTCTGGAGTAGATTTACTGGTCATAAAATCATATATATTTTTATTTGTCTCACTAGCTAAAGCATATATAAAATCTTCATCTAAAGTTTCTGCCACTAAATTAACTTGATTTTCTAAATTTGATTTTGTTTCAGCTAAAATCTTTTGATATTCTGTTTGTTCTGCAGTTTCAGGTTCAGCTTCTGCATTATTCGCAGGAGTATCACCAGGAGTAGTTGCTTCTGTTTGACCTGTAGTTGGAACTGTCGTAGAAGTGTTTTGAGCTGCTTTGAAGTCTATTAGTTCTTTAATTTTTTCATTGTCTGCTCCATATTGCTCAATTAAACCACTTGCATCAAATATTGCTCCAGCAACATTATATGATGCTTTGTCTGAAAATGACGTACCTATACTTTTCTCTATTTTGTTCATATCAGCTTCACCCCACTCTCTACCTATTAATACAATTTCGCTAAAGTCGGTCAAAACAAAGAAAGATATTGAACCATCTCTCTTAGAGTTGTTATATGTGTATATTGGCTCTGGTCTACCAAGGAAATTTATCTCATTCCAATTTGCTGTATGTGAATCCGAAAAAGAATCTATATAAGGAGGTAAATATATTACGTCCCCACTTGAGTAATTCTTAAAAGAAAAAGTTAAAGATTTTGCTGAAGGCGGACTATAAGGGTTCGCTATCGTAAATCTCTGACTTGCATATGTAGGCGTTCCATCCTTTGTTTGTTTAATCACATATTTATTTGTATTCTGAGGATCATAATTGACCGACATTTTAACATTAGGATTATTTCTAATGCTTTTCATAATATGCTTAACACCTCTTTGGCTTGTATCAAAAGCAGGCTCTTGCAAAGGGTTTCCTGCTATTGTTTTTTGCATCATAGATTCAGGAGTACCAATCCAACTCGCTTTTAATTGTGGGTCAGTTGGTTCATTTCTCCCCATCATTTCCTCTGCAGATTTTCTTAAATACAGATTATTGTTCGTTTCCAACACACTACTTGGAATTAAATTTCCAAATGCTTGTGCTGAAATAGAATTATTAGGAGTATGGAATGCTCCAATCGTTTTATTAATTAAATCTTGGAAACCTAAATCGTTATTGGAATTTAAAACACCTATAGCTTCAGTCATTGATGCAAGGTTTTGTATACCTGCTAAGTTATATATGTTTCTAGAAATATTATATTTTCTAATTGCCATAGTTGTAGAACCGAGGTGATTTGGACTATACACCCCTGCTGAACCTGCTTTGTTAGAAAGTTCAAAAGACCCACCCTGTGGATTTAAAGAGTTTACACCAAAATAACCGCCACCCAATGAAGTGACTGTAGATGTTCCATCTTGTAATCCATACTTTGACTGTAGGTTTTCAGCGAATACATCTGTATAGAATCTATTTTCACCCATTTGCCTACTTATAGCAGCCGATAAATCTTCGTCTGGATAAGCGCTTGGATATCCCTTTAGAGGAAATCCACGTGCATCCACCTTGCCTGTAATCAATACAGCCGTAGACCTACTATATTCAGCATCATTTAAGACATAATCATTTCTAGATAAAGCATCTGATCTATAACTAATAGGATTATTTTGGTCAAAATCCATAAGAGGATTTGGTTTATTTTTAGATTTTAAGAAAGATCTAATAACCAAACCTTGAAGTGCCACTTTCGATACCCCTAAATAACTGAATGTACCAAAACCTTCAAATGTAACACCAAGCTCTGCATTGTCATTCTGAGCAACCAAATTATCTCTATATAAACTTGAGTCGTTTAATAGGTCAGAATTACTAGGTTGATTGCTAGCTATTAAATCATTTCTAATAGGCAATGACTCAGCAAGCAAATCTGAAGTATTAGGAACATTTGACGCCAAGTTATCAGTCAAGTATGTTTGAGAGTCTGCTAATAAATCAGAGTCATTAGGTACATTAGGCGCTAAATTATCTTGTAGTATTTCATAAGAATCATTAAGTAAATCTGAATTTATAGAATTATTAGACGCTAAATTGGCATCTAAGAAAGTCTGAGACGCATCTAATATATCATATTCAGTAGGTACATTAGCAGAAAGATTGTTAGCATAATAAGGTACTGAATCATTCAACAAGTCTGTAGTTGTTGGTACATTCTCGCTTAATACGTTATCCCTAAAAGAGTTTGAATCAAATAATAAATCTGTTGTTACTGGTACGTTTATAGCTAATAAGTCATCTCTAAAAGGTTGTGAATCTGACAACAATTCAGAAGTACTAGGGACATTGGCAGCCAATAAGTCTTCTCTAGAAACTAAGCCTCTATCTAATAAATCAGATGGGTTGGGTGTATTTTTACTCAACAAATCTTCTCTTGGATTCTGAGATAATACCTCTAGGTTAGTTATGACAGGAACTGTTTTTGACAATGAGTCATCTCTGACCACATTTGAATCTGTCAATAAATCACCCCCTGTCTCTACGTTTTTAGAAATATTATCATTTCTTACTATAGAAGAGTCAGCAAATAAATCAGATTCATTAGGTTTATTTTTAGATAAATCGTCTATTCTATAATCTTCAGATTCAAGTACTAAGTCACTCTCAATAAGAGCGTTTTTAGATAAATTATCTTTTCTGAAAGATTCGCTATCCACAGATATATCAGTAGTTTTTGGGGTATTGCTTGATAAATTATTATCTCTAACACCTTCTGAATCAACTAATAAATCACCACCTATAGATGTGTTTTTAGACAGGTCGTCTTTTCTGATAATCCCTGAATCAGTTAATAAGTCATTCTTTGATTCGTCGTTTTTGGATAAATCATTCAATCTAGCTTCTTCTGATGAATCTAGCAAATTAGACTCAGTTGGAGTATTTTTTGATAAATCATCTTCTCTTAACACTTGAGAATCTATCAGTAAATCACTAGTTGATTGTACGTTATTTGAAAGATCTTGCTTTCTGAATGCACTAGAGTCTTCCAATAAATCTCCGCCTGATGAATCATTCTTTGATAAATTATTATCTCTCGCAGAGCTTGAAGAGTCTTCTAGAGAAGTTTCTTCTGGTACATTTTTAGCAATATTATTATTTCTAAAATCTTCAGACTCTACATCTAATCCTTGATTTTCTTTTAGATTTGGTATATTTCTACCCTCTTGAATATTTCTTTTTTCATTAGCAATAGTGTCTAAATCATTTTTGTTATCTTGAAGAGTTGCATTTTTTGCCAAATTATTATCTCTAGCTTGCTGACCTTGTCTATCTAAATCATTATTGGAATCAACATTTTTGTGAATATTGTTTTTTCTAAACTCATCAGATTGTTGGTCTATCGTATTGTCTGTTGAAACATTTTTATGTATATTACTTTCTCTAAAAGAAATATTGTCTCTTTCAATTTCATTATCCCTATTTAAAGACTCTTTGTTTTTACTTAAAGAATCTCTTCTTTGACTATCAGAAATAGAGTCAATTGTATTTGGATTTGAACTTTTATTTTTTGATAGCAAGTTTTTTCTTACTTGATCTATCTTATATTGCAATTCTCTAGATGAGTCTGCAAGTACATTTTTTGAAAGTAATTGTTTTCTAAAATTTTCACTTATTGTATCTATATTGATATTATCCTCTACAAGCTTAGCAACTAGTGCATTTCTTACGCTTTCAGCAGTACTATCTATAGTTATTTCGCTTGTGACATTTTTAGATAAAAGTGTATTTTTTGTTTGAGGATACAATACATCATAGACATTTTGGATAATAGGAAGATTCTTAGCTAAAAGTTGCCTTCTAACTTCAAGGGAAAAAACTTCATAAAATTCGTACAATTTCTGCTCTTGTCTTTCCTCTTCGTTATTATCATCAAATAAACTAGACATATTAACTCATTTCTTAATAAATAATCAGCCAAAAAAATATTATAAAAAAAATCCCTCTCAAATGAAAGGGATTTGTAAAGTTTTATTTAATTTTTAATTATTTTGCTATCTTAGTGTCCTTCACAATGTAGTTTTGAAGCTCTCTACCGTTCAGTTTGACATCCACTTCAATCTTTCTAACTCCACCGCCACCTGCGCCACCTCCGCCTGCAGCTTCAGCATTACTAGCCATAGCGCCTGCAACATTTCCAGCGGCAGATGATTTTGCCATAGCTTCAGATATCTTTTGTAGCTTAGCTAATTTCTCATCAGATAGTGTGTCTGCAGCGGCTGATAACCTTTCTAATCCTATTGCAAAGTTTGTTAAAGAGTCTGCCCCCAACTGAAGCGAGTTCGCTAAAGGAACCATAACGGCAGCCAATGCAGATATTGCTACAACCATAAACATCATTCCAATTAACGTAAAAGGATTTGCAAACATCATTGCTGATAAAGAAAATAAAAATAACCCGCCTGCAGCTACAGATAAAGCACTTCCCATTCCTGATATAATAGCCCAATCTACTTGAGATGCGACCAGTGCCGCTTGAGAAATTGCCATAAGACCTAGTGATCCATAAATCAAAAATGGAGTTGCTATACCTAAAGCTATACCTCCAAATAATAATCCAGGCGCTGCCATCAATAAAGCCCATCCTAAATTACTCATCCAAGAAAAATCAGCGCCTTGCATAGCCGTCATCACAGGAAGCATTTGTTGCATTGCCAATGCAAATACCAATAAAGCTCCTGCAATTATAAGCATGGCGGCAGCTCCAGCTAACAGCAATAAAGCTTGAGGTCCTGCCAATAATAATCCCATACCAACTACAACAAGTGCGGCCATAACCATAAATGCTAAACTAGCAAGAACAGCTTCCCAACTTACATCTGTCATAAGAGATAAGGCATAAGCAAAAGGTATCAGAGATGCGCCTATTATAGCCATAGCTATTGATCCCATTAATACATTCTTAAAATTATTACCTAAAATACCAAGACCAGTGCTCAATGCTTGGAATCCACCCGTAATCAAAGGAGCCGCAACACCTATCAATGCCATTAAAAGAAGCCCTGGCAATGCAGGTATAATCATTAACATAGGTATAGCCATTATAGCTAACAAAGCAACACCCTTCATAACTTCACTAAAGTTTGCGCCTAATTTCATTAAACCATTTGCAATAGCTTCAAACCCAGCTGTAACAAACTTACCTACCATTCCGACTCCTGCCATAACAAGCAAGCCTGGAAGTGCAGGAACAAATAGTAAAAAAGCAGGACCCGCCATTGCAACAGCAAGAATACCTTTAGCTACGGTACCAAAATCCTTACCCATCGCCTTAAGACCTTCAGCTAAACTAGTCAAACCTGAACCAACATTCTCTTTTGGACCTTTAGTGTTAGATGCTAAGTCATTTGACTTTCCACTCTTACCTTCATCTCCACCATCTCCAGGTACAATTCCTCTTAATTTTCCTATAATACCACTTTTACCTGTAAGTACATTTTTTATTCCGCCCAATCCTTTTCCTATAAAAGTTAAAACGCTTGCGCCAAAACTAGTACTAAATAGCAATAGTCCAGCAATAAGCACCTTACTCCAACCAGGAAGCATCCCAAATAGCGAAGTAATGCTTTGCATAACTGTTGTTAAAACTTTAAGAACTGGCTCAAATACTGAAAAAATACTTTGTAAAGCCATCCAAAAATTCGTTAAAGACTCTTGAAACGATTGATTTCTTGCATTTTGCTCTTCTAATGTCTTATCTTCTTCTTTTTTCATTTTAAGCATGTCGGTAATCATATCGCCATTAATTTGGTCTAAGTCAGTTATCCCCATTTTTTTGGCCATATCACTTTCGACATCAAGCTCCATCTTTCCAGTGTCTTTATTAAACTTCATCATATCGCCTAATGCTGATTCAGCCATTGCTTTATCTGCTTCGTCCAATCCACCCATCATATCTTTAAATGGGTCTAATTTCACCTTATCTAGTCCACTCTTTTGTATTCCATTTTGAATCGACTCTAAAGTCTGACCTGTAGCATCTGCAACCATTTGCAATCTATCAATATCTACAGCATCAAACTCATATTCGCCTGTCTTTTCATTAAACTTACCTATATCTCCACCCATTTTGGTTAAGATTTTTTGAAGTTCTTCAGGACCATTTCTAGCCGCAGCCAACAAATCCATTGGATTTATATTAGCAAAAGAACCTCCTGCTAATTGAAGTTCAGATGCCATTTCCATAGCACCTTCAATATTTCTAGCTTTTTTTGCAACGTCAAATATTTCATCGACATTCATATTAAGTTTCTGTGCAGTAATAACCATATTTGTTAATGACTTTTCTCCACCTACGAAACCCATTGATCTCATTTTTGAAATATTTTTAGCAATATCACCCATTGCTTTTTTAGAATTTACTCCAAATCTCTTTGCCATATTAGAGGCGTCTTCCATGTAATTTTTAACATCTTCAGAAGACTGACCCATTCTCATTAATTGTCCACTAATTGTTGTTATTTCTTCTGAAGATGCTCCAGTTGCGCCCTCTATTAAGGCGAAGTCTTCCGCAGCTTTAGATAATACAGAAAAATTTGTTGTATTTAACTCATCAGACATAGCAGTCATATATTCACCTGCTTTTGCAGCGCTCACACCAAAAACAGCCACTCTAGATGTTAAATCTGCAAAGGCAGCGGAATTATCGTCCATCATAATTCCAGTGTTCTTCTGCACATCGTTGATAGTTTGGTCAAACTCCATTAATGATTTTAAACCGTCTGCTACTACATTTGAAAACGCTGCTTGTAATCCTGCTTTTAGAGAAAATGTTTCTTTAGTACCTTTTTCTAAATCATTTCTTATTTGCTCAGTCTGCTCATGTAAATTTTTGGCAGCCATTTCTGCTTCAAGAAAAAACTGAGGATTTTGAGAGTTTGCTTTAATTATGTTTTTTGACGTTTCTTCTAATTGGTCGTATATCTCAGATAGCTTTCCACCTTCACTTATATGCTCACCTATTGTCTTTAAGTCGTCATCGCTTAAATTGGATAATTCAGATACACTTTCCCTAATTTGTTCTAGATATTTTAATTCAGCCTCATATGCTTCTTTAGAGCTTTCTCCGAATTTATCTTGTTCTATTTTCATTGTTGCAAACAAGTCTGAAACATCTCCTGAAATTCTTGTGAGATTTCCATCATCATCTAAGGCATCTCCAAACTCTTTGCCTAACTTTCTAACCTCATCATTAACAGCCTTTAATTCATCATTTAAGCTTTTAATATCCTCAACACTAAGAGGTACTTGCTTGAAAAAAGCAGCGCCATCTAATCCAAAAATCTGAGATGATATGGCATTCCAAGAATTTTTTAATTTATCCGTAGACTTATTTAAAGCCTCTTGCTTTTTAAGCATAGACTCAACATTCTCTAGAGCTTTTTTATAATTTTCATTAGGATCTGCCATAACAGCGTATATTCATTTTTAATAAATATACAACAAAAAAAAGTCACGCTAAAGTAGACGTGACTTTTTTATATCATAATAGCTGAATTTATTTTTTACCTCTCAAAAAATCTATTCTTTGGTTTGGTGACATTATTGCCATTTTAGAGTTTATATAACCCAAAGTAGACTTATTTGTTGTTGAATTTACAATTCTATTAGTGCTCAAGTAAAATTCTGCAGCTTGTTCTTGACTCATAGTTCTCATTTTAGAGTCTCTATATCTCATAGCAGCCTCAATGTTTGAGGTACTTGAGACACTATCTTTCATATTTCTTTTTTGAAAAGGAGTCAGCTTAGCCTCATAAACATCTAAATACATGTTAAATGTGCATATTTTATATATCCCAAGAACAAGCCAATATACTCCCCAAATAGCAACTGCTGCGTTAAATAATTTAGAAACTACATTTGTGCCTGTAGCATGAGAGCTGTTGCTCAAATTTGAATAAACAGAGCTTTCCCAATCAGAGCCGAAAAATTTATAAAGCAAGCAAACTGTAGCAACTCTAAAAATACCGCCAAGTAGTTTTTTTCCACTTGCATTATTGTCTAACACTGAATTCATATCCTTTATTTTTCTATATTATACGGAGATATAAAAAAAATGTTACAAAAAATCTTTAAAAATATTTCTAATTTCGTTTCTTACCAAGCTCTCTTTTACACTTTTATTAGCAATAGTTCCTTTACTAGGAACTCCTTTTTTAGGAGCAGCTGTTGTTGCTGGAGTTGTTGACACTGTTACTACTTTAACAGGTTCTTTATGGGTAGTAATTTTTGCCTTAAGCAAATCAATAAAATACTTTCTAATTTTATTGGTGCTTTTTCCATTATCTATTTTATAAACAAAGTATTTAACAAAGTTTTCAATCCTTTTCAATATAATAGACTCTTCTTTTGCCATTCCTCCTGAATTAACTGATCCTGAAGAATCTGATGCGTTTGTAGTAGCTGTTGATTTTGCTCCAAATACTGCATCATATAAATCCTTATATTCTTTTTGGTAAGCACTTGGCTTTCTGCCCCCATTAGCTTCTATCTCTTTTTTATATTTTTGATTTAGATACTCGGCAATTTCATAAGTCTCTTCAAAATTTTTACCTGTTAAAGGATTTTTTACTCTTCCTGATTTTGAAGAATATGTTTTTCTACCATAACTTTTTCTTGGATTAGCTAAATTTACAGTAGCTTCAGAAAGAACATCTGAAGTAAATACATTAATTAAATAAGGAAACTGACTTTTTATGTCTTGCGAAGAAATTAGTTTATTATCCAAATAAACAGAAGCTTTTTTTAAGTCATTTTCAAATTGATTTGAATTTATATAACTTTTAATCTTGCTAAAATTATCTAGTTCTGATTGGCTTGTAAAATTAAACTTTAAACTCTTAGAAGGTATGTTTGCAGAAACCTGTTTTAAACCTCTTAGGTTTGCCAAGTCTTCAGAATATTTCTTTTTCTCGTCAAATTTTTCTTTAAACTTAAACATAGGAGGCGTACCACTCTCTACTACTCTCAACTCTATTATCTTCTCATTACTGTTTAAAGAAAATAAATCTGGTAAGTTTTTAAATTTTTTACTTACAACATAAGAGTTATAATCTTCTCTTATAGCCTCCCATGGTAAAGTAACACTCTCTGGAGAAGAGTTATCTATATCATAACCTTTATAGACAGAGTATACAAAATTGGAATTTACACTATCTAACCTTTTTTCGCAAGTTATAGTATGTCTTAATTGTTTATCAGTTAAAACTTCAATTGAATACCTTGGAGGTAATTGTATTAAATGAAAAGCGGAATTTTCACTACCCTGCTTAGCATCATCTAAACCTAAAATACCTGTTTTAGACCTATCCTTAAAAGTTCCTGAAATAAATGCAGTAGGCTTTGATTTCCATTCTTCATTATTGTTTGCAAAAGCTCCTCTAAAATTATTTCCAACAAAAGCTGCATCAAAAAATCTACCCACAAAATCTCCAATCCAAAATCCATCTCTAGCAGAAGCTACAATTTCTTCTTTAAAATTAAATGCAATTTCTCTCAGACCAAACTTTAAAGGGTCTTCAAACAAAAACTTTAAAGGACTTTTTGCAAAATTATATGTTTGTATTTCAGATAGTGCATTATTAATACTAGACACATATCTCTCATTGCTTCCAAAAAAATACTTTCCTTGCTTTTTATCATATGTAAGCTCATATGTTGGAGCGCTTGGTTGTGCTTGTTGAGTGTCTGCATCAGGGTCAGCATCAGCGTCTGCATCTTGACTTGAGTCTTGTGCATTAGAACCTTTTCCTCCTTTTTGATATATTATAGAATCCCCATCTTGTTTTATAGCGCCTTTAAATTCGTCTCCAGTAGCTTGTTGTCTGAGAAACTCCCATGCATCATCTAAATCTTCAGGTGTTGCGTTTTCTATCTTCACTTGTCTTCCTGAAGAATCCAAATCTACACTATAAGGTTGCCAATTGGGAGATTTTGTGATTTTGAAGAAATAATCTTTTAACGCCTTCTCTCTATCTTTAGCTGTTTTAACCAAACCAAAGAAAGCCTCATCTAATTCACTTTTATTTAAACCAATTTTTTTATCTAGAGATTCAAAAATTTTTTGAGCTCTTATTTTTTGACTTTCGTATTCTGAAAAAAAATCTAAGTTATTCATTAGAGAAAATGTTTTCAATAAATAGAGTGATTTTTATAAAAATTACCTTTTCTTAGATGAACTTCTAGCTTTTGACATTTCTTTCTTTTCGTATTCTCTCTGCTTTTCAAGCTCTTCGCTAATTCTATTTATAAACCACCTTCTCTCAGTAACTGGCATTTGCTTGGCATCCTCAATAGTAATAGACTTTCCATAGTAAGTCAATAAGAATATTTCCTCCAATACATTGTTTCTATAACTAGCTGGTAGCTTTAGCAAATCAAAAGTGTTTCCTCCAAAATCATATAACGTGGTTTTGTCGCAATAATCACACTCGTAATAGTATTTGGTATCAACACCTGGAGTATTCTCTTTTATAGCCGCCCTAAGGTCTCTTGATTCTAAAAGCCTCAACATTCTTATAGCATTCAGAATTTTGTTTGGATTTCTTTCTCCGTTAAACTCTTTGATATAAATAGCCAACTCCTCTAAAGGCTTTTTATTCTTTTTACCGTTTAGCTCTATTTCTTGCTTAAATGTTATTGGTTTTACCTTAATCAATATCTTGCCATTGGCTATATAAACTGGAATTTCACCATTATCATCCACGTCGCTCTCAACCGTCTTCATTTTAAAACTTGTAAGGGGTATTGTAGCTTTATCAATCTTTTGACAATGCTCACACTTCAAATCAAGCTCTATATTATTTCCATAAGAAAAAGATCTAAGTGCCAAAGCCATCGCTTGAACATCTCCTGTCAATAATTCGTTTATGGTAATATCAGTATTGCATATCAAGTTCTCAAAAGCAATTTCATAGGCAATACCATTCTCGACAAGCATCTCACTTGTGAGCAAGTTTTCTTCAACATAAGTAAGGTATCCGATGAGAATGTAACTGTTTTTATTTTCATAAAAAAAGCCTTTTGAAGGAAGGTTTAACATCTCAAAAGGCTTTTCTAGTTTTTTATTCTCTTTTTTAAGTTTTTCGGTAAATTGTTCTATATTTTCCAATAGGTGTCTATGTTCACCCTTAAAAACATCAAACTCTTCTTTTAACTCACTTATATTTTTTCTTAATTCTATATCTTTGTTTTCTTCAGACATTAAACATCTGCATCAGGATAAAACAATTTACTTGTAATTGGAACATCACGCTCTTGAATTTGTCCACAATGTTCACATTCAAACTCATAATTCAAGTCAATACCTGGTTCAATTTGTCTATTGTACTCTCTAAAGAATAAAGAATCTTTTGTTGGCATAGCAGAAATAAATTTATTGATATAAGTTTTATCTCTGTTTCCATTCACTTCCATAATTTGAAGTAGGTATCTTTCAGTAATCAATCTGCTTACTCTAGAGTTTCCTGTTTTCTTTTCCATGGCTTTGCTCAACCTCTTCTCATCAGATCCTCTTAGAAGTCTGAATTTGATGTTGATTTTTGTCACAGGAAGAACTACTGAATAGAATCCTTCAGAATCTGGAATTTCAGTAATTTCTCTAGATTTTAATAAGCTCAAATCAACAGTTGGTTCAAAATCGTTTGCACAAGACTCACATCTAACTTTTCCTGGCTTATAATCGTCTCCAAGACCAGTTCTTCTTGCCTCAATAAGAACATAATTTCTGTCGCCAGAAAGCATGTCATCGGGTCTCAAGTCTTTGTCTTTAATTACAGCTTCCAATAGAACGTCCAAAACCTTACCACTCTTGATCAAGTCTGAAGAGAAAAGGATGTTATCTTCCTCAGCAGTCATATACTTAATTTCTACTGTAGATTTTTTGTTTGGGTAAAATAACCCCTGAGAAGGAAGGTCAATTTTTTCTGTAGGAATAATAAACTCATCATTGTTAACGAATTCTTCAGGAATACCATATCCTTGTGCAACCGTCTTTTTATCATCTCCCGCTGATGTATTTCTGTTAGGATTATTGCCAACGGTGATTTTTTCATTTTCTTCCATAGATATCTATTTTAATTTTTAGATAAATATAGAACGAAAAAAAAATAAAGTAAATAGAAATTTTATATTGCAGAACCTAGAGACGGAAGTACTGATGATTTTGATTCTCCGCCTTTTTGCGTCTTCATCATTTCCAATTCTTTTTTCTCAAGCTCTTTTGCCATAACTTCGTAATCCTTCCTAGTCTTTTTTATCTTATCTAAGCTTTTTTCTTTGGCGCCCAAAATTTTATCTTCCGCAGGAACTTCTGCATTTTTAGCTGCTCTTTCTGGATTTATATATGATTTACCATCTACCTTTATTGATGTTGGAGAACTACTTCTAGCTTGTTTTTTTACATTTAAAAGTTTATTTCCAGTTTTTACATCAGACTCTGTTTCATCTTCTAGATTTGTCAAATATTCTAATGTATCAGCAACTTGAGCTTGCATATCTTTTATGGCATCACCAGCAGGATTAGCCATATCAGCCTCAAACAATCTTTCCACTTGTTCTCTTATGATATATCTTAAACTTTTTTTCATAAACCTATTTGTTTTTTTATGCTATCTTTTACTTCTTCGTATTTTTTTGCAAGGTCACTTTCCCAAACTCTAGTTAAAACATAACCCCTTCCATTAGCAAGAGTATCTTTAAACTCATCGTTTTTTACATTTCTTTTCTGCATCGAATTCAAATCACCTTCTGTATACACATCAGGATTTGCATGAAAGTAATCCCCATCAACTTCGATAAGCAAGTTTGCCTGAGGAACATAGAAGTCGTAAATCTTAGATCCAACAACTTTTTGCGGTTCAAACTCAACTTGCAATTCAGTTAAGATTTGATTCATTTCCCTCTCTGGTTTTGTCATTTTTGTTGACATCTTAGAGGCTTTATTTTTCAAATCTTGGCTTGACCCAAAAGGGCTTCTAGCTTTTTTCTTTGCCTTACTCAATTCCTTACCTGCTGCTTTCTTAAAATTTATCTTCTTCATCTAAAATTCTTCTTTTAATAAATATTCAAATTTTTAATAAAATTCTTTCAAAATATAGGGAATAAAAAAGTTTTAAGGATATGTATAATAACAGAATTGAATTTTTTGAAACTACTGGATTACTTTTGTCTTCTAAAAAACCAATAAAAATGAAAAACTTTTAAAATTTTTTTTATGAACGAACAGCCTATAGATTTCTATCTAAATCATAACTGCATTGAAATAGTGGACAAATTAGAAAGTATTAGCCACAAATTGCATAAGATTGCAAATGAATTCAAGAAAGCTGAAATCATTCTTGAGGAGGACAGAAAGACAGAGATGTTTCAAAAAATTAAAGTAGATGTCAGGATTAGAAAAT
Organism: Chloridella minuta; assembly: GCA_032273045.1. Classification (NCBI taxonomy): domain Eukaryota; class Xanthophyceae; order Mischococcales; family Pleurochloridaceae; genus Chloridella; species Chloridella minuta. The sequence continues at coordinate 280,059 of JAUKPQ010045814.1, read as the reverse complement.
AATGGATGGAACGAATGGTCCAAATATGTTCTAAAAGAACTAGAAAAACTTGGGGAAATATGTGATTCTTTAGCCGATGAAATTAACGGCTTAAATGTTGAGTTAACTAAAATATCTGGTATCAAACACGCTATTAATGACCTTAAGGATTGGAAAACAAGCGTTGAGGAAGCTACAAACCTTAATGACCTACAAAGTCTAAAAGCTTTTTATATAAACAATAAAGACGTTCAGCAGTCGCTAGACTCAATCAAAGAAACTCTTAAAAAATACGAAGAACAACTAGACGACTACAAAAAGTTTAAAACAAAAGTATATGCTATTGCTGGTGTTTTATCTTTCTTGTTGGCAACTGGATTGACAGTAATGAGAATTTTCTATTAATTTCTCATTTTTTCTCTAGCTAAAGCATCAACTTTTTTTGCAAACGGATTTGATCTGCGCTTTACTTTCTTAAATTTAATATTATATTGATTCTTTTGCCCAATTAGCAAATTCCAATAATCTTGATTTACAACATCTTCTCCTTTTGAGTTTTTCCAACCATTCTTTTTCCACTTATCAATCCATCCATCTTCAAAGGCGTTTACAATATAAGCACTATCACAATTTATCGTCAGGCAATTATCTTCAATGTTAAAGAAACCCTTTTCAGACATCGAATCTACTGACTTTATTATAGCCAGCATTTCCGTTCTGTTATTTGTTGTGTTTGGTTCAAATGCAGAATCCGTGAAGAGAATAACACCTTGTTCGTCTGTTACTATAAATGCCCACCCACCATTCGTTGTGGCAGAGGAAGCAGAACCTTGGTCGCAAGATCCATCTGTATATACATTGTAAATCATATTTCCACTCTCTTAAATTGTGTGTTTCTAGCAAAGTTAATAAATCCACCATCGTTCTTCTCAAATTTGGCTACATATACACCATTTGCTATCATCTCTGGCTTTATTTTCTTTGCCAAAGGATCAAAAACTCTCAAAGTCGTACTATTTACACCATCACCAACACGAAGCGTCAAATACTCCTTTCCTGTTTTTGATATCATTGTAGTAAACTCTTCTAAAACAAAGAAATACCATCCTTCGTCTTCAAAGTTTATGATATTGTCTAATGGTTTTTTAGCTTTCAAATTTATTGTGGTCTTAATTTTTAACATAAATTTGATTTTCTCTAAATCAAAATTACAAACCTCAATAAACTCATCTCTCTTTTGAGATTCAGTTGTTTTTAGGTGATGACCAATATCATCAGTTTTAATATCAAACTCTTTGGAGCTCATATCAAAAAGAGACATTTGGTTGGCAATAACAACTTTCTTTTTCTTCTTCTCTCTTAATGCTATTAAGTATTCTCTAGACTCAGACCATTCATCAAAAACACCTGCCTTAATGCAAGACTCAAAAGCCTTCTTGTTAAACTTTGAGAAAGGTAAATCATAAAACTCGGAAACACTTATGCTCTGAAGATTTTTATTCTTTTTAGCCATCAACTCAACCAACTCTTGATAGGCTATATCACCTAAACCATTAATCCCTGAGAATCCCATAGATATTTCTTTTTCACCAGTTACTGTCCATGTCCAACCTGATTTTCTAGATGGGGGTGATATGACAATACCCTTAGACATTGCCGATGCAATTGCTGATGCGAGCCAAGATTGTTCTTTTTCTTTTCCACCACTTGTCTTAGGGTGATTTAGAAGTGCTGTGTAAAACTCAGTTGGGTGATAATGTTTCAGATAAAGTGTTTGCATTGCGAGATAAGCATACGCCGTTGAATGCGACTTGTTGAATGAATATCCCAAATACTTGATTACCCAATCTTTAATCACATCAACCTCGTCTGCTTTATACCCATTCTTTACAGCTCCATCAATAAATTTATTCCAATACTTTTCAAACTCTATATAATTATCTTGCTCTTTTTTATTCAGTGTTTCACCTGAAGATTTTTTCATAATGGCAGAACTCGCCTTGTCCATGTATCGACGAAGCATATCACCCTCTCCCAAACTCATTCCTCCGACTTTATTTGCCAAGAACATCAGTTGCTCCTGATAAATTAATACTCCGTTTGTTTCTCTCAAAATAGTTTCGAGAGCAGGATGAACATACTTAATGTTTTCAGGATTAAACTTGTTCTTAATAAACTCTTCGTGAGCACCAATACCCATAGGTCCTGGTCTATATAAGGCATTGGCCGCTGTAAGCTCTGAAAAGCTCTCTGTTGCCATACCTCTAATCAAAGCGTTCATTCCTGGACTTTCAAACTGAAAAATACCATGATTCAAACCAAGTCTTAATTCAATAAAGAGATTTTCATCATTCAAGTTTACATTTCGAACTTTGTCCGTAATGTCATGTCCATGCTTATCTTTTACAATCTTTATGGTATCTTCAATTACATTGAGAGTTTCAAGCTTTAACCTATCAAGTTTCAATATGTTTAGCTCTGACAAATCTTTACCACTCTTATCAGCTTCTTGAAATGCTGTTACAATACTTTTATTTGAGGCGATAATGTTTGTTGGTAAATATTCCCAACAAGGACCAGGTGTAATTACAATACCTGCTGCGTGCTGACCAATACCTCTAATTTGACCTTGCAACATTAATGTTTGGTCTAATATTTTTCTGTTATCTTTATCTGTCAGCCATCTCCTTACCCTGTCTGAACACGCAGGGTCATTAGGCCATTTTTCAAACCAATCACCTAATGAATACTCAACCCGATCAAAGTTTGGCATTTCTTTAGTAACTGCGTGAACATCTGATTCAAAACCTGTTTCTTCGTCTCCGAAGTGAGCCCTAACAACATCTTTAAGACAGCCTTTTTCGTTAAATGTGGAAAATGTGGAAACACTCAAAACACGATTCTTTCCATATTTCTCATACAAGAAATTATTTGTCACATCATCCGTCCCTTTCATAAAGTCCACATCGATATCGGGGAGACCTTTACGAGTTGGATTTAGGAATCTCTCAAAATACAAATCAAATCGTATAGGATCAATGTCAGTAATCTCTAAACACCAAGAAAGCAGACAACCGCCTGCTGAACCTCTGGATGGACCGATGTTATATCCTTTCTTCCTATAATCCCTAATCAACTCCCAATACACCATAAAGTAATCAAGAGTATTTTTTTCTCTAATTACCTCCAGCTCATACGTTAATCTATCGTGATATTCTTTTTCTTTTTCAGGTGTAATTTCAACAATGTTATTTTCCTTATACTTGATTAGTTTTTGCTTTAACTTTCCAAAAGCAAGTCTAGTAATAATTTCTTCTGTGCTATCAGTTTTGAAATAGTCCAACACATCAGTGGTTACTTCATATCTTGGAAACTTTTCAGTTTTTGTATCAAATTCGTAGTTTAGCTTTTCAGCAACCTTTAGGGTATTATTCAAGCATAAGTCAACAAATGAATCTGGATAATTAAAACCAAATTTTTTATTGAAAATATGAAAATCATCTACGTTTGCATAATAAAGATTTCTCGTATTAAGCTTAAATGAATTTCCTAGTTTTGATTTTTGATTAATTGCGATAAGGGTATCTTGCAATTCTGCATCTTCCTTAAAAGCATAGTGAACATCATTCGTAAGTATAGGCATAAGGCTATACTTTTTAATCATTCTCAAAAGCCATCTATTGTAAATCTTTTGACCATCATATTCATTAAATTGTAATTCAGCAACCAAGTTATCACCAAACTCTCTCATAAGCCCTTTTAGGTACTCCTCAGCCTCTGTCTCTCTACCTTCTAATACCAACTTGGACATATGACTAACTGCGCAAGACGTTGTAAGAAACAACCCTTGTTTGTGTTCAAATAACCAATCTGTCTTAATCCTACCTCTTTTGTAAAAACCCTCATCATAAGAACGATATGCCAATCTATTTATATTGACAAAACCTTCTTGGTTCATAACAAATATAGATTGGTGGGAATTTCCCCCTTCATACTTCTTTTCCTCGAACTCACCTTGCTTATCGTTTACATAAGCCTCCATTCCCATAATAGATTTTACACCACCTGCTTTACATTTCTTAAACAATTCATAAGTACCCGAAAGAGTTCCGTGATCAGTTACAGCAATTGCAGGGTGGTTATATTCTTTGGCCAACTTTACATAATTATCAATACTACCACAACCATCCAATATGGAATGGAACGTGTGGAGGTGAAGATGAACCATCGGTCTCTTTCTCCTATCCTCTTCTTTGATAACATTACCCAACTCATACTTTCGTTCTTCAAAAGTATCCATAGCCTTATGTAGGCTGCCTTTAGCCACCTCTGTTAAGTCATCTTTATATATGTGTTGCTTACCGCAATTGCAGTTTTTACTATTACAGACTTCACTCATACTGGCAAATATACAAAAAAAAAGTGACTAGGAGTAGTCACTTTCATAATCTTGTTTTGTTTTTAAGATTTTTCTAGAAATATTTGGTATTAGCTCATTCTTCAGTAGGGCTAATTTTTTTCTTGCCCTCTTGCCTTTATACTTAGTCTTTTTATGTCCCAAGAAAGCATTTATATCACTTTCTATTTCATCAAGAATAGCTTTCAACTCAGCAAAATCTTTTTTAATTTTGTGAGTGTCATTTACATTTAGCCAACCTGGATATTTTTCCATTATTCTTCTGTTTTATCTTCTGAATCTTCGTTTATAATTTCGTTTATATCTTCTATAACCTCTTCTTCATTCAATTCAACTTCTTCTATAAATTCTTCGTTTACAATATCCATTTTTTCAACATCAAAGCCAGACACTTTATTTCCACTCATCATTTCTTCTAAGTGCTTAAACATACTATTTGTTCTGTCAATCACCATTCCACTTCTTTCAAACAAAGTATTTTTAGTTTTAATCTCTTGGAATTTTTTCTCGTTCTCATCTCTCTCCTCTTTCTTTGTATCGTCCAAGCTAGTCTGAATATTCTCAATCATCTTTTGAATTTTGTAATTCAATTTTTTATTTTGGTGAAGTAGTTTATTTTCACTTTCTTCTCTTTCAGCCAAAGTTGGAGCATCCTCTGTATCACCAAGCAAGTCTAATAATAAATCGTCAGCGTTTCTGTCTGATTCAGCCAAAACTCTTTTTATCTTTACTATTCTATTCTCTGCCAATGGAAGTTCTTCAGCACCACCTGCTTCAGGTGCAGCACCTGCTTCAGCTCCCGCTTCAGCTCCGCCACCTCCAGTGTCCATTCCACCAAGTTGACTTCCAAGTTCCATATTACCCATTCCACCTGCGGCTCCGCCACCGCCGCCACCGCCTGCTGCAGATTCTTCCCCTGAAGTGGCTGCACCTGCAGGGGCTGCACCTGGAAGTTCGTATCTATCATCAAGTTCTTTAAACAATCCAATTTTCTTGTATGTCTCAACCGATGCATCGATTTCAGCAAATATTTTCTTCTCAACTTTCTTCTGTTTCAGTATGAGTTTAATTTCAGCCTTGGAGAATCCAAGAACATTTTCCATCGCCCAAGTATATGAAACAGGAGAGTTTGATTCAGAAGAATACATTTCTTTAAACACTTCCATTCTCGCTTTCATTGTTTCCAATTTCAACAACTCTTGCTGAGTGGAAGGGTTTGTAAGAGTTAATGTAAAGTTGTCAATTTCATCTTTCAATCCTGAGAAGAAAAGGTGAATATTTGCAATTCTTCTAAGCTCCAACAAGATAACTTCTTGGATTGAGTTTATTGTTCTAGAGAATCTTAAATCTGCTTGAGAAAGAGTTGATCCCCCTGGTAAGTTCTCTGCATAGTTCAAATATGCCTTAGGAACTTGAAGAGATGCAAAAAGTTTATTTTGAAGGTATTCGATATCTTGAATATCACCCATATTAGATGCACCTGGCAATGTATCAATCTTTGAAGATTTATCACCCCTAATAGGAATGAAGTAATCTTCTGTGATATTCATTGGATCATACTTTAGGTTATATTGACCATTTCTAGAATCGACCACAGGTTGTTTCTTGATTTGGTTTTGGATTTTCATCATGTACCCTTGTACATCTTGATCACCTAAGTTACCAACCTCAATATAAAAAACTCTTCTTTCTGGCGCTCTTGTGATACGATAAACCAACATGGAATCTTCCGCCAACTGCAATTGTTTCCAAAGCTTTCTGGCAGGATCCAATATAGAACGTCCATAAGGCAATTTCTTTGTATCCTCCAACATTCTGAAGTGAGCAACTTGCCAATCTTCAAAATACATACCCATTGTTTCCCAACGGAATCTTACACTTTCAGGATTTCCATCATAAGCCTCTTCTCTGTGAATTTCTTCAACAGGTAAAGAAAGAAAGTTATAAATACCTTCTGTTTTATCAATTTCTAAAAATACAAAATAATCTCCGTATTTAACTAAATCACGAATCCAAAGCTTAAGATTGTAATCAACATTGATTCTGTTCCCAAATAAATCTTTTAAAATTTCTTTTACTCTAGAATTTTCTGAATAAATTTCAAGAATGTTACCTTTTTCACTTCTCGTAAGACACTCATCTCTGATGATGTTAAGCGCCGCTGCAATTTCAGGTGACATATCCATCGCCCTAAAATCTTGGTATGCACTAAGCCTATCTGTATCAAAATATATTGATCTCGTGTAGAGGTTGTGTGCGATTTTATTAACCTGCCAATCTAAAAACTGCTGTTGCATTTCTTCAATCGGACTTTCACTATTGACTAAACCATCTGCTTTATTTGGAGCAAATTGTGCAGAAGCAGACGCTGTAGGGGTTTTCTTTTTCCCTCCATTTATCGCATCCACAACTCCTTGAAATATACTTTGTGGTTTTTTATCTTCAGCCATTTTATCTATTTTTTTAAATATAAGTAATTATGTTGTCAAAATCAACTTTTTAAGGTTTTAGAAGCCAATCTAAATCATCATCATCTGATTGCGTGAAAGATGAGCCCATAAACAAGCCACTTCCGCCATCGGGCACTTCAATATCTTTTCTGCCACCATTTCCGTTATGCTCTATTTTACCCATCATATTATTTGAGCTAAATGATATAGCACCAAGCATTGATTTATAAAGACCATCTGTTGCAATGATATTATTGTATTCATTATCTCTTACATATAGCGCCAATCCTAATGCGAATATCAAGTCATCATGAAATCCTGGCTCGTGCTGAGGCTTATTGTTAATCATAACAAATGTTGAAAATTCAGCAGTAAGTCGTGGGGAATGTAAAATCAGATTGTTTTCTCTCATGTGTTGTATCATAGAGGCGACGATAAGAGGTCTTGTTTTCATTGTTGTTTGAAATCCTGGAATTTCAGTTCCTTCATTAATCTTATAATCGAAAGGTCTAACGTGAATGTCTTGGACATTTTTAGAGAAGAACATTTTCTTATACTGTAATTGATCTCTTAGTGTTAAAGCGACGTGCAAACCGAAAGAGTTACATTCGACAACTAAATATGCATTATTATAAGCTCTTCCTACCCAATCAATTAAAAATGGAAATAAATCCACTCCAATCTTATCTCTATATTCTGCAACTTGCTCTAATGTTTCAGCGTCCAAAACTTGAATTGTGGAAAAATCTTTTCCGTCTCCACGGGCAACGTCAGCTCCAATAATATAATTTTTTCCCTCTTCAGGTCTTTTCCAAGCTTGGAAAACAGTTTCATCCATAATAAAACTTCCTGACTCAGGCGTTCCCTTAAGATTAAAATCGTATTTAATATAAAAGTTTGGCTTTTGTTCTCTTACTCTCTTTTCATATTTGTCTATGAGTTGCTGTTCAATCACAAGGTATTTTGAACCCTCGAATGACAAGTCAAGCTCTTGCGCAATCTTAACACTATCATAACTCATTCTTCTACACTGCTCTTCATACCAAGGACTCCAAGGAAACTCTTCTCCGTTGATATTTGTGTTTATTTGCAACCCTACGGATGATTGAGGGTTTTGTGTCCAATGCACAGTTAAAGGAATAAAATCATTCTTTTTATTGGTCGTTCCTACCCAAGTTTTGTGATATAAATTCCCTGTTCCGTTTGGAGTTGAAATCATTATACATTTACCTTTTGTAGCAGAAAGTGCCATACCAGCCGCCATCCAAATTGCTTCAGCATCTTTGATAAAGGCAGTCTCATCAAGAACAAGCATTGTTAAAGATTCTCCACGACCTGCATTCGGACTACTTGCTTTTGCTTCAACCCAAGACTTATTAGAGAATTCTAATTTTGTTTGATTGTTTGTCACTATAGATTCAGGCTGAAGCCACGAAGGAGTGTGTTCGACAAACTGTTTAACAGTCGCTAAAAATCTTTTAGCTCCTGCTCCATCATTCGCAATAATTAATATCTTTTCATCGTATCTAAACATTAATCTCCAAGCGACATAACCTGCCGTAATTACAGATAAACCTGTTTGTCTTGATTTAAGTATTATTGAGTTTTGGTTTTTGTGAAAAATATCAACGCACTTTTCTTGATATTCAAAACACTTCATTTTTTTAACGCTTTTCGCAATAGCGTCAAAGACATAACCGTAATTGTTAAAATAATAAACAGGGCTTTTTGCGCACTTTATACGCTCTTGTAATATATGTTCTGCAGTCATTGACTATAAGCTTTCTTTGATAAATAGCTTATAATTATTTATTTTCTATTTAGAGGCCTATGTATATGTTCGTATCTATTGGCGGTATCACATTAACAATATCAGACATATAAATCACACCTGTGCTATTATTTTTTGTATATAATTGATAAGTCCCATATGTATCTGCAGACCAAGAAAATGTAAAAATACCTCTAGCGCCATCCGTCAAAGAGTAAGAAATATCTCCCCCAGGGTAAACGGAATTGTTTATATATAAGGCGTAATCAAAAGTTGCGCCAACTACAGGATTGTTATCTACATCTAAAGATAAAATCTGCTCATAAATCATTTCTCCAATATCTGCCATAATTTTTATTTATTCATAATATCCACCAACCATAACATTTCCTTTAAACACCTGCCCTGCAGTATTTGTCGCTACGGGTATTTTTACAATAATGTGACAATATGTTCCCGCCTCAACCATAAGAGGTGTTCCAAACAAAGTATTTATACTTCTATCTGCCATACCACCAGATGTTGTTCCTATAGGAAATGTCATATTACCCAAAGATAATCTCCTAGCGCCTCTTGTTCCTGCTGTTGATGAATCTGCTGTTGCTAAATCAATTGCTGTTCCGCCAACCCCTATAGACCACTGTAGATTTGTTGCCGTCGTAGCTATGGTTGCACCAGATAAATATGACATAATGTTTACGTCAGTTATTACAAATGTTTTAGACGGTGATGATGCTGATCCTATTGGATTTTGGTATGCGAATAATATATAATCAGTTTCAGATTGTGCGACACCTGAGAAAGCAAAATCTCCACCTAATGTTGGATACGCCGCAATTGTATTTGAAAAATTTACAGTCGGAATAAATATTGACGGAGCTGTGTTATTTATTATGTTTGCACTAGTTGTCCCACTAGCGTTAGCTGCCTGACCGTTTATAGTTGATATGCTTGACTGACCATTTGTTACCATACTATACGACCATTTCTTACCAAGCTTCATGTCTGCTTGTGAAATCTCGACGCTTTGAACGCTAAAACTAATAGGGTTGGCTACAGAACCTGAATTATAATTTCTTAATAATAAAGGTAGTGAGTTAGATGATGTTGATGATGCTGAAAATACCGTAGTTGTTAATATTCTACCGAGCAATATATTGTTTGCCCAAAATTCAACATCTCGATCTCCTGCTACAATAGTGTAGTGCGTATACTGATTTGCAATTGGTGTATATAAATTAGATGTAAATCTAGTTTGACCAGCGTAGTTTACAACTCCTAATAATGAACTACCACTTGTAGTGAAATAAATCCCGTCTGTTGTAGATGCCGATGAAACTGCATATCCTAAACCAAATTCAGTCACGCTATTTGCTTGTAGTGAGTTTGAAAATGATGCGTTTATATCAAAATATAAAGGATAAGATTGTGTAATTGCAAAAGTTCTGAATGTTTGAACTCTTGAAGACGTTGATACACTTTGACCTACACTAGAATTTAAAACCAATCCACTTAATACTGGTGTTACTGTTTGACCAGATTGTGTTATTTGATATTTATTATTATTTAAAACAGAATAATTAAAAGTATCTTGCCAAATAACATTATCCACACCAACTCTCAACCTATAATCTTGAGAAGCATCAAAAGGTCTTAAAAGCGCAGAGCCTGTCGCACTACCTTCATCAACTTCGCAGACAGCAGTAACATACCCAGTCTTTGCAAGAACGGATGATGTATTTACATTGAGCGTACTAGCAGAGCTGACCTCTACTACATTGGTCGATATTGCACTTTTTATTTTTAAATCCATTATTCAAAATATCCATTCACCATTACTATACCTCTGATGATTTCAGTTGCTGTGGCTGTAGCAATTGGCATCTTAAGAATGATATGACAATAAGAACCAGCCTCAACCATAAGTGGTGTAGATAATTTAACATCTACCGTAGGGTTGGCCATAGCTCCAACTGCTGTACCAACAGGCATTGTTTGAACTCCTAAAGGTAATCTTCTAGCGGCTCTCGTCCCAGCCGTTGTTGAATCTGATGTTGTTAAAGCCACAGCAGTACCACCAACTGCAATTGACCATTGAAGAACTGTTGCTGTTGTTGCTACAGCCGCCACTGTATTAAAGGTATCTATTTTTACACCCGTGATTACCAATGTTTTTCCAGGTATTGCTGATGTGCCCGCTGGATTTAAATATACAAATAAAGCATAATCCGTTTCCGAACCTGCTACAGCTAAAAACTGAAACTGACCGCCTAATGTTGCATAACCAGCTGTCGTATTAGATAGAGAAGCTGAAACTGGAGATGCACTGTTTGCTAAATTGGCAGTAAATGCAGCCGTTTGACCATCTGGAGCGCTTATGCTAGATTGTCCGTTTGTAACCATATTATATGACCAATCCTTTGTCATATCCATATCTGCTTGGGTTACACCAAATGTAGCTATGTTCATTTGAATGGCAGATGCGACAACACCTGAGTTATACGCTCTAAAAAGAAGTGGCAGTGCATTTGATTGCGCCAAACTTCCAAGACCTATAGGGCGTGAAATTCTTCCGCATATATCTCCATCAATCCAAAAACTAACTGAATCTTGACTCATATTCAATGAGAAGGCGTATACCTTATTGATAACAGGAGTAAATGGAATCGCTACTGTTTGTTCAGCACCATTCGAGTTTATTACACCAATCAATTGACCTCCAACAACCCTGAAGAATATACCATCTGTTGGAGTTGTGGTTGTTTGTGCATATCCAAAACCAAACTCAAAAACACTATTTGCTTGAAATGTGTTTGAAAATTTAGCTTTCATATCCAAATAAACAGGATAAGTGTTGAATAAAGAGAAAGTTCTAAAAGTTTGAAACCTAGCAACTGCAGCTGACGCCAGCGAGTTACCTGCGTTCAAGTTTAAAAATCCACCAGCAAGTGTTATTGTCATCGTAGATGTCACGCCAATGTATTTACTAGTATTAAAAGTTGTGTGACTAAAAGTATCTTGCCAAAGAACTTTATCTAGACCAACCCTAAGTCTGTAATCTTGCGAAGAATCTAAAGGTCTTTGAAGTCTTACCCCTGTAATTATACCGTCATCAACTTCGGAAACAACATTTACATACCCAGCTCCACTTAGAACTGTTGGTAAATTCACCTTTAGATTATTACTAGAATCTACTTCTGCGCCATTTCCTGAGGTCGCCCCTTTGATTATCAAACTCATATTTTATGTTTTTATATTAATAAATATATTTAATTTATTATTTTGTAATTTATATAATAAGCTCCCCATGTTCCATTTGGAGCAACTGCGTTTATTGTAAACCCAACGTTTGGATTGATATCTGATTCTGTTAATTTTATATTTTCTAGCAAGAAATCTGTCTGATCATGATTTGGCGATGATATAGATGTGTAGAAAACATTGGAATTAAATGAAATATTTGAATTTGTCACCGCCGTTGATGCGTCGTAGGTTTCACCGCTAATTGGTGCACCAAAATTCAATATGGTCGTTCCTGTTAAATTATGAGTCATCCCATCTGCACTACCATAATAAGTTGTGGCTGATATGCTTGTGGCTGTTAAGCCAGCTGTGAATGTTGTTGGGCCATTAATAGTCCCGCCTGTGAAATTACTAGGGGGTAATCCAAAATATGTCGTTGCAGATATTGATGTAGCCGTTAAACCATTAGTGAATGTTGTTAGACCAGCAACAGTTCCTCCTGTAAAAGTAGTATTAGGCAGGCCATAATAAGTTGTGGCTGATATTGATGTAGCTGTTAAACCATTAGTGAATGTCGTTAGACCAGCGACAGTTCCTCCTGTAAAAGTAGTATTAGGCAGGCCATAATAAGTTGTGGCTGATATACTTGTGGCAAACAATGTGTTACCAGTTATTGCACCCGATACTTTAACACTTGTTAATCCTGTCAAATCAGAACTCCAATTTGACTTACCATCTGAAGTTTTAGATACTAATACTTTATCAATGCCCTCAGTGCCATCTATTAGCTGTACTGAATAATTCTTTCCTACTCCAGAATCGCCAATTGCTTCAAATTTTCCACCAATCCATATTTGACCAATAGATGGTGTGTCTACATATTCAGCACGACCATAAACTCCAATACCAGTTCCAACCCCATCAGTTGAATTTAGACCATATACACCAGCATATCCGAGGAATGCATTACCCACCATACCATGGTTATTATTACCAGTACTTCTAACACCATATTCGCCAATTGTCGTACCAAGCACCACTAATCTAGCATTATATCCATCAGGCGAATTACCAATACCAACTTTACCATTATTATCAATAACAAATGGTGTACCATCAGGATTTGTTGAATCTTCAACAACAAAAGCATTACCGCTACCTCCCTGAGTAATTCTTAGCATGTCAGTAGAAGTGTTTCCGCTAATCCAATTTACTCCAGTTCCACCAGTAACAACTAAATTATTCAAATTAGCAGTTGTGACTAAAAGCGTATTTCCGCTAATCAGATTAAATTTTGTTCCACCACTAACAACCAAGTTGTTCAAATTGGCGGTTGTTGCAAAAAGTGTGTTCCCAGTAATTGAATTCAATGATGTTCCGCCACTAACAACTAAACTATTTAAATTAGCAGTTGTGGCGAAAAGCGTATTCCCGCTTAAATTACCCTCAGATATTATATTGTCTACTATTAAACTCATATCTTATAAATTTTAAGATTCCCCTATTCCTATTGTCATCCAATCAACATTTTCAGTAAATATTGTGTTGGCATTTGCGTTTATTACAAAACCTGTTGTAGACTTTGATTCATATGTGAATGTTCTGTTCACTGCGCCAATAATATTAATTGAATAGTTTGTATTTGGGTAGACTGTTGAGAATGTTACAGTGTATTTTTTAGGACTTCCCGCAAAAGAAGCACCTGGTATTGTTCCTGCCTTTGTCTTTAAACCAATTGTTGTTGTTATTGCTGAACCATCAACAGATGTTCCTGTTAGAACATTTGATCCATAAGTAAACCCTGTGATTGCTTTTTTGTATCCCAAATCATTTATACCAACAGCTATTGGATTTCCCGCAATGGTTGGCTCTGCACTAATCTTAATCAAACCTTTTGAAGATGTTGTAGCAGTACTAATCCACTCATCCAATGTTCCGCTTACATTTGCATATGGAATAGCATTAGGAGATGGGGTTGTTGTACCAACTGGATCATCTCCTCCAAATTGATGTCTAGCTGCATGAGCTGAAACATCAACGCCATCAACTGTGTCAACATTTGTTATAGAATTGCCTCCCACATCCAAATCTCCACCCATAGGTCTGTCTCCTGTTGTGAGCAAATATTGAGTATGATCATCAGCCCCAAGACCCAATAGGTTTCCGTGTACAGAAGAAGCGTTTACTCCACCAGCTTTAAATCCAATTACAGGTCTAATATCTTCAATCTGAGTAATGCCTGTTGTTCCTTGTTGTACATAAATATTTGCAACTTGAGAAACCGAATCTATAAAATAAGAAGGTGGTGTTGGAAGTAAAGCGTTTTCAGCTTGAACCAATGATGAATATTCATTTTGTCCGAGAACTAAAAAATATTTTTCATAATCTCCGTCGCCGACAACATATAGTGTGTGTTTTGTATAAGAACTTAAAGTTAGTGGTGAAATAGTACCGCTATCATCATCATAACCTACAACCACGTCTGTTGTTGCAGATACTACCCACCCAGTTGATCCATCTCTAAGATATTGGTTAAATAATACCTGTGTGCCACCTGTTGGTAAGTAACCGCTTGTTGAATAATAATATTCACCACTTGTTACATCTATTTTAAATGGTGTTGCATTTTCAGTTACAATAGACCCTGATGCGTATATTGGGCCTAATGCCTCTCTAAATAGATTCCCAAATCTATTTGATGTGTGATCTGAATGCGAAGGACTTAGGTCGATAAAAGAAACTCCTGTAGAGTTTGTAACTACCCTGCCTAATACAATATTATAAATAGAATTTGGTCTTGCCCCAGAACTTGACAATATTTCATTTTCATTTATGAAAATATACTTATTTTCATTAGCTCCTAAAGTAATTTCAGAATTATTCCAATCAATTCTTTTATGCACTTCTGGGGATAAAGTTTTTGCTAAATAACCAAAACCTGAAGCAGCACTGACGGTAAATCCGCTTACAATGGTGATTTCGCCGCCTTCCATAAGACCCATCGTAGACCCTTCGAATATTAATGTTGTAAAATCTGTATGAGTTCCGTCTGCAAATGTTACAGAAGCTTTTCTTGTAATGTCAAACTCACCATCATCAACATCCAATATAGACCAATATACATCTGAACTTATAGTGTATAATTTTTCATGGCTTGAGCTACCTGCAAAAGTACCAAATGTTCCATTTCTTTGGATGTATAAATCCCATTCACCATTTACAAAACTGGCATTATCAACATCAAACCTAATTGGTTCACCAACATTTGGATTTATAATACCAAAAGTAAACCCGTCTGCAGTAATTGTAGAAGCGTTTAATGATGCACCATTTTGTATGTGATAAGCGGTAGTGCCCGATACACCGTTACTAAGACTATCGCCAACAAAAACACTGATTGTGGCACCACTACCAGTAGCGTAATTACAATAAACAACACTATTACCTGTAGGATAGTTGTAATAATTTTCCATACTAGCCAATGCTACATGGTTATTATTTCCAATAACTTTTGTTCCGTATCTGTATTCTCCGTTAAAATCTAAATATTCCCCAAAGAACTGAGTATCTTGTGTATTAGATTCCACCCAAACATTCGTGTCGCAATCATAGAAGGATACTTTATGTGCTTGAGCAAAATCACCTATATCATAACAATATATACCAGCGTATCCAAAAGGAGCGCCACTTAAACTTAAAAATGAAACCTCATTGTTAATACCAATTTTAATAATGTGTTGTGTATTTGTTCTCGGTAAAATTTGAGTGGTCTGAATATTAGACCCAACAATACTCACATATGGTATGTTTGTTAAATCTATTTCATCTTCTGTAAATACACCAGGTCCAACAGAAATTACATATCTATTAGAAGATGAAGTAGTAGTGGCAGTAGTTAAATAATCAACAGCAGATTTAATAGATGAAAAGTCACCACCCTTTTTAGCTATTATTATTTCTCTAGGGTCAGTGTTTACCTCATAAAGAGGAGCGTCAATATTAATATTGGTCTTTAAAAAATTATCAGTTCCTTGTATTTTTCCAGTTGCTCCTGAGTGTACAATGTCAACATCTTTAGTACATCCTTCAAAATTAAGAGCAATAGCGTCAATACTTGGAGCTATTCCTGTTTGTGGTGCATATATACCAGTTATCCACCTTTGAAAGTTGACACCAGTTAATCTTAAAGATGCACCATTTTCAACCCAAAAACCTGTTCCAGCAGCTTGCCCAGAGGCTTTTGTCAATAAACAACCGTTTACGATGAACGCACAATTAGGCTGGTCTGCTTTTGCAAAAACCAATCCAGTTGCTGAAGTGACACCGCCGTTTGTTGAAGTTACATTTCGCAATTGCATTCTACCAACACCTGAGCCATCATTTGTACAATAGAATCCTAGCGTAAATGGATATCCACCATATTTAACGTTAGAACATTGCATAATACAATTACCGCCAGCAGTACCTACAACTTTAGCATGCGTATAGTTAGTTCCAAACCTTACATTCTCAACATAGAAAATTGCGTTTAACTGAGGCGTTGTGGGAGATGAATAATATACCGCCGCCACACCTGTTCCTGTACAACCTTGAATTTGAACATTGTTGACCATAGATTGGTCAGCTCCAATAATTAGGGATGCATTTGGATTATTAGCTTGTATTATAGTATTTGTTGCACTTTCACCAACAACATCTACGTAAGATTTCATTGTTATGGTATCTTCATAGAAAACACCAGGACCAACCATAACAACATATGGATTGATAGATGTGGCTGCCGTGATGCTATCGACAGCAGTTTTAATTGACGTGAAATCTGAACTACCACCACTTAGTCCTACTGTTACTAAGTTTGGAATATAATTTACACTTGAGTAATTTCTAGTGCGGAAATCACCATTATCATCAACAACAAGAAAATTATCTAATGTATTATTTGTCGTTTGATTTTTTATTGTAAAAGAATCTCCCGTTATTGTGGTTGCAGATATACTACCTGTTAAATTTAAATCTCCAGATATCGTTCCGCCTGTTAATCCTAAAAATGAATTTGTCCCGAATTCAAATACATTTGAGCCATCGTAGCTATACAGTTTTTTATCAGCTAAGTTTGATGCTAATTCACCTGCTTTTATTAAATTCAATTCCGTACCTGTAGTGCCAGTAGGTATTTTACCAGGCACAGCAGTTCTCTTAGTTATTATTCTAACTGGTTTTTCTGACATGGGAAATTATATAATTTCATTAAAAATAAAGCTATGTAGCTCTTACAAGTAAATAGTTTTTAATAAAATATTTTTGATCTAAAATCAAATTAATGTGCATTTACGAAACATATGCTATTTTTAATTGCGTAGAAATTATTTTAACGCAAATACCAAATAAAAAAAATTTTTTTCTAAGTATTTATTTAAAAAGGAAAATAAACTTAAATAAATACTATAGCTATGGCTGATATGTTTAGACCAGTTCCTATTGAACAGGAACCAAAAAGAAAAAATAGATTTGTACTTGAGTTTCCAACTGAGTTGGGAATTGAGTCTTTTCTAGTTCAAACCTCAGGAAAACCTTCATTGGAAATCGGAAGTACAGAGATCCCATATATGAACACTAGTACTTGGGTGGCTGGTCGTTCTAAGTGGGGTACAATCGAGGTGAAGTTTATTGACGTTATCGGACCATCTACAACTCAAAAGATTATGGAATGGGTAAGACTTCATTTCGAATCTGCAACAGGAAGAATGGGTTACGCTGTAGGATACAAGAAAAATCTTGTTCTTAAAGCTCTTGACCCAACGGGTGTTGAAGTTGAAAAGTGGACTTTGATTGGATGTTGTATTACAAACGCAGCTTTCGGTGATTACGATTACGGAGCTGATGACCTTGCAGAGGTAACAATCACGCTTCAGCCTGATATCTGCTTACTAAACGCCTAATAGCAAAAAAAAACATATTTATCCTTGGGGTGTTGTATTTTTTATATAATGTTCCAAGGATTTTTTGTATAAAAGAATATGGGTGAAATAAGATTATATAGAAAGATATATCGTGTTGGTCTAACGCCGACAGTAACAGGTACAACCCAAACATATACACTTGTTGATCCTTATGTAATGTTTGCAAGTTCTTTTGTGGCAGGAAGTGGAGCAACAGAATCAAATACATTAGTTGAATACCATACAACAATATATCAAGACGCTGTAGGTATTTTCTATACAGACCTTGACCCAACACTATATGCGACAGATGTAACATACGATTTGGTTTGGTATGTCCAATATACAGATGGCGCCCCTGAAAAAAAATTAACTACTAGGTTTAGATTAAACAACCAAAGCGTCTCTTCTGAAATTTCTACAGAAATAATGACAAATCAAGAAGTCTCTATAGAAATATTGTCTAATACTTTAGAAATAGAGATATTATAATCTATTTATAATAAAAAAAGATGGCAGGAAATAATAATGAATTTCACCTTAAAAGAAACGATACATTACCCGTTCTTAAAATGCAACTCATAGACAGAAGTTGTTTGGGTAGTAGAATTCCTTTTGATTTAACTGGTGTGTTAAGCGCAACTTTCACAATGAAAAACTCTTGTGGCGATATTAAAATTATGGCCAAAAACGCACAGATTATTTCTTATAGCGGAGGTGTTATTCAATATAATTGGGAAGCTGAAGATACTAGTGACTCTGGATTGTTTGATGCTGAATTTCAATTGATATATGCAGATGGAAATAGAATGTCTATTCCTCAAATAGGATCAATTAGAGTTGAGATTGAAAATGATGTCAACCCTTATTAAAAAGTACCCCCATCGAGTTCATCATATTCTGTAATAACTCTTACGCCATTTGGTGAATTTGTTGTACCAGATTCTCTTAGATAAATATCATGTAAGTTTGTGGCAAAGCCTCTATTTGAAATCGTTGCACCTGTGCCTCTAATATCAAAAAACACATCTGTGCCTGCGACCCCAGACCCATCTTGAATTAACATTCCAGAACCAAGAGAAGTAGACTCTGTTGAAGCTGTTGGATTGTAATTAATTTCAATTTGATTGTTTGTAATTCCTGAAATACTAATACCTAAAAAACTATTAACATTTACTTGTAAATCAGCTTGATTATTATTTTGTTTTATAGTAATTATGTTAGGATTGTAAGTAAATCCTGTAATGTATGTATCCGCAGTCGTTAAGGCACTTAAATTAAGTGTATATGCATTGCCGTCATTTCTATTAAATGTTGCAATTTTAGTACTCGGATCAAATGTAGACCCTGTGGTATAATAATCTGTTGTAGAAAATATATCATAAAGATTTGTGCCACCCGAATATATTGATGCTCCGCTTAGTGTATTTGCTGATAAATTATTCCCAAAAGAAGAACCAGAAAAATTAATATTATTAAAAATTGGGGAATCTACAGTCGATACTTTATAGTCTATACCTGATTGAGATAAACTTATATTTGCACCTTGGCTCAGTGTTGTACCTGAAACGTCTGAAGCGGTTAAAAATATGTCAGAAAGACTTGTAGTTCCTGAATAAAAAGTTGTTGCAGATAATGTATTTGCTGACAAGCCTAATGCAAAAGTAGTATCCCCTGTAACAGTACCACCGCTCAGATTTAAAAACTCTCTTTTTATAGGCTGAAAATAACTACCTGACATATACTAAAAACTTTTCTATAAATAGGATTAAAAACCTTTTTTATCCTCCTTTTGGTTAATAAAAAAGGGAGATAATAATTACCTCCCTATTCTTTTTATTATTTATTTGTAAGATTAAAAATCTTCGAAGTTTGCTCCAGTTGGCAAGACTTGGAATGTCAAGTCTATAAACTCTGCAGTTCTTGTTGGTTTCAATTGAATCTTACCTACTAATGTATTTCTATCGATTGTCTCATTTGTGTTGTTTGAATCATCCATAACCACTTTGAACGCTGTTAAACCTCTTTGGTTTTGAATTTGCAACAAGATAGGCTCTACTCTTGCCAAGAATTGATCTCTCAATGTTTGGTCGTTTTGTTCGAACACTAAAGTTTGAGATGCAGCCGCAACCAATCTTCTTACTTGAAGCAACAATCTTCTAACGTTGATTCTATCAAGAGCAGATTGTCTAACTTGAAGAGTTTTTTGACCATCAATTTTAACACCAACTTGAATTGAAGTTGCAATTGGATTTATTCTACCTTGGTACAATGTATCTCTATCTGTTTTCTTAAGCTTAACGTCAGCTCTTACAACATTCGCTGGTGCAAGACCTCTAAGTTCACCTGCAGGTGCAATCCAAGGAGCTGCAACATTGTCAGTATAAGCCATACTTCTAACTACCATGAATGTAGGCGATTGATAAGTGTACTTACCACTTGTTGGATCTTGTAATTGAACCCAAGGCCAATATGTAGCAGCATAGTTAGAATCGATTCCTGTAGACTCAAGGATAGATGTAACTTCGTCTGCAGTTCCTTTTTCTGTTCCAATAGTTAATCTAGGTGCATCCATGATGTACAAAGTATCTGCTCTATCTTCAATAATTTCAAGAGCATATGTAATAATTGAATCATTATTAGAGAAATCTATACCTGGAGTTGCGAACAAGTTAATGTCTACTTCTTCAGGGCTAGCCATCAAATCAATACCTGATTTGAAAGAATTAACATTATCAGCGTAAGCATCTGTAAACTCTTCGTACAAGTTGTCGTATTGTTGGTATTTATTCCATCCATCAAACCCTCCAGCAGGTGCAACTGTAAATTTAAGAAGCGCTTTGTCAATTAAAGTTCCAGCAGCATTTGTATAACCTGTTAAACTATTTTTATCACCACTAGTGAAAAGAGTAGCGTCTGCTGTATTCTCCATGTGGAAACCTTTGATTGAAGTCATTCCAGAAGAAACGCCTCCGTCATAAGCAAATAAGTCAAACTCTAAAGATTTAACTGAGTTTTTCACAGAAATCTGATTCTGAGTTAAACTTGTATATCCAAGCTCAGAAAGACCTAAGTAAGTTTTGAATTTAGAATCCGTTGGGAAATATTCAGTCTTATAGTAAACATCTGTTGATGTGATACCACTAATTCCTGAATTTCTTAATGAATAACCTTCAAATCCAGCAGGAACAGTGTTTACAGGATGATTTTCTTCCATGTCAACCGTAATAAACATTGATCTTCTTGGATAAGTTTCATCAGTTGTACCGATTATTTTTGCAATATAGTTAGGTTGTTCAGGATTTAAAGAAACGTTTGACCATCTTTCTAAAGCTGTAGAAGAAGCTGTTGCGTCAGTATCAAAGTAGTTTCTTACAATTAAGTCAAATGTGTAATTTACAATATCAATATTTGCAATCGAAATCTTTACTTCATTTGAAGAAGCGTCACCATCAGAAATAGTTTGTACTCTAAACAATCTTCTTACATTTGCACCAATAACTCTAGATACAATCCAAGGTGTAATTGCATTTGTATATGAATCTTCAAAATCTTCATAAGCAGTTTCTGTAGAGTAAACTATCTGAGGATTAAGTCCTGTAATCTCTTGTCTAGCAACAGCCTCTCTTACAAAGTGAGGATAAATTCTTTCAACATAGAAATTTGGATTTCCACTTGTTACCTCAGGGCTCTTTCCTAGTATTTTAACAATATAGTCATCACGTGTTTCATCAAGAGATACTGTGTAACCACTATTTGTAATCAAAGACAATGGGCCTGTTGCAGCTGAAAGCACAAATGGTGCTAAAGCTGAAGTTAGTGCTCCAATTTTAATTTCATTTTCAGAGTTGTAGTAGAAGTTTCCTGATATTTGATTTTTCTTACTTCTAATTATTGCTAATGTAGAACCTGATTTAGAACCTCTATTTTCAACGTTTGTTGCGGCTAGTGTAACAGTAGAAGCGTTGATTAGCCCTGTAGTTCCGCCAGCTGTATTAATACCTAAAGCATTAAATCCTGAGTAAGCAGTAAGACCCGTTAATAATTGAGCAGAAGTTGTGCTTCCTGTGTTTGAAAATCCAACAAAAGTATCATTCCCTACTGTTGTTGCTGTAATTATACCTTGCGTACCTGCCGCTCCTGAAAGAGCAATAGTATAAGTCGTTGATGAAGCAAGAGAGTTAATACTGAAAGTAATACCAGTTGCAGTAGTAGATCCTTCATACTCTGTAGATTTGTCTGCAGCAATAATCCAAGCAGGTGAGTTTTGAAAACCAGTTGTACCCAAAATTCTTACCACATTCAATTCGTTTGATTGTGACAAGAAAGAGTTAGCAACATAAGGCATAGGATATTTTACGTTGGTACCTCCAAATCTCAAAAGGAATTCATCTGTACTTGTCACTTTTACGCTTTCAAATGCAGGCCCTTTTAGGGTTTTACCAACCAATCCTAATCTAGTGATACCAATCCTAGAAGCGAAAACTGAAAAGTCCTGTTCTTTTGTGTATACACCTGGTGAAACGAATATTGTACTCATATTTCTATTTATTATTTGTTTTTACTTTTTTATTGTTTCTGTCGAATAGTTTTTAGCTTCTTTCTTTGCCTTTTCTAGTTCGCTATTAAAAATCAATTCTTCTTTTTTGTTTTCTTCAATCAATTCAAACCAACCTCTGTTAAAATCTTGTTTATTTATAATCTGATTAAAGTCAGTTAAGTCGGTCAAATTCACCACTGAACCTGCAGGAATTATTTCAGATTTGGCAACACCTCCAAGCTTGTATGCTATTGTATTTGTTCCATTTCTTCTGTTCCTCACTTTCATCTACTTAAAGTTTTATTTATAAATATTAAAAAAAATATCATTTCCTACTTTTTTGCTCAGAAATTTTAATTGAAATCTTATTGATTGTGTTTACTTTCTCAAAACTTGAGGGATCTAATAGTTTTCCGTGAACAATTATCGGTATTGTGACTTGATATAACTTTTCAGAAGCCAATTCTTCTTGTAGTGTTTGTGATGGATCTGATATTTTTGAAGCGATATGATGCCCATTTATATTTAAATATCCTTGCCCATTAGAATAGCCGTCACGCAATACTTTTTCGTAGTATGCATTGACATCAACCATATAATAAGCGGCTAGAATCATATCATATTCCACATCAACCCAAGTAGGTTGTGGTATTTTATACAAAGAATAACCTTTAAGTGTTCCGTCAAATGTTGGCACTTTAACAAATTTAAATTGCCTTTTTATAGGAATTGTTCTTTTTAAGGGAGATGTTCCAGGTTTTACGGTCTTTCTTGCGATAGCAATAAAAGGTCTTGATAGCTCTTCTCCGTACTCAAATCTGAAATCTTTCCAATTCATTTTTCTTTCAGCCCATAATTCTTGAGCTAAAAATATAACAGGAACTGTTTTTTGATTTCCAGTTTCATCCTCAACGGTTAAATTCAGATTTTTTATATAATCTACAATAGCTACATCAATGTCTTCCAAGAAGATACCTTGAGGCAAATAGTTGTGATTTTCAAAATCTTTATCTAAATTTTTCCCTATATTATCAAGGATTGACATGCTTTCTGTAGTTATTTTAAATAAATAGTTTCAAAAAAGTTGTAATAAAAAAATGTTTGTATTATATTTGTCATGGATTTTTACTTCATATAGCGTTTTTCTTTGGGGCGTTGATTTCGTATATGAAGGTTTTACACTGGGGATATGGTAGTATCATCATGTGAGAAATTTTTAAAGTTAACACCTCCTTATCTCATTGGCTAGAAATAGTCATATTTGCTTGGCAGACAAGGGTTTATCAAACCTTTGGGGGGTAAGGGGGGCGTTCAAGTTTTTAAATTTTTACCTAAAGAATTGGTAGTAAATACCATACTTCTAGTAAAGTATATTACTATTAGTAATAAGATTAATTTTACTCAAACCATATTATCTTCCTTGGAAAATATCTTCATCAACTTCAACAGCCTTGATAGTAACAAAGAACCTTCTGTCACCAGCCCAAGAGAATTCATTTGATATCTGAGAATAACCATCATCAACAATCTTGTAGAATTGTCCTTTATAACCAATAAAGTGACCCATTTTAATTCCAGAGACTATAACATTTGTACCTTCTTGTTTGGTAATCAAACCTAATTCCTCAAGTTGATCTATGTAGATATGTGCAGTTAAATTACCCAAACCTTTCTTTTCAATACCGCCAGCAACTTGATATGTAGGGTCTTGAGTTTCCACGTTTATTCTACCAAACACTTGAATTTCAGGAAGCCATACTTTTCTTTTTGACTCACCATATAATTTGTGAGTCTTTGTCTTTTGAAGGTCTATTCTATACAAAAGAAAGCTTTCCTGAAGAACACTTTCAGTTATCTCTCTACCTGTCGCAGAAAAGAAATTTGCTTCTTTTTCTCCAAAAAAAAGCTTAATCCCTTTTGGAACTGCTTCGTGAGAACTAAAATTCTCAGGATTTCTACCTATTTCCGTTAAATCTGACATCTAATTGTTAAAAAGTTGATATACCCATAGGGCCGAATCCTAATGTTTTATTTATTGACTCTTGCATCATTGCTCTTTTCTCTAATATTTTCTCATAAGATAACTCAGCTAATTGTGCAGTAAGCTCATCTATAAGCTTGGTTTGATCTTCCCTTCCAGTAGAAATTAAGTCATCCTTATTTAGTGTTAATTCAGCCCCAGGTATAGGTAGGGCACCATTAAACTTACCTCTGATACCCAAGCCTAGTATTTCCTTACAAAGCGCTAGAGCGTATCTCTTAACCCATCTTTGAGCTACAGAGTTTAATTGATTCCAAGTAATGAAATTTAATTGAACATCAGCAGGAGAAGAAACCAATCCATTTCCTTGATTTCCAGATAAACTACCTGAGTATCCTGAAAAATTTGGATTTGCTGTATTCCCGCTATATAAAGGATTTCCGTAGTAGTTTGCTTTATCGTAGTAATAATAAAAAACAGTTCCTGGAGTTCCAAATCCACCACCAATTCCCATATTTGCACCAGAAGAAGGGTTTGTAGGGTATGGTATAGGAAGCAACCTTAATCTTTTTGTTCCGTTTGGTCCTGGCTTTAAAATGTATGAATATTCAGAACCTCTTACTCTGTTTCTTAATTCAGCAGCTTGTGCTGTTAAAATTGTGTCGAAAACAGGCATTACGTGATATAATGTGTGCCCCGCAAAAGAAGCACCAAATTCTGTAAATGCAATATTTGTATTTGCAAATGGATCTAGACCAAACAAGTTTACAAAACTAGGAGTAAACCAAAGAACTTCATTCACCTCTCTGTCTTGTGGTATAATATAATCTTGAGTTCCAGCCGTAAGAACAATCGAACCCATTTTAGATTCTCTTACACTATCAGCCCCTAAACCAACTTGCTCACCATAAGAAGTCGCAAATGATTTTTCAAAATATAAACTATTTGAAACATATTTTAGGGTAAAATCATACTCAGAAGGAAGACCTAACATCTCACCTAATCTATTGTTAATCACCCAATTATTAATAAATGTAGAATATTCTTCTATAGCCATACAAATAGCCTCTTCGACTTGTTCGTCTTCAAGCTCAACACCCATAACAGGCTCACCTAAGAATCTACGAATTCTTCGTATTAACTTAGCTCTATCTGCCTCTGGCATTCCTACCAAGCAGCTTTCTTCATCACAAAATATTCCCATAAAAATAATTATTAACCAAATAAAGGACCTCTACTGTCTAATTTTGACCTAAAACCAATGTAAGTACCACTATTTACGGTTACTTGTCTAACCATACAATTTATTGATTGCCCTGAAGTCATAGGTATTGTAGCCTGACCTCCACCTGTTGCTGAAATAGTAATACTACCACTTGTTAGACAATAAATTTCATGAACAGTAGTTGCTGTTAAATTATTTCCCAAAACATCAACTCCGTATGTTCCAGATGTAAGGTTTACAATTCCATAATTTGCATTAAAATTTGCCATATTTTTTATTATAAATAGTTTAAAATATTGATTTAATTGACTCTATTTCCTTCAGATTATCTAAAGAACCTATCTTGCTAAGCATTAATAACAATTGTTGTTTATCATCTTCATCAGGATAAGAATCGTCAATGTATAATTGAACTTCAGGTTTTTCTTTAAATAAATTTGGCAATTCTTTCTTCAAATCATCAAAATATGGGTCTAAACAAGACTTTAATTTATCATACACTTCTCTAGCCCTTTCAATCATTGTAAAAATTTCATTATCTAGTTGAATTTTATTATTATCCTTGTAATTGTTAAAAGAATATAAAGTATTGTGGTTTAAATTATGCATTAAATCTTTTTCCATTGTCTCTAATGAATCAAATGGGCCAAATTGTAAATCAAAATCTTTTCCTTTTCCGCTTGTAACATCAGAAGTGTGTGTTTTCCAATAGACAAAAAATTTATAATACCAATTTTCGTTAGGAGTTTTTGCTATAAAAACATTAAAAATATAGTCATTATCCTTCCTATTACTTGTACCACTTTTTATTGATTTTGAATATTTCCAAATAATATTATTATTTTTATCTGTTTTTTTATTAACAAATTCAAAACCATCAATATCAAATAATTGATTTGTTCCTGTAATATTTTCTATATTTTCTCTTATGATTTTTCTAAGACTCATAGCGATTCATTCTCCTTATAAATAGACACAAAAAAGTCATATTTCTAAAATTAATAAATAAAAAAAAGAGGCCACATCCTGTGACCTCCTTCTTTTTATCGTTTATCAACTTACTATTAGTAAGTGTTGATGTTGTCGATGTAGATAACTCCGTAGAATCTGTTGTTAACCATTTTCTTAGCGTAACGAGTCATGATACCTTTTCTAGGTGTGAAATCGTTAGGATCGTAAATAGTTTGAGTCAATTGAAGAGGAATGTATGGTGCGTAGATATAACCAGCTTCCAAGAAAGTGTTACCTTTGTGACCCAACAATACAATTGGAGCAGGTAAGTAAGGATCCTTGTAAACGATATATCTTGAACCAAGATTACCAATTTTCTCAACACCCAAGTTGTATTTTTCAGACTCTGGTTGAGCTGATCCATCAACGTGGAAGTATTCTAAATCATCAAAGATAGCACCAGCCTCAGCAGAACATACAATCCAGTTAGCACCACCTCTAAGAGTTGATTTGTGGATTTGAGCTGAAAGTTCGTTTACTCTTGTGATAAGAGTTTGATTCCAGTCTTTTTGAGTTCCGAAGAAGTTAGCATTATTTGAAAGACCTTTGTAATCCCATCTTGCTCTAAATGGAGCTTGATTGATAAGGTCGATAATGATTTCTCTATCGATTTCTGCAGCAATGTGCTCAGAAAGAAGAGCTGTTAATTCAGCTTCAGCATCAATTGAGTGGTATGCTTCAAGATCTTGAGCTAATTCTGGAGTCCAGTGTGCTCTCAATTTTCTTGTTTCAGTGTTAACTGTAACAGAAGAGAATCTAATTGTAATCTCACCCATTTCAGACTTTCCTTCAAGGTCGTTGAACACTTCGTAAGCTGGAACAATGTTAAGATTGAATGCTGCACCGAAAAGTGTACCATTGTTCAACATTGCAGTATTGAAGTCTGAACCGTAAACACCTGCAGGTCTCAAGTCAAATACCACATCAGCTTGACCGCTTGCAAATATATCATTTGCGTAAGCTTGGATTTGATTGTAGAAAGGAACATTTCCTCCTTGAGCAACAAGCAAAGTATTTCCGTTAGCCCCTGAATAGTAAATAGCAGTTACAGCAGAGAATCTTAATGTTGCAGAAGACTGAGCTGTAGATGTGTTCCATCCTGCACCAAGATCAATATTAGTTACTGCAGCAATACCATTTGTGAAACCAGAAGCATTAACAACTGCAGTTGTTCCAATAGCAGTATACCCTGTTCCGAAAGAAAGGTCAAAACCTCTATTGTTATAGAATCTTTCGTAAGCAGTTGTGCTTGCAAAATTTGGACCAGGTTGACCATTAGCAGTATTAGCCGCAGCTACTTTGCTATAAGTTTGATTGGCATTTGCAGCCAATGGAGTACCATTTTGAGTATATTGGTAATTAGGTGTAACTGGGTTGTTGAATGTAGTATCAGCTCCATTGAAAGATACTCTAGCATCCATGTAGAATAATAATCCAGAAGGCAAAGCTAAAGGTTGTACAGATACAATCTCGTTAGCCAATAATCTAGAGAATACTCTTCTTACGATAGGGAAAGCAACTGTGTCGAATCTACCTGCAGATGAATCAAGAGTTACCTCGTTCAACATAGCTTGCGCTTGGTTTTCCATCAACTGTGCAGTATTTGCTTTTCTCATACCACGAAGACCCTCAAGAAGACCTGAATCATCCCAGTTTCTTACGATGGCTTGTCTTTGTTCAGCAAGGTTTCTAAATACTGTTAGACCTACCTTACCACTGTTTAAAAGTTCGCTCATTTTTTTTGTTTTTTTTAAGGTTTTTTTAAATTGTTTTAATAATTATTCACAAATTTTCTGTTTTCCAGGTTTTTGTGAAATTTTTTAATCTTCGAGACGTCTTTTCATCCCTGCAAGCTCTTTCATTCTTTTAGCTTCTTCGCTTTCATACAAAGGCTTTGTCTCTGTATTTAACTTTGCTGTATGAGTGGTAGATGCTTTGATTTTATTAGAAGCGTCACCTACTTTAATATTATTTTCTTTAATAATACTTTTGTAAATTTTTTCTGCTTCCTCTATAGTATCAGCTCCATCAAATTGTTCGCAAACATTAAGTTTTTGATCAAATGATAGTCCGCCATTCATCAACAATTTGTTTACAAGCGCTAGCTTTCCGTTGAAAGTTTGCATTTCATCAAATTGTTCTCTTAGTTGAACGAAAGCCGTTTCAAACTCTTTTGTTACAAGTTTTAGTGACTTTAATTCGGTTTGTAAACCTTTGTTTTCCTGTACGAGCTCGCCTAATTTAGACTCATATTGAGCTTTTATTTTTTTATTTTCGTTTAATTCATCTCTGTAATTAACGCCTTGTCTTGGTTCTTTTCCTAATCTATTAGAGTGTCTTAAGTTATGACTAACTCCTTGCATTTCTTCCATTCCCCAACCTTCTTGAGGCATTTCATCTTCGTCAACTATTTCAATAGTTTCTACATCAGAATCTTCCTCTAATTCATCGATTATTTCTAAAAGATCATGACCTTCTTCAAATTCTTCAATTTCAAAAGTCATTTCTTCTTGCACTGGAGCTTCTGGAGCAGGAGCAACTTCTGGTGCTGGTGCAGGTGCAGGCGCAACGTCAGCCTCATCATCAACAACTTCAAATTCTTGTTCACCACCTTGTTGGTCAGCAGACACCCCTTGTTGTTGCATCAATACATTAATTAATGTATCCATTTTAGAAATCAAATCTTCTATTTGACCTTCTTCAGCAGCAGGCTCTTCAGCCATAGGTTCTTCTAATGCAGGCTCTTCAGCCACAGGAGCCTCTGGCGCAGGAGCAGCAGTTGGTTCAGCAGCAGGTGCTACAGGAGCAGGTGCAGCCGCAGCTTCTGCTTCATTAGTCATTCTATTCATTTCTAACATATTTTCATTTGTTTGTTCTTCATCAGAAACCTCAATTGGTTCTTCATCATCAGAAACTTCGATAAATTCATCACCATCTTCTTCAGAATATTCTTCATCAGAAGTATTAACAGTGGCAACTTCTTCTCCGTCTTTTGTAATGTCTACATTACCTTCATCATCGATAGAAATATTAACTTCTTCGTTAATTACTTCTAATATTTTCTTATCTACTTCTTCTTGAAGTTTAGATTCTATTTGTTGCTGAGCAAATTTTCTGATTTCTTCAAAATCAGCTTTAGCTTGTTCTAGCGACGACTTTCTAACATTATTGCTCATATCGTATGAAAAGATTTATTAATAAATATTTGAAAATTTCTAAAAACTCAATTATTAAATATTTTTCCAAAAATCTGAATTAGAAAGCTTGTGCAATTTTGTATAATAATCGAACTGCTCTTTAAGATTTTCGTTATCTAATTTTAATACTTTACCACTTTCTTCTTTTAAAGGAATCATACCTTTTCTAGCCATATCTCTTCCTTCTTTGAAAAGATAAGCCCCAGGTGTAGATGGTGAAGAAACAAAATCAAATGCAATTAATTCAAAATCTTCTTGCACTAAATCTTTTCCGCTTACACTTTTTACAGAACCTACTCCTCTAGAAGAAATCCCTAGCATAAAACCTGCTTTTAATAAACCTTTCAGCGTGCTTCCAGCTTTTGTCTCTTCAGCAATTAAAACTTTACCATATAAGTCTTTTCCTTGCCACCACATATCTGTAACTCTATGAGATACATTCGCAAGAGAAACAACTGCAGAATCTGGGTGATCTAATTCTCCACCAGCAGTCCCACTTTCTACAAGCTCCATATATTTGTCAACTTCTCTTTTAAGAATTTCATATGGATATACTCTACCATTTCTGTTTAGTGTATCAGCTTTTTGAAGGATACCTGTCATAACCAAAGGTTTGTTTTTCTCCTCAGATTCTTTTATTAATTCAGGACTAGCCTTAAATTCGTAAAATTCCGTAATGATGCATTTACCGCTATTAATCATTTCTTAAAAAATTAGATTTATTAATAAATATTTAGTTTTTTTATTTTTTCTCACTAAATAAAAAAACCCCCAAAAATTTGGAGGTTTTTAAAAAAAATATTTAATTAATTATACTGGTAAAATAAAAAATGTTCCAGCGTCATATGACTCTACATAATACCCCATAGATTCAATAAAATCATTAAAAGGTTTATATACTTCTAATTCATAATTCTCATAATCATCTGAATATGGGTCAAATAATTTCATGCCATCATTTGCATAACTTCCTTCGCCAGACCAAATTGTATTTTCACTATAATCAGAGCTAAAGTCTTCACCTGGCTTAAACCAAGCTTTTGGATATTCACTTTTAAGTATATCCATTAAAGTGTCTCTATCAACTTTTACTTCTTCAGATAAAATACTTTCATTCATCATATCTCCGAACCCTTCATCTTCTAACATTTCTCTTGCGGTTTCTTTTGCTGCCTCAAGAGCTCCATCATAGTCTTCGTCATTAAGTGCATCTTCTATTTCATCTAATCCATTAGAAAAAGTAGCAGTATCTGCTAAATCTGAACTTGATAAACCAACCATTTTATTTAATATAGTATCTATCAACTTTACGGCAGCACTTCTTGCACCCAACTCTTCAATCCATTTTTGAATAGTTGCAATTCCTTTTTCCGAAAAACCTTCATTTATTTTTTCTTTAGGAACTTTCATTCCTTTTTTTCTAGCCATATTCATAGCAATAGCCACTTTTTGAGCTTGAGGTTTATCTTCATCAGCCATTTTTTCCATTTTATTGGAAATAAATTCTTTGGCTTTTTCAGAGTATTCACTCTTCTTTTTACCTTCTCCTAGGATTTTTAAATCTTTATTTATTTTTTCTCTCTGTTCTTTTAGAACTTGTAGTTTGTAAAGATTTGTAACTTGTTCTTGAATATAAGAAACAAGATTTTGTTTGGAAACTTTATTAGAAGCCATAATTTTTTTCTTATAAATAGAAAAAAAAATTAGATTGACTTGCTATAAATTGTAAAAACTTTTGAATTTGAAAGTACGTCTGATTTACTAATAATATCACTCAGCCTCATACATTCATCAAATAACTCTGTATTCTTTTTTTGACTCAATGGAAGTTTTTCTTCAGATTTTATATTTAGAGTATGAAGATATAATTCAATGGAAACATAATTTCTTTTTCCGTTGTAATTTAAATTTTCAGGAATGTTTTTTATGAATATATTCTCACTCTCTAGAGGAAAATATGTATTTCCTTTCAATTCTGTTGATAAACTATTAGAATAAATCTTATGAAGTTCTCGCTCAAGAATTTCTTTTAAAGTTTTTTGGTCTTTATTTTCATACTCTTTAGTTGGCTCCAACCAAAAGCTAGCAAAAATATAAATAGTCTCTGGAGATTCTCTATTTTCAACAGTTCCTATTTTTATATTTATGTTTTTATTTGATAGCTTACTTGCGTCTATCTTTATTTCTCTTGCTGTTCTTTTGTTTTCAATCATTTCATTAAAAGATTATGATGATGAAATATAATAAAAAAGAACTTTTATTCCAAAAAAAAATCCTCCCTTAAAAAGAGAGGACTTAAATCGTTTAAGTTTGTTTATTCGCTAATGTAAGATTGTAGCTCTAAATTAGATAAGATATATTCATCAATATTAACAAAATTAACATTTTTCATATTCATCAATTTATCTTTAAAACCCTCTAATAGTTCTTTAGAATCTGAATCTAAATCAACCTTTGTTTCTAACAATTGAGAAATCATTTTAAGATTCTGATCCTTAATTTCACTCAAATAAGAAGTTTTAGTTTTTACGTCAGCAATTAAAACAGAAAAAACTTTTTTCTCATCTTCGTTTAAATGCTCATATCTATCATTGAAATTGTTTACGGCAACTTTTGTGATAAATTTCCAAGACTCGTTTAATTTAGGATTGTCTTCTTTTTCTTTTGAATAATCAGATTCATTAACTGATCTTGTCAGATGTTTTATAACATAATCGTAAGCTTCAATTTCTCTTTCCATTCCTTTTCCAAAATCAGATTGGATTGAGTTAGAGTTGAATTCAATCAAAGTATTAATACTTTCTGCTAGTTTATTATCTACTCTTGATTCAATATGAATATCATCCAACAGCTCTTTTCTTAATCTTTTGTTCTCTGTTGTAATGTTATTCCATTTTTCGTTTTTGAATAATTGCATATTTTGAGCAATAAATCTTTCAGCCAATCTTTCTTTGGCAAAAGGTTTCGCAGTTTCAATGTTTTTAAAAACAAACTGTTGCTTAGTTAAAATAGGACTCTTTTTTATTTCACTCAAAAACTTATCAAGAGTAACACTTTTATGTTCTCTGATCAATTCTGCCGAAGATAATCTAGTGATTGTATCTCTTATTGCTCCGAAGTTGAAAGATATATTTTCTGCCATCTTTTTTTTCTCTATAAATAATTCAAAAAAATGTATTTAAGTTTATTTTTTTATAATATATTTGCAAACACAAAAATATTCAAAATTATATGATTAAATATTTAAAAATTAAAGACAATTTGTATTTAGCACAGCAAGTTGTTAGACCTGAGCAACAAAAAGAGCAAGTTGTAGAATTGTCTACACAGCATATTTTTGTTATAGATTGTTCAGGATCGATGTCAGGAGAGCTTTCTACAATTAGAAAAGATTTGTTTAATAAGATTTCTACAGTCTTAAAACCTTCAGACTCAGTAACTATTATTTGGTTCTCTGGAAGAAACGAATATGGTGTTATCTTAGAAGACTACACTGTGCACAGCAATATTGCACTAGAGAAGGTTAGAGAAATCATCAACAAGTATTTAACAGCTCAGTGCTTGACAGCATTCAAACAGCCGTTAGAAGAAGTTAAATCGGTAATTGAGAGAGTTAGAGATAATAAGCCTCACATGCTTCACTCTATGTTCTTCTTGACTGATGGTTACGATAATCAGTTTTCTACAAAAGAAATATTGAAAGCTACAGGTGAGTTGGGTGATTATTTGAATAGCGCAACGATTGTAGAATACGGATGGTATTGTAATAGAGAGTTGCTTTCTCAAATGGCTCAAGAAATTGGAGGAGTTCACACATTCAGTCAAAACTTCCAAGATTATGAACCATATTTGACAAAACAATTTACATCTGACAATAGAGGTAAGAGAACTTATATTGAGCTAGAAAACTCTCCACAATTTGATATGGTATTCAATATTGTTGATGGTGACATTGTTATGTATAAAACAAATGAAAACAATGAAATCCTAATCAATGTAGGTGGCGATACAAATATTTTCTACTTTACAGATTCTTCTGTTGTTGAAGCTGGAAATTACAATGTTCATAATTTAGAGTATGTAAAAGAATACTTTAACAACAGGATTGAATCGGAAATGATTCAAGGGATGTATGCTTCA
Source organism: Chloridella minuta (assembly GCA_032273045.1). Lineage (NCBI taxonomy): Eukaryota > Xanthophyceae > Mischococcales > Pleurochloridaceae > Chloridella > Chloridella minuta. The sequence continues at coordinate 246,166 of JAUKPQ010045814.1, read as the reverse complement.
TTATTTGCTTTCAGTAGAAAGTCTGATTATGGAATGGTATCTGAAATTCTAAAAGCTTTAGGTGATGCTCACTTCATTACAGAAAAAGCAAATACATTTGGTACACAAAAAATCAATGAATTAGAAGCCAAGTTCTTGGATGCTGTCAATGATTCTTCAAAAAGATACATCGATGGTTACAACCCAAACTTAGAGCCTGCAGAAGATGCGTATTGTGTATTGGACATGATGCAAGACTTGATGACTCAAGAAGGAAACTATTGGTATCCACAACATGAGGCATTTAACTACAAGAGAATTGGAAGCAAGACTATCGCTAAGATGGCTGATTTATCTGAAGAAGATAGACAAAGAATTGATGACTTGTTAGATAGTAAAAAATTAGATGAGGCTCAAAAACTTCTTGAGGAAATTAAGAAAAATCAGCCAACACAATTGAAATTCAATTATGATAGTGATTTACAGGCATTTCCTTTTTATGATCTTGTTTGGAATGAAACTAGAGCGAACCTGTCTGTTCAAGTAAACTATAAAGGTTATGTTGAGCTTCCTGAAAACCAACTTGGTCTTCCTGAGCAGTTTCCAACAAATCAATTTAGAAATTACACTTTGATAAAAGATGGAATTGTGTATAACTACACATTACCAATATCTTTTGGTAAAGAAACTTTTGAAAAACTTCAGTCAAATGGATTGCTTGAAAACGAAACATTTGAAGAAGGGAAAATTTATGTTTTAGATTTTTCAAAACTTCCTGTAATCAACAGAAAAATGATTGGTACATTATCTGCAAAAGAATTGTTTACTAATGAGTGGGAATTGTTGAAATTAAAATCAACAAACGCTGTTTATAATTATTATAAAAAGCTTAAATTCCAAAATACTAGTAAAGGATTTATAGATCAATACGGAAAAGAAGCTACTGATTGGTTAGCTACATTTGGTCTAAAAGATTATGGATTCAACCCACCAAAATCTGTTGAAAAACAAGGTGAGCAAATTGATGTAAATGTTCTTGAGGTTAAGATTGAAAAAATGAATACGACTCCTGGTAAAAAAGAAATAGAGTCTGCTGAAAGAAAAATCAACGCCAAAGAACCGCTCACCCCTAAGGAAGCGCTTGCAGAAAACGCAATTAAAGAGTTTGGTCAATTTACAGGATTAATCAAAGAGGTTACAAATCAAGACAAAATGTTGGAAGATTGGTTATATCAAAAATCTAAATTTTTCAGAACAGAAAAAAATAGATTGATGTCTGAAATCTCTAAAGCAAAATTCTTGACAATTGTTGGTAAGAGTTGGTTTATGGAATTCTCCGATAGAAATCAAAACGAAATGACTTTAAATTTAGACTCTCAGGATGTGAAATTTAAAGTTGAAGATAAAATAGAGACTATCACTATTTAACAAACAACAAAAGGTGGCAAAAAAAAAGGAGGCTTAAATTAAGCCTCCTTTTGTATTTTATATCCTTTAATCTTATACTAAACCTTGAAGGTATCTGTAGTAAGAAGAAGCAGGGTATGATGTTGTTGCTGATAAATAGAATGTAGAAGCACTAAGTCCTGTGCCGTTACCTCCTGATGCTGTAATTCCAAGTGCGGCATATCCAGCATTAGCTGTAAGACCTGTTACTAGTTGTGCAGATGTAGTAGGCGCTTTAAACGCAATAAAAGTATTGCTTCCAACTGTTGTCGCAGTAATAAGGCCTGCAGTACCATTTGTGTTTGCACTTAGCGTAAATCCAAAAATTGTAGGAGTAGGAGCATTTGTATCAGTAAATGTAGCCCCTGAAATTGTTGTAGATCCTGTATATCCTAAATTAATCGTAGCAATAGTAGATTGTTTAAGGTTGTTACCTACAAAAACATAAGGAAAGTTTGCAAAAGAAGCTCCGTTGTTTTTATAATAAGTTCCTCTTTCATAATCATAAATAGTTACACCATCATTTGCAAGTGAGGCACGATTTGTAATTTGTTCAGAAACTCTTAGTCCTTTCATAGCAACAATTTGTCTGCTAGGAATCACTTTTACAAAAGCTTGAGACCCATTTCTATATTGAACTTTGAAAGGGTTGTTTGAGAAATTTACAAGAATTACCATTTTTATATGTGTTTAATGTTTGTTTTTATTAATAAATATAAATCCTTTTTTTGAAATTGATGTTTTTGAAAAAAAATTTTTTATTTATTAGAAAGACAAAAAAAATGAGAGAATTTATTACAACCCCAAAAAGAATGCATAGACTTCCTAGAAGATGTAAAAGCGGATGCTGACGTTTCTAGAATTCTTACTTTCAACAATTGGTCTTACAATAATTGTAACCCAATCTAAACTATTTGAACCATTAAGAAAAGGTGCAGGCAAGATACATAGCAAACTAGAGTATCTTTTAAATTGCCCTATGTGCTTTGGATTGTGGTCTGGTATTATAGTTTATATACTACAAACCCATAAAGTAGATTTTTTACTTTATGGGTTTATGGGAAGTTTTGTATCCTATTTAGCGTACTTACTAATACATCCGTTGATGGATAAATATGATTAAGCAGTTGCTAGTGATTTTTTAGCAGCTCTCTCTTTGATTAGAGACTTATAAATTTCAGCACGCTGATTAGTCACATTCTTTAAATCATATTTCTCTTTCACGTATTCGTGCAAATTGTTTGCTAGCATTTCTCTATATCCAGGATCTTGGATAATTTTCTTCATAGCCTTATACCAACCATCTTTATTATCTTTAACCAAAAGTCCTGTTTCGCCATCTTTAATTAATTCTTTATAGATTCCAAAATCTTGAGCAATAAGAGCCTTCTTTTTCATACCAGCTTCAATAATTTTCAGCTCAGACTTAACCTCGTTGAAATAATTTGTTCTGTTTATGATTTGTCCTTTTTCAGTTTTGTATCTATCAATAGCATCAATTGGAGCTAAACAAACATCACAATAATCATAATGTTTTCCATATTGCGTAAGAGGAAGAGTCCATCTTCTTACAAAGTTTTTTGTGTATTGACCAGGATAATCTTCTCTTTTAATTTTACTCAACCATTTGAAATATTCAGGATCTTCATTTTTCTCTTTGTAGTTTGATGTAAAAATCTCTTCAAATTTCATCCATATAGTCTCATGTGGCTCAATTGTTCTCGTGTTTCTAGATCCATCAGGTTTAATTTCAGTAATCGTTCCTCTAGTGTCAAAACCACACATTATAAATTGAAATTTGTCTTTCAATTCTTTATTTGAATAAAGATTTGTCACCGATGTCTCAAGTAGTTTTAAATCATGGAAATGTGAAGAACCGCCAATCCAAGAAATTCTACATTTATCTGTTTCATTTGGCATCACCTCAGACTTCCACATTTTATCATCCATATTCAATGCGTTTGGAATGACTAAAACATTAGGATTAATTTTTTCAATGTGCTTTGCAAAAATGCTTGTTGTCGTCGTAACATAATCTGATTTTTTAACAACCTCTTTAATTTTTTCAGTTAGATTTTCTTTTCTAACGATTTCAAATAATGGATGCGTTGTTGGTGGCTCCCAAAAGTCGTCGATATCCATAATGAGAATAACTCCTTCAGCTCTTAGTTTTGCAAATACTTCATCCATTTGTTCATGTGGGCCAAAATGTCTATGAAAGTGAATGATATCAAATTGTTTAAGATATTCAATATTATCTACATTTGGTTGGAGATTAATCTCTACATCAAAATCTTCTCCGTGGTATTTAGATAGCGATTGTGCTGGCCAAATAGATCTGAAATGTCCCACACCCATAGAATCTGAGGGCACCATAAGAAGTTTTATTTTTTTGTTTTCACTCATTGTTTGAAATTTTAAAAAATATATTTCTATAAGCACTTAAAGTAAAGCGAAAACAAAAAAACCTGCCAAAAAATTGACAGGTTTACAAATTTCCCGTGTTGTGCTAACAGGTAGGTCCTGGTACTTTTTGATTATCCTCTATATTCCTCTGCCTGCTTTCTAGCCTCATCTACATCAGACAAGTCATAGTTTTTACATAATTCTAAACCTAATTCATTTGTATAATCTTCTTCTACTGAAATAAAGCTTCTTTTTGTTTGAGCATCTATAGAAGTTGTCATTCTAGAATCTGTAATGCAAAATTGACTTGGCTGCAATATAACACCAATCGTTGTAGTATTATCTCTAGCAACAGCAATTTTAATATTCTGAGCAGGGTTTGATATATTAGTTATTTTCCACATAATTTTTATTTTAAATGTAATAGAGTTTTGATATAATATCAATTAGTTTTTGAAAACATATCCTTTATTTTTCGAAATTCTATTTTTAGGTAAAAAATATGAAGTACCATCAAAGTGCCATTCTTCCACCTCTTGGTTTTCATTTCTTAAAAACTCTCTATCTCCAGATCCTATGTGCTCTTTTAGTGAATCAGGCAATTCTGCTTTCTTAAAAGAACCTTCATCATCAACCAATTTAGCCATGTTCAAATCAAAAGATTCAGCAACTTCATTTATTTCATCTATATCGCCACCTGATTTGAACATTCCACGAGCTGCATACCCAGGAACAGATTCTTCCATAGGTTTTACCGCCTGTGAAGTATCATATCCATAAGATTCTCTTGGTAAATCCGTTGTAATGCCTTTTTTAATTAAATCCATTACAATGTTTTTAACCACACTCTCTAAATCTACTGCTGTAGAAATTTGATTCATTATATTTGATTGAGACTCCACTGATTTCATTGCATCACTTGCCGCATAAGGATTCTCCCTGTACGTTGCTTGTACAGCAAAATCAGGATCAAATCTCTTCTCATCAAATCTAGTTGTTCCGTTTGTGTAGTTAAAATCTAAACCTCCAATTTTTTCTAGCTTAACAATATAAACATCTGCTTTTCTTTTTCCTTCTTCAGTCCACAAATCATTCATAGATTTTTTAACATCAGGATTTTCAAAAGTTCTAAAAGGCTTGTGAGATAAATTTTCTCCCCCTTGACTTAGTTCGTTCATATCAAAAATTATCACCTTAGCAGGTTCAATTTTATCCATAAAAGAAGGTAGTGCAGGCTCATATGCAGGTATGTTACCAGAAGTGCTTTGATCTACTTGAGCAGGGCTATTTGTTGTTCCTGTGCCAAAACTATCCAAGTTATTGCTTGGGTTAAAATATTTTGATGTAGGAACTGAATTATCAACTTCAGGCTGTGGCATAGAAACTGGACTTGTAGCCATCACAGGAGCTTCTGTATTTTCAGGTATTACATCTGGTATAGCGTTTACAGCATTGTCTCTCTTATGTCTACTTAAAATATTTTTAGCAATTTCTTCGATGTTTACACTATCTAAAACTTCATTTAAGTTTTCATTCTTTATTTGATTTGCAATCATCGCCTTTAATTCGTCGATATTTATTTTCTCGGCCATATTAGTTTTCTTTATAAATATCTATTTTTTTTGTTTATTAAATTATTTACATTATTTAGAATAAAGCTTATTATTTAAAAAAAGTATTTATGACTATAAAGAAAAGAGAGGGAAAAAGAGTACCTCGATACGCACAAGAGGACGGGGATTCTATCAGTTCTATTCAAAAAGTAGCAAAAGAATTCATACGAATGAAACGCCTCAATTTCAATCTAACAGACAAACAAAAAGAGTTAGTTGAAATACTAAAGTCAAATAAAATAATTACCGTCACAGGACCTCCAGGGACATCTAAAACATTTATCGCATGTTACGCTGCAATGCAAATGTTTTTATCAGAAGAAAGACAAAAAATTATCTTATCAAAACCAACTGAAGTTTTGTCTGGTACAAAAGATTTAGGTGCCCTACCTGGCTCTTTAGAAGAAAAGCTAAAAGAGTATGTCGAATCTTTTACAGATGCGTTTGATGAGTTTTTACAAACTAAAGATTTTAAACATCTTTGGGCAGAGAAAATGATAGAATTTAAGCCAGCCCAGTTTTTAAGAGGAAGAACTCTTAAAGATTCTTTTATTATTATAGATGAGTTCCAAAACTTTGATATTAAAGCACTAAAGAGTATTGTAACAAGACTCGGTAGAAATAGTACGATTGTATTTATGGGTGACACTAAGCAAAATGATATCGGTAAAAGATATGTAGCTGTTGACTTTTTTAATGAGGTCATAAAAGGTATTCCTGGGTGTGCATCATTCGAATTTAAAAAAGAAGATATTGTAAGAGAAAAAATTCTTATTGACATTATTGATAGGTTTGAACAGTTAGAGGCGCAAGGTAGAATGCCCGACACTATGAAAAACACATAATTTCTTACTATTTATAAAATAAAAAAGTTATGAATAATCCAAATGAATTAAAACCAGAAGGTAAGAAGTTTGTAAATGAACTTATGAACCCAGATCAAGCACTGAAGGAAGTTTTTAAACAAAACAACCTAAAGAGACCAAAAGCAGGGATGGTAGAAAAAGCGAATTCACCACTACTTACTAATGACGGAAGAATCGTTCTGAACGAAGATAGCGATAAAAAGTCATAAAAAAAGCCCCTCAGTTTAGAGGGGCTTTTTTTATTGTTGTATAATTGTTTTATGATGGATTCTTTACTATTTCGGTAACGTTATTGAACTTCATAGTTTTAAGTTCATCAAATCTATCACCAACTTTTCTATAGATAGTTACACTTCCAGATCCTCCAACTTTCATATCTGAAATTTTTAGGAAATCACCTGGCTCTATACCTGTTATGTTTGATTCTAAAACGTTGTATGTATTGTTTTCGCTTACTTTCTCAACTATAAAGAATTTAGAAGAACCTGCAATTTTAATTTTTGTATTTTGTGCAATATCTTCGTTCTTAAATTCTTCCATTGCTTTGTTGCTAAAAACATCTCTACCTTTTGTTCCAACTTCACTAGCGCTATTCTTAATTTCATCACCAATCTTATTCAATACCTCTACTTTTTTCTCGTAGAATTTGATAAGCTTGTCAAGAACTTCAGCTTGCTCATCTTTTATTCTTTTTAGTTGAGAAAACTCTTCATCAGCCACAGCCTTTTCTTCGTCCTTTCTCAATTTGTCAAATTTTTTCTCATACAAATCAATCAGACCTTCGTCAATATCTTCAATTGTCGACTCCAACTTCTTAAGGTTTTCAGCTTCTTCATTCATCAATCTTAATCCTTCTTTTTGGATATGTTCTTTTAAAGTGTTTATGTTTAATTTCATGCCGTTTTAATTTAGAACTTGTTATTAACATAAACACCCGCTGTTTATGCGGGTGTTTATTATTTTATTCATATCTAAAATTAGATATTAGTCGTTGTTACCCAATTTTGCTAATCTTCTCATTCTTTCGATTTCGCCCTCTAAAGCGCTTTGTCTTTTTGAGTCCATTCCTTCAGAAAGAACGTTAAGGTATTTTTTATTGTTTTTAGAAACAGATTCATTGATAGATTCTTTTTTAATCTCCTCTTTATCTCCTTCTTCTTTTCCATCTTGATCCATATCATGAGTTGTAGTCATTCCGTGATCTCCCATTGGAACAACTTCTCTGTACTCTTCCATTGTATCCTCATCATCAGAAACCTCAACTTCTTCAAACTCTTCATCGTCGTCACCACCTTCTTCTTCAGGAGCTTCTTCTTCAGGAGCTTCTTCTTCAGAATCTTCATCATTCATACGACCTAATGCAGCCATAATTTTAGCTTCGATAGCAGCTCCAAGTTCAGCAAACTCATCAGCAAGACTTCCTTCTTCATCAGCGTCGTCATCGTCTTCACCAACTTCAATTTCATCATCTTCCATAAGAGCAGAACCTTTATGTTCAAATTCAGGAGTCCACTTAGTGTCACCATCTTCTTCACCAGTCCAGGCGTGAGATCTTACTTTCATTTCACTTCCAGCTTCAACCTCTTCAAGGTTTTCTTCTCCCATCATAGTAGAATCTTCTTCTTCCATATGCGCCAACTCTTCGTTGATTTGTTGAATTCTAGACTGAATCTTTCTTTTTTCCATCACTCTTTGGAATTCTTCCTTGATGATTTGATTTACTTCTGTCCAAGTTGTTTTAATAGCCATAGCTTTTTATTTTAAGTTTTTGTTTTTACTTTTTCTTTTTTAATTCATCGTTCTCTTTTTTAAGAGCTTCGATTTCTTCTTTTAACTTAGTCATCTCATCAACAGTGTCCTCTTGAATCATTGACTCTTCTGCTTGCATTTCTCTTTCTAACTCTGCAATGTGAGAAATATTTTGAAAGTCACCAACAAAACCAGTTTTTGTTTTGTTTGAATTATCTGAAGGGCCTTGGAATCCAAATGTTCCAACCCAGCTGACTTCATTTAGTTGAGCCAATCTACTATTAATGCTTCTAGCATTTTCATAAAGTTGTTTTTTTTCCTTTCTTATTAAAGCTTCCTCAACAATAGCAGCTCTGATGTCCGATGGGGTTATTTTTTTCATATAACTTTTTTATAATAAATATTCCAAAAATTTGCTTTTCGAAAGCTTTTTATATAAATTTCTTTCGAACTCATTAATAAATAAGTAAAAAAAAAAGAATATGGAAAATTTTATTGTTGGAAACAAAGAAAATTTCAAAGAGTTGATATCTTCAAATAAAATAACAATTGTAGATTTTTGGGCAGAGTGGTGTGGACCATGTAGGACACAGCTTCCAATTTTAGAGCAATACGCTAAGAATAATGAAGATGTTCAGATTGTCAAAATAAATGTAGATGGAAACGGGGAATTAGCATCTGAATATGGCGTCAGAAGTATCCCTACTATTATATATTTTAAAAACGGAATTGTTCAACATAAGACAGTTGGAGTTCAGCAGGAAGATCAATTAAATCAAATTAAAAACGAACTTATATGATTAACGCAATTATCTTCTCAAAGGATAGAGCTGCTCAATTAAGGCTTCTTATTTATAGCATTCAGAAAAATGCACCACACGCATTTAATCTAAATGTTATTTATACATCTTCAAATAAAGAGCTAAATAAGGGTTATGAAAAAGTAAAAGAAGAATTTTCTAGTTTGTGTAATTTTGTTGAGCAAACAGATAACTTCAAAGGAGATGTTTTGAATTTATTGGACTCAAACAGTGAGTTTAGTTGTTTCTTTACAGATGATGATATCATTTACAAGTCATTTGATGTAGAGAGTGTAAAAAACTCAATCAGAGCAGATGATGATGTTTTTTGTTTTTCTTTAAGATTAGGTGTTAATGTTAATTTTTGCTACACTATGAATACTGAAAATGTACTTAAAAATTACGAAGATTTAGATGATTTAATCAAATGGAATTGGTCTGTGCATTATTTAGATTTTGGCTACCCTCTGTCTGTTGACGGACATGTTTTTAGAACAAAAGATATTTTAAAACTTACAAAAAAAGTAGCATTTACAAACCCTAATTTGTTTGAAGGAAACCTTCAAATTTTTGATACATTCCCTAAAGAAAAAATGGTTTCTTTTAAGGGCAGCGTATTGGTTAATACGCCTAACAATATTGTAAACTCAACTCACCCAAATAGACACTCTGCTGATTTTGGAATTGGAGTAAAACAGTTGAATGATGAATATTTAAACGGAAGTATAATAGATTTAGAGTCTATGGATTTTTCTAACATTGTAGGTTGTCATCAAGAAATAGAATTTAAATACAAGTAAAAATAACCTACACAAATTAGGCGATGAAAAATAATATCAAAATAATTACACCTTTCTATAATCCAGGTGAATTTTTGGAAACGTGCGTGAACACATTGATGTCCCAAAAATACGATTCATTTAAGGTTATTTTTGTGGACGATTGTTCTAGTGATGGCTCATTTGATAAACTACCTCATAATAATGAAAGAGCAATTGTTATTAAAAATGAAACAAGAAAAACCGCTTTAGAAAATATTCACGACGCAATTATGAATCATTGTGATTCTGAGGACATTGTTGTCCTAGTTGATGGTGATGATTGGCTTCCAAATAAAAATACCTTGTCGTACATAAATGATTTCTATAATCAAAATGATTGTTGGATTATGTATGGTCAATCGAGTTGGACTGATGGAAGAAGAGGCTTCGCATCTGCTTATCCTGAGAGTGAATTTTCAGACCTTAGAAAAGCCCCGTTTAGAGTGTCTCACATCAGAACTTTTAGAGCAGGTTTATATCAAAAAATACAAGAGCAAGATCAATATTTTTCTTGTTTGAAAGATTCTAAAGGAGAGTTTTATAAAATGACTTATGACGTCGCAATTATGTTTCCAATAATGGAAATGGCAGGTTACGACAAAGTGAAATTTAATGATACAATACTCTATGTGTATAATAGAAGTAACCCAATAAGCGATGATAGAGTAAATCAGCAGTTGCAGTGGGACATACATAGGGAAATTTCAAATAAATCACCTTTTAATAAAATAGAAAATTATATCTAATGGAGAATTTTTTTACCATAGCTATAGATACTTGTAATCATAAAGATTGGATTGAGAGATGTTTAAATACTTGTCTTACACAAAAATATGACAACTATGAAGTTGTGTTGGTCGACGCTTTATCTGATGATAATACTTTTGAAATTGCACAACAATATGCAAAAGAGTTTCCTAGATTAAAAATTTATCAAAACGAAGTGAGAATACCTCAAATAGCTAATTTCTTATGGCTAACACAACTATCTAGACCAGGCTCAATAGTTGTATCGGTTGATGGTGACGATTGGCTTAAAAACGGAAAGGTTCTTAGTAAGCTAAATGAAGTGTATAATTCTGGTGATGTTTGGATGACCTATGGTACATATGAAGAATATCCATATAGAGACGTATCTTCTATATATCAGCCGTATCCAAACGAAGTAATAAAAAGTAATTCTTTTAGGGAGCATAAATGGTTGGCTTCTCATTTAAGAACTTATAGACGAGAGCTATTTCTTAAGATTAACCTAGAAGATTTTAAAAGAGAAGACGGAGAGTGGTTAGATACAGCTGGAGATCAAGCTATGATGCTTCCTATGTTAGAAATGTCCGCAGAAAGAAGTAGGCATATTTCAGACGCACTGCTTGTATATAATGTGGCTAATGTAACAAGAGATGGCGCTCTAAACGAATCAAGACAGGTTGAGCTTGCAAATTATGTAAGGTCAAAAAATAAATATACTAGATTAGAAAAATTATAATGGTTATAGGAAATGGAATGTTGGCAAAAGCTTTTTATTCATATATAGAAACAGAAGGTGTTATTATATATGCATCAGGTGTGTCCAATTCTTCAGAAAATTCCGATGAAAGTTTTCAAAGAGAAATTAGTTTGCTAGAAAATTGTATTAAACAAAATCCGAATAGCTTAATAGTATATTTCAGCACTTGCAGTGTAAGTGATGAAAGCTTAAAAGAAACCAAGTATGTTCAGCATAAAAAGAACATAGAAAAGTATATTAAAGAAAAAGCCAAAAAATTTATTGTATTTAGATTGCCTATAGTCATTGGAAATACAAAAAACAACTTCACGTTATTCAATTTCTTGAAAGATAGATTATCTTCCAATGAAGAAATTTTTATTCAAAAAAATGCATTTAGATATTTGGTCGACATAGATGATGTCTCTAATGTTTTGTCAAAATTGATAGATTGTGATGAGTTTTTAAATTCTATAATTGATGTTACTTTTAGTAACATTATTAGTGTATTGGATATTTCCAATATTATGAAAAGAGAGCTACAATCAAAGTCAAAAATTACAATTATAAATGGCGGTGGTTCTTATTATATAAAAGACACAAGATTTCAAAAATTTATGTCTAATAAAGAAATAACTTTTTCTGAAAAATACAATGAAGAAGTATTGAAAAAATATGCAAAAAAAACAATTTAAGTATGATTAGTCAGTTGAAAAAAAAAATTATTGAAAACAAAATAGATTACAAATCTATAAAATCAAACGCAATCATTAACTTATTAAACGATGAAGAGTTTGATGTCAATATTATAATTGGCTGTAGAGGAAGAAAATCTTTTACTATCCCATTAATAGAAAGCTTTGAAAATGCGATAAAAAACACTCCAAATAAAAAAATTACTATTACGTTTGTAGATCATAATACTTTTCCAGAGCACATGAAGCTTGTAAAAGGAAGGGCTAGTTATATGTGGACAGAAGGTAATGTGTCTGACCAATACAGTAGAAGTTTTGCCTATAATTTTGGTGTTAAATATGGGAATAAAGCTAAATTTTATTTATTGCATGACTTGGATATTTTAGTTAAGGAAAACTTTTTTGAAGAGCTTTTTGAAAACCTAGGAGAACAAAAATGCATACAACCATACGGAGGCAGAAGAGTTCTATATATGTCTGAAAGTCTAACCAAAAGAATTATAGAAAAAGAAATAGATTATAACAATTTTAATCAAGATTCTCCAAATGTTAGCTTACCTATGTTCAATGGTCAGCCTGCACTTGGGTCAAAAGGTGGATCTATTTTTATAGAAAGAGAGTTATTTGAAGAAGTGGGTGGTTTTGACCCTGAGTTATTTTGGGGATACGCTGCAGAAGATCAATTTTTTTGGGAAAAAGTTAACGCTGTTTCAGAAGTAGGCTTTGCAGATAATCCATTAATAGATATGTTTCACATGTGGCATCCACCTTCTTATGTTACAAATCCATTGCTTCATATTATGGAAAATGATTGGATTATGTTTAAGAACTTAAGCGCAGAAGAAAAGATGGATATAATTAAACTAAAAAATAAACTATATGAAGAATAAAGCTTTTATATTTACAGAAACTTATGGATGTGGTTTGATATTAAAAAAATGTTTAGAATCATTTTTTAGACATCATCCTGATACTGTGGTTCATGTGTTTGGAACTCACAAAGATTTTAAGGAGCTAGGTAAGTTTAAAAATGTAGAATACGTTGAACTGAGTGAAGATTTGGAACTTAAAGAGTGTTTTAAACATGGTCACTTAGGAACTGCTCATATAGGAGCTAGGGTTATAAAAGAGTTTTCAAAAGGATTCGATTACATAATTCATTTTGATAGTGATGTAATATTTCAAAAAGAATCTCTTTCTTTATTGTATGATAAAATCGATGAAGGATATGACTTGATAGGGCCTGTTAGGTGTTATAAAAACAACATGAATGGTAGAACAGATTTGTCTGAATTATCAGATGTTTCTCAGACATATTTCTATGCGTTTAACAAAACAAAAATAAGCGATTATAGTTTTGTTGATTTAAGAAATATGATTGTTGGTTTTCACAATCCTTTGAATCATCCAATATTAGACTATTTTGACCCAGTGTCTTTTGATATTTTAAAAAACGGAGGTAAGTCTTTCTTTTTAGATGTAGATTTGGTTGGAGGATTAACCATGGATGGTAATAGAAAAAATAAGTATGAAGAGTTAAATGAAGATATGGATTTTGGCGCAAATTTGATGCATTTTGCAGGAGTCGGATCTGGAATGAAATTCCACTTTCAAGGTTCTGAACAGACAAATCAGTCATATGTAGATTGGGCTCTTAAAAGATTTGCGTTATATTATAAGTTATTCTATGATGTTTCAATAGATAGCGCCATGGTTGAAGAAGAAAAATATAATTTATTAAAAAAAGTATTATGTTAAACATAAATGAAAAAAAAATTTTAGTTTATTGTGGTGTTCACAATGGAGACGGATTAGCTGGCGAGTGTAATGGTTATGATATTATATATGGATTTGATGCTAATATAGAAAAAATAAATAAAGCCAAAGAAAGGTTTCAGACAAATCTTAATCAACAATTTTATTTTTTTAATTATGCCCTTTCTGAAAAAGATAATGAAGAGCTTGAGTTTAATATTTTTGAAAATTGGGATGCTTCTTCATCTATAGGAGATATTAACCCTGAATACGGACATTTTAAGAATGAAAATGGAGTTTTATACAAAACGCCTATAAAAAAAGTGAAAGTAAAAACGATAAACTTAGGAAATTTTTTAAAATCAAAAGGCATAAAAAAAATAGACAGAATTGTAACAGACTTACAAGGATACGATTTATCTGTTATTAAAACTCTTTCTTATTTTATACAAAATCATAGAATAGGACAATTAAAATGCGAAGTAGAATGGGACAGTACACCGCCTATATATATTAATTCGCCATCTAATAAACTATCTGATTTTGAGAATTTTTTTGGTGAAAACTACAAAAAAGTTTGGCACTTACCAAACTCTGAAGATTGGTGGGAGACAGATATTGAATTCGCAATAAATAGAGATAATGAAGCAGTTAATAAATAGCAATATAGATCCATCTTGGCCTAGCATAGAAATAGAATATCACAAACCTATAGAGTTGTTTATTGATAGTTTATTTGGGTATGACTCAAATAAAAATTCATTTAAAATTTTATGGGTAAAAGAATCTGAAGCTATAAGTCATTTCAAGAGCGTAGCTATAGATAATAAGGATAAATTTGACGCAATACTTACATTTAATGAGGAAATACTAGAAAAGTGCAATAATGCTCATTTAATGTTATTTGGAACCGCCTGGGTTCACGACTATAAATTTCCCGATAAGAAATTTCAAATTTCCCACCTTACTGGTCATAAAAACTATGCCGTTGGACATAAGTTAAGACAAAAAGTTCATTATAAGCAGAATAAAATAAATCAACCTAAAGATTTTTACATTAGTAAATATGGTGGAGTTGAAAACTTTGAAAACAACAATATTTTAGGAGATAATAAATCCCCTCTTTTTGATTCTCAGTTTCATATATGCATAGAAAACACACAGAGCTTTAACTATTTTACTGAAAAAATAATTGATTGTTTTGTCACAAAAACAATTCCTATATATTTTGGAGCTCCTAATATTGATAATTATTTCGATTCAAATGGAATTCTTATGGCAAATAACTTTGAAGAAATTTTAAGCATATCTAATTCTTTAAGTGAAAATGATTATCAAAAAAGGATAGCATCTGTAGAAAAAAACTTTGAATTAGCTCAAAAATACATTAATATTGTAGATAATCTTAAGGAAGTAATAGCTAAAGTTTTATAACTACATAGAAAATATAAAAAATGAATTTTAATTCAGAAAACAAACTTATTCTTAAAGACGTCACCTTAATAGCCGTGTCTTCAGTAAAGATAGATGCAACAATAAAAGCGCTAGAGCATAGTATGAGTTTGGCAGAGTTTGCTGATGTAAAATTAGTAACTCATTTAGATATTTCACATGATTCAATTAAGATTGAAAAGTGTGAAGAAATTACTAGCATTAAAGATTATAGTGAATATATGGTTTATAAATTGCATAAGCATGTAAACACTGAATTTGTTCTCACAGTTCAACATGATGGCTTTTTAGTTAATCCAAAATCCTGGAGTGATGAATTTTATGATTACGATTACATAGGTGCTCCTTGGCCAAACAATTGCTTCACTGACGAACATTCTATAGAAATTCAAAACAGAGATAATTTTGGAAAAAGCATAAGAGTTGGAAACGGAGGATTTAGCTTCAGAACAAAAAAGCTTTTAAATATATTCAATGATTTAAATATCCCTTGGGAGGCAAAAAATAATTATTGGCACGAAGACGGATTTATTTGTATGACATGTTTAAAAACTCTAAGAGATAATGGGATAAGATTCCCTGAACCTGAATTGGCATATAAATTTTCAAGAGAAATAGAATGTGAAGATTTAGACAATACAAGAGAGCCTTTTGGTTTTCATAATTATAGAAATAAAAATTTAAATTATCCTAAATTTGAATCTTGAAAATACAAATAATTCTAATGCTTTTTTAAAAATAAACTAATGATTCTAACAGAAATATACAATGGTCAAGGCTTAGGGAATCAGCTTTGGGCATATACATTAACTAGGCTTATCGCTGACAGCAAAAACTGCGATTTTTCTATATTATCTAAACACCAATTTAAAGGAAAAGAGTTCATTGATTTAGATTTTGGAGTTGAAATAGAAGGGTGGGAATCTACTGATTATCCTTGTAGTAAGCTTCCTGAAGGGGTTGAAAATTACTATAAAGAAAAAAAAGAAGTACATGCAGATTTAAATATTGACATCTCAAGAACTGACGAAGATTTATTTAACATAAGCTTAAGTACTAAAATAGACGGGAATCTTCAATCAACAAAATACCTTAAAGGTAAAAGAGATAAAGTTTTAGATTGGGTTAAAATAAAAGACGAATTCAAAAGTATACCTGTAGATGAAAACTCTTGTGTTATGCATTTGAGATGTGGTGATTTTTATGGACAAAAAGATGTTTTTTTACCTGAATCTTACTATAGAAATGCTATGAAAATAATAAGAGATAAGAATCCAAATGTTAATTTTTATTGCGTTACAGATCAGCCAGGTATAGCTAGAAATATTTTCCCAGATGTTGAGGTAATCGGCTCATCTAATACTGGTCAAAGTGATAGCCAAATGGCTTCTCATCACTTTGGAGGTCCTTTAGGAATCGATTTCTGCTTGATAATGAACGCAAGATATGTAATTATACCAAATTCTAGTTTTTCTTGGTGGGCTGCTTATCTAAACACTAAAGCAGAAATTATTATAGCTCCAAAATATTGGGCGAGATTTAACATCTCAAACGGCTATTGGTCTACTGCAGATATAATAACAGATCACTTCTCATATTTAGATAAAGACGGGTTGATGTTAACTCCAGAACAATGTTGGCTAGAGAAAGAAGAATTTGAAAAAAACAATTTAAATATTTTTAAAAGAGTATGAAAAAATATGATGTATTTACATTTTTTAATGAACTAGAATTACTAGACATTAGATTAAATATTCTTAATGATTCAGTGGATTATTTTGTTATATCAGAATGTGAGGAAACCTTTTCTGGCTTAAAGAAAGAGTTAATTTTTGAAAAAAACAAAAGCCTTTTTAAAAAATATGAACATAAGATTATTCATAACGTTGTAGGGTCTGTGCCACGAGATTTTGAAGATGCTGAATCAGGTTCTAAAAATAGATTAGATAATCTTGAAAGAGAGGCTTTGACGCTCGCACTTAATTCTAGTAGTGTTCCTAAGGGTGAAGTTCATTGGCTTAAAGAATTTTATCAAAAAGAATTATTAAAAAAAGGGTTAGAACATTTAGATGATAATGATTTTTGTTTTATATCTGATTTAGATGAAATATGGAATCCAAAAATAAATATAGATTATGGTAATCAAGGAATATTCAAACTAAGACAATTACCTTATATCTATTATTTAAACAATAGATCTAGCGAACCTTGGGCTGGAACTATTGCGACTAAATATTATAACGTTAAAAACAGTTGTCTTAATGACTTAAGAAATCCCGCTAAAACAACGTATGAATTTATTGAAAATGGTGGATGGCACTTCTCTTTTCAAGGCGGAGCTGATCGCATAAGAACAAAATTAGAATCATATGGGCATCAAGAATATAACAATAGTCTCATCAAATCTAATGTAGAAAATCAAATATCAAATAACCAAGATGTTATTGGTAGAAGTTTTAATTTTTGGGTTGATGAGAGTGAACTTCCAAGTTATATTTTGAAAAATAGAGAAAAATATATAAATTGGTTTAAATAATATTTACAATATGAAAATTCAATGCATAGTAGGAAAGAGTAGGGAAAATCAAGAGGTTTGTTTTTCTTATCAACACATGTATCTGCCTTTAAAAAAATATGTTGACTGTTACGACAGTATAGAGTTACAGCCTGAAACTACTCATATGATATTTTTAGACGTGATTCAAAATATCAGAATTATGAAATCGCACGTATTGCATGCAAAATCTCAAGGTGTAAAGATAATTGCAGTCACGTTTGATCCTGCAAATTTCGAAGAAGCGGATTTATGCATTAAAGAGGGGTTAATAGATATGCTGGTTTTGACTGATAAACAATATGAAGACAGATTCGATTTCAATGTTTATATATCAGATTATTATGTAAACAAAGACTTATTTCCAAAACTTAATATAAAAAAAGAATTTGGAGTTTGTTATTTCGGACATCTTATAGCTCATTATGGTAGAACAAATGAATATCAACTACCTATCATTGAAGATTTTAGTAGTTTTCAAAATTTATATAAATCTGTTCAGGAATATAATGGTTGTTTTGTTTATGACACAGGGAGAGGCGAAGACCCATCTGAGGTTATTCATCATAATAAAGCCAAGGCTATTGAAGCATTGATGTGTGGAGTGAACGCTTATTGCCAAGATGGTATAAAGACTAAAAATTACAATCACTTGCTAAAAAGTCATACTCAGACAAAAACTCCAGTTCCAATTGAATTTACACAAGAAGAAATTATAGAAATAAACGAAATGGTGATTAAAGAGTTTATAGATAGATGCGAAAAATGCTAATCGCTTGCATTTATTTATATTAATTAGTATTTCTATTAAAAACAAAATGATGAGCAAGTTAACAAACTATATTCCTTTATCTAAAGACACTATTAACAATGATGACATAGACCAACTTATTGAATGGTTAAAAACATATCCAAAACTAACAAAAGGCGAAAAGACAATTGAGTTTGAAAAAAAATGGTCAGAATGGATAGGGTGTAAATATTCTGTTTTTGTTAACTCTGGATCATCTGCAAACCTTTTAATGTTTTACGCATTAAAAGAGTTATATAGCTTGAGAAACAACAAAATTGCTATACCTTCTTTAAGCTGGGCAACAGATTTATCACCAGCTATTCATTTAGGTTTTGAACCTATTTTAGTTGACTGTAATTTGGATAATTTATCTGTAGATTTAAATCATTTAGAAGATGTGTTTATAAAAGAAAGCCCCTCTGCTCTTGTGTTGGTTTCAATATTAGGGTTAGCACCTGAAATTCAAAAAGTTGTTGAATTATGTAAGAAATATGATGTTATATTACTTGAAGACAACTGTGAAAGTCAAGGTACGTCAGTAGATAAAATAAGATTAGGAAACTTTGGGTTAATGTCTTCTTTTTCCACATACTTTGGACACACAATGAGTACAATAGAGGGTGGTATGGTTTGCACTAATGATAAAAAGGTTTATGATGTAATTAAACAACTTAGAAGTCATGGGTGGGACAGAGATTTAGATTCTGAAGCTAAGAAAGAGCTTCGTGAGAAATGGAATGTAGATTCTTTTTCGGCTCTCTACACTTTCTATTTACCTGGATTTAATTTAAGATCAACAGATTTACAAGCGGTAATAGGTATTGGTCAGTTAAAAAAGGTTGATTATATGATTAAAAAAAGAAATGAAAATTTTAAAAAATTTCATAAACTTTTAAGTCAGCACATTTGGTTTCCAAAAGAAACTGAAAATAGTTTTACGGCTAGTTTTTGCATTCCAATAATCGCAAAAAACCCCGAACAAAAATTGGCTATAGTTAATTGTTTGATAGAAAACAATATTGAATGTAGACCTTTAATATGTGGGTCTATGGGAACTCAACCTTTTTATATTAAAAAGTATGGCAGAAAAGAGCTGCCAAATTCATCTGTAATAGATTCTTGTGGCCTATACGTGCCCAACCACCCAAATCTTACCGATGAGGAAATAGAAAAAATTTGTAATTGTATTATAAAATCAACAAAATGATATTATGGAACAAAAAGTTATTATAACAGGAGGAAATGGCTTGCTTGGAAGTGCGGTAAGTTCAAAAATTGACGCCTATACATTTGGTAGAAATGAGTGTAATTTAGAAACAGATAACTTCTCAAATTTAATCATATTAAACAAACAAGTAAACACGGTTATACATTGCGCTGCAAAAGTAGGAGGCGTTGGCGCAAACATGAATGCAAACTTTGAATTCTTTCAGAAAAATATAAAAATTGATCAAAATGTTTTAAACTCGTGTTTGGATTATAACATTGAAAACCTTGTAACAATACTATCAACATGTGTTTTCCCTGATAAGGTTGAATACCCCCTAACTTCTGATAAAATTGATTTAGGCGCTCCTCATTTTTCTAATTACGGATACTCTTATGCTAAAAGGTTATTATATTACCAAACAAAAATGTATAGAAATGTTGTAGGTAAAAATTGGATTTCAGTTATACCTACAAATTTATATGGCGCAAATGACAACTTTAATTTAGAAAACTCGCATCTCATACCAGCTTTAATAAGAAAAGCTCACGAGGCTTCTATTAGTGGTGGTGATTTTATTGTTTGGGGAGACGGTTCTCCGCTCCGCCAATTTGTTTATTCTGAAGATATGGCAGATATTATTCTTTGGGCTGTAGAAAACTGGAAATCAGAAAGTCCTCTTATGGCAGTGAACGAAAAAGAATTTTCAATAAAAGAAGTAGCCACAATTATTGCAGATAGATTTGGAATTCCTGAAAATAAAATTATATTTGATAAAACCAAGCCTAATGGCCAATTTAGAAAACCTGCAAAGTCAGATGTAAACTGGTTTAAATTTACACCACTTGATGAGGGAATAAATAAAACAATAGATTGGTTTGTTGAAAATTATAATAAAAACAATATAAGAATTTAAAATGAAAAAAGCACTAATTTTTGGAATTACTGGTCAAGATGGATCATATCTTGCAGAATTATTATTAGAAAAAGGATATGAGGTGTATGGGGTAATCAGAAGATCTTCATCTTTCAACACAGGAAGGTTAGAGCATATTTTTAATCAAATAACATTACGCTATGGAGATGTAACAGACCCATCATCTGTAATAAATATAATTTCAGAGATTAAGCCTGATGAAATATATAACCTATCAGCTCAGTCGCACGTGAAAGTTTCTTTTGAAATGCCTTATTATACAGGTATGGTTGATGCACTTGGGACAATGTCTATATTGGAAGCTGTGAGAACTCATTGTCCGTCAGCTAGATTCTATCAAGCATCAACTTCTGAGCTTTATGGTGGAATGGAATATAATAGACCTGAAACGGGCTATACTGAAGATTCTCCATTTCACCCTAGAAGTCCATATGGAGTTGCTAAAATTTATGGATTTTGGGCTGTTAAAAATTATAGAGAGGCTTATGGTTTATATGCTTGTAATGGAATTTTGTTCAATCATGAATCGCCTAGAAGAGGTGGTACTTTTGTTACTAAGAAAGTTGTAGATGGTTTGGCTGACTTTAAATGCTCAAATGGAAGTCATTTGCAGATTGGAAATTTAGAAGCAAAAAGAGACTGGGGATATGCAAAAGAATATGTCGAAGGTATGTGGCTAATGTTACAACAAGAAACAGCAGAAGATTTTGTATTGGCAACTGGAGAAGTTCATACAGTTAGAGAGTTGGTTGAAATTACATCTTCGCTTTTAGGGTATGATATTGAATGGAAAGGTGAAGGTGTTGATGAAAAAGGGTATGATAAAAAAACAGGCAAATTGCTTGTTGAAGTTAATCCTAAATATTTTAGACCATCAGAGGTTGAGTATTTACTAGGAGACCCTAAAAAAGCTAAACAAAAGTTAAAATGGGAGCCACAAACAAAATTTGAAGAATTAATTAACATTATGGTAGACCATAGGTTGCTTGCTTATCCTAGGCACGATTTTAATCTAACTAAAGAAGTTAGTGAAAAATAAATATATAATTTTATGATAACATTAAATACTGTAATCTGGGAAGGTAATTTTGATCAAGTTTTAGATGAAAATAGTTATTTTCTAAATTTGGATTCGCCTCTTATAAAAGAAAAAAATTTAATAGTAAATAACATATCGAGTACGGAAAGGTTTTATATTAAATTAGAAGAGGCTAGAAAAAAACATAACATTAATTTTTATCTTGTAGAAGAAAATAAGAATGAAGCTTTAAGTTTTTTCAACATTGATATTAACGAAAGCACTCTTGGGTATTATTATACAGCTCCATATTTTGTTGCCTTTTTAAAAGCAAAAGAACCATATTTATTAAATGTAAGTTCCGACTGCGTTGTTTCGATGGAAGATGATTTTTTAAAAGATTCAATTAACGAATTAAGTAATAATAATGATGCTATTGCTACAACACTTCCATGGAGAGCAAATAGAGATGTAGGCTCTCCTGAACAAGAAAAAATGTTTAGAATATACGGAAGAGAATTCCCTATCTTGGAAAATTTTCATTATTGTAGCGGTTTTTCTGATCAAGTTTTTTTAACCAAACTAGAAAGAATAAAAAAAATTGATTTTAATACATCTCATAGCGGTACGGATCATTTTCCTACATATGGAGGAAACTCTTTCGAAAAAAGACTTTGTAGTTATTTTATAAACAATCAAAAATATAGATTGGTTTATAAAAAGCATCACTATATTCATGATAATCACAATGAATAATGAATTAAATATTAAAAATAAAAACAAATAATAAAATGGATTTAGTAAAAAAATATGGATGGGGAAAATGCCCAGATAATAATTTTATAGGTTACGTAAATAAATGTAAGTTGTTTTCTGAAGATGATGAGCTTTTTTCAAACTTTAAAAGAGATCCCGATTATATAAAAATACTTGAAGGTGGTGGACATATAGTTGGGCAAATGGCTTTAGATAATATAAAAAAATATCAAGCAGAAAGTGTGTTAATAAATAATTTAGATAGATTTAAAGAGAATGATAAAATTGGAAACCCAATTCTTATGCATTACGAATCTACTGACAGCATATCTCCAGCTACATTAAGGTATGTTAATAATTGTATAGAAATAAAAACAGTTATTGGAGAAGAAAAGCCAAAAAAAATAGTAGAAGTAGGCGGAGGATATGGGGGTCTATGTAAAACATTTAGTGTTTTATATGACTTTGATGAGTACGTGCTAGTAGATCTTCCTGAGGTTGTAGAATTGTGTAAAAAATATTTGGAAAATTTTCCTAATATAAAAGATAAAATTACCTATATATCTTGTGAAGATTTAAAAACTATGAATGGTGTATTTGATGTCGATTTATTTATTAGCGACTCAGCTTTTGCAGAGTGCGATCAAGAAACACAAATATTATATACAGACAAAATAGCAAAAAACTCTAAGTTTGTATACGTCACATTCAACACCTCTCACATAAGTGGTTCACAAGATGAAATGCAAAAATTTATTAATAATCTAAACAATAAATCTATCAGTACATTTCAGTCTGATGATAAAACAGTTGTTTGCGCCAAATAAATATATTATGATACTATATAACAAAAACAAATTCGAAAAACTCAAACATAAATTCAATTTGTCTGAGACAATAGAAAGAAATTATTCACAAGCGTATCAAGATATGTTTGTGCTCTCAATGCTAAACGGTAAGAAGAATGGTACTTATGTTGAAATAGGTGCTATGGATGCTATTTTTATAAACAATACTTATTTGTTAGAAAAACAATTTGAATGGAAAGGTGTTTCGTTTGATATTGACCAAAGTTCAAAAGACACATTTGTTTCAAACGGGAGAAAAAACAGCTTTGTTTTAGGAGATGCTTTAGCGGTTGATTTTGAAAAAGTGTTTGAAGAAAACAATTTCGGCAAACAAATTGATTACCTTCAGTTAGATATTGAGCCACAGATTCAAACATTAAACTGTTTAAAGAAGTTACCTTTAGATAAATACCGTTTTTCAGTAATAACTTATGAAACTGATTTTTACGATAAATCAGCAGGTCACGAAGAGTCTATTAAAAATAGAGACGAATCGAGAGCTTTCTTGTTGTCACACGGATATGAATTAATCGTTGGAAATGTAGCAAACAACAATCCTGATGAAATATTTGAAGATTGGTATGTTGATCCAACCGTTATAGATAAAAACATATTAGAAATAATGAGAAGCTCTTCCGAGTACAATAATACAGCAGAAAGTTACATGTTAAATTTGTGATTTTAATCAAGAATTTTTACTAAAAATTAAAAATATAAATGGATTCAAAAACAGTAGGTCAGCAAATAGAAGAGTTAATTCAAAATTTAGGAAAGGATTTTAACATATTAAAATATGTTTATAATGGAAAATTTATTCCAGGTGAAACGCCTGTTTATTATTCAGGACCATATTGGGATAGTGAAGAAATAATAGAGGCAATAAAATCTTTAATACTTGGCTCCTGGCTTTCTGCAGGAGAATCTGTAGATCAGTTCGAGAAGGAATTTTGCAATAAGTTTAATCAGAAAAAAGGAGTTATGGTAAATTCAGGAAGTTCGGCTGATTTACTTTTAATAGCTGCTTTAAAAAAAGTTCTTAATTGGGAAGATGATGATGAAGTTATTTTGTCTGTCGTAGGATTTCCCACCACACTATCTGCATTAATGTTAAGTAATTTAAAGCCTGTATTTGTAGATATAGAATTTGATACTCTTAATTTTGATTTAAATTTAGTAGAAAAATCAATTACAAACAAGACAAAGGCAATATTTTTATCTCCAGTGCTAGGAAACACCTGCGACATGGATAAGCTTTTAGAAATATGTAAAAAACATAATTTAGAATTAATTTTAGATAATTGTGATAGTCTAGGTAGTAAATGGAGAGGAAAGTATTTAAATGAATATGCAATAGCTTCTGCGAATTCTTTTTACCCAGCTCACCATATAACGACAGGAGAGGGAGGACTTATATTTTCTAATGATTGGAAAATAATAAAAACAGCAAGAAGTATGGCTTGGTGGGGTCGTGATTGTGTTTGCGTGGGTTCTCAAAATATTTTATCAAATGGAATCTGTAATAACAGATTTAACTCACATCTACCATGTTCCGATAGAATTATTGATCATAAATACGTGTTCTCAAATATTGGATATAATCTAAAACCTCTAGATTTACAAGGATCTATCGGGCAAGTTCAATTAAAAAAGTTTGAAGAAATTCATACAAATAGAGTCAATAGTAAAGAAAAAATACAAGAGCTTTTTGAAAAATATATTCCAGAGGTAAAGATAATTAATGAGCTAGAGCATTCTTCTACATCTTGGTTTGGAACTCCTATAGTATGTGACGACTATGAATTCAAGCAAAAATTAGTGAGTCATCTTGAACAAAACAAGATTCAGACAAGAAATTATTTTGCTGGAAATATATTAATGCATCCAGCTTACGAACATTTGGGTGATTATAATGATTTCCCTATTGCAAATAAAGTATTAGATCAAGTGTTTTTTGTTGGAGCATCCCCTCATTACGATGAATCTGTATTTTTATACTTTGAAGAGGTTTTAAAAAATTTTAAAAGTTAAAATGTCAAAAATCATATTAGGAGACGGTTTGCTTGGGAGGTATTTACAAGAAAAAACTGGTTGGGATTATATTAGCAGAAAAAAAGATGGTATAGATTTTTCAGATTTAGATAGTTATAAAAATCTTATAGAAAACTATAGTCAAGTTATTAACTGCATAGCAAATACAGATACATATTCAGAAGACAAAAAAAACCATTGGGATGTAAATTTTAAAGGTGTTGCAGATTTAACAGACTATTGCGTAATAGAAAATAAAAAACTTGTTCATATATCTACAGATTATGTATATGCAAACTCAAAAGAAGATGCGTCAGAAGATGATGTGCCAGTGCATTGTGCTAATTGGTATGGATATACAAAGTTATTATCAGACGGGTATATTCAACTCAAGGGAAAAAAATATTTACTCATAAGAACTACTCAAAAAAAATTCCCATTTACATATAAATATGCTTATGTAAATCAAAAAGGTAACTTTGACTATGTTGATAAGATAGGGGATATAATAATAAATTTAATAAATAAAGATGCTGTTGGGTTATTTAATGTTGGGACTGAAAAAAAAACTATGTATGATTTAGCACTAGAGACAAAATCAGACGTAAAGCCAACTGAAGAACTTTTTAACAAAACAATGCCAACGAATACGACAATGAATATTAATAAATGTAGAGACTTTTTAAAATAAACAATTTTTAAGTCTATAATAAATCTAATAAGGTAATTTTTGGATTTATTAGATTTTTTCACTACATTTGATTCCAAGAAAACAAACAACATAAATGAAGTTCAAAGATTTAACTCAAGAACAAATAGAATATGCAAAAAGCATATATTCTAATAAAGATGTAAGCTGGGATGACAGAATGGAAACCCTAAAATCTCTTTTCGGCAAATCAGAGAGAACAGTAAGAAAGTGGTGCTCTGAGAGATTAAATTTCAAAGAGAAGGTAGAACAAGAACCTGAACAATACGTTAAAGCTAAAGAGAGAAAACACGATAAATCTAAGAAGAGATTTATTATTACTTGGGCTCAAAATAACACTCCTGTTCATAATGGATTCCTTGGCAATATAAAATCATATGCTGATTATATAGGCGCTGACTTGCATGTTATTGCTGGAAGATATAAAAATCCAACATCTGTTTGGACAAACAATCAAGAGAAAGAAGAATTTTGGGATGAAAGCGTTGTTCCATTTCTTGATGCAAACAGGCATGATATTCACAAATTTGTTTCGATATTATCAGACATTAAAATACAGCCTACTGCGGTAAATCCAATGACAGGAATGCAGGGTGTTAGTGGAATAAACTCTTCTGTATTTGGTAGTCCAAAAGTTCAGATGGAAATGATTCCTGTATTAGAAGGTTGCGCTCCAAAGATGATGCTAACCACTGGTGCTGTTACAAAGAAAAATTACACTGACTCAAAAGCTGGAAAGAAAGGTGAATTCCACCACACTTTTGGTTTTGTAGTTGTTGAAATAAAAGATGAAGAAATCTTTTTTATAAGACAAGTGACTGCAGATGATAAAACAGGAAACTTTACTGATTTATACTATAGAGTTGAAGGCGGAGAAGTTTTTGACGTAAATTCTGTATCTGCAATTGTATTGGGCGATTTACATTATGGACATCATGATCAACAAGTTTTAGATTCTACGTTAGATTTAATGCAAGAGTTAACGCCTAGCCATGTGGTCTTGCATGATGTTTTTGATGGTAATTCAATTAGTCATCACGAAATGAAAGATCCTTTCATTCAATATGGAAAAGAAATTTCTGGTAAGAATGACTTAGGGAAGGAAATTGATGAGATGCTTGATGGTCTAGATAGATTTAAGGATTTTAAGAATGTTGTTATTGTTAGAAGTAATCATGATGACTTTTTAGATAGATGGCTCAAGAATGAAGATTGGAAGAAGCAACCAACATTCAAAAACTCTAGACTTTATATGAAATTCAGTGACCTTCTTTTGGACCAATATGGGAAAGACCCATACAATGTAAAAGGAGTAATTCCAACAATTATAAACGAAAGATTCCCTAAGTTTATTACACTAGGGAGAAGCGCTTCTTATAAAGTTAAAGGCTGGGAATTAGGTCAACATGGAGATGTAGGTTCAAACGGAAGCAGAGGCTCTCTTCTTCAATTTAGACAGCTCAATACAAAAATTATTGTTGGTCACTATCATAGCCCAGGGAGAAAAGATGGAGCGATGGCGGTTGGAACAACAACAAAACTTCGTGTTGGATATAATAAGGGAGCTAGCGGATGGCTTCAGTCGCACGTATTGATTCATAACGATGGAAGATCACAGCATATAAATTTCATAAACGGAGAATTTACCACTTTTAAAAAATAAACAATGAAAAAAATAGGAATTAACATAGATGGAATCATCAGAGATTCATTTAGTAAATTTGATATTCAGTATAGAAAAGTTTTCATTCATAACCCTTGTTTGGTTGCAATGAATGAAAACGATATGACTATGAGAGAGTTTACTGATGCGGAAATGGATGAGATTGATAGAAATATAGAAGAAAAAGAATCGGAAATGCTGATTCTTCCCATGGACTCTTCTGATTTCTTAAATCACTATAAGTTTGAGCAACAGGAAATCCCAATGACCGCTGAAAAGTTTTTAATTCACAACGGAGAAGTGTATGATGATGCTCCACAGGAAAATCTTGTGATTAGCCCAGAAAAGGCTTTGCATAATTTTATGTATGAAGACTATGCACTACAAATCTTTGGTCAAACTGAAGAACTTGGAAATGCTATGGATATTGTAAATAGAATCCAAGGCGTTGGGGCAGAAAATAATTCATTTGAAGTTGTGCTACTTACAACATGCAAGAGAAAAGCAATTCCAGCTACATATTCTTTCTTGGCTTTAAAAAATTGTAGAATTAAAAACTTGGTATTTGTAGAGGAAGATTATCAAAAGTGGGAACATTGCGACATTCTAATTGATGTTATGCCAGAGGCAATTCAGGCGAAGCCAAAAGGAAAAGTAGTAATAAAGATAAATCAAGACTTTAACAAATGGGATGATGCAGATTATTCTTTTGATAATATCAAAGAAGTTTATAATAAAGAGTTTTTAGCTGGGTTGCTATAAACAATAATTTACCAATTTTTATTAAAGCCGATTATTTAAATAGTCGGCTTTTTTGTTTTTTTTAAAAAAACTATTTACATTTTTTTGTACAGCCTATATATTTAATTCGATTAACTGAATAAATAAATATGGAAAAAGAAACAGCAACCGTAGCAGTTGATGACAAAAAAATGAGTCATAACGAAATTATCGACTTGTCTATAAATAAACTCGAAAATAACGATTTCAGAGTTTATTTCTATTGTCCTCCTGTTAATTTTGCAAGTGGCGGTATGGGTACACTACTTAGGCTTGCAAAAAACCTAAAAGAAGATGGTTTTAATGTGAAATTGGTTTACCAACCTAGACTAGACCAAAGAGCTTCTTATGAAGATTCTATGAAAGAATCTCAAAAACAAAAGAAACAAATTCAAATTAATGTTTTTGAAAAATTTGAACCAACTTGGATGGATTTTGATATTGATGGAATTGAAATCGTTCCATTAGGAGAAGGCGAAATCATTTTCAATGATCAAAACAGAACTAAAGTTCAAGCTCAGCCTTTAGCTGTTTCCCCAGAAGATTTATTAATTATCCCAGAAGGATTCCCTGATGTTATGCAAAAAACAATGCAAACAGCTTGCAAGAGAATTGTTCTAGCACAAAGTTGGTTCTATGTATTAAACGCTATGCAACCAGGTCAAACTTGGCAACATTTTGGAATTCAAGATGTAATTTCAGTTTCTGATGCCATCACAGAATATTTAGGATCTGTTATGCCTGGTTTGAAAGTAAAAAACATTAAGCAAGGGATTAGCAGAGAACTTTTTAAAGTTCCTGAAAAAATGTCTGAAAAGACACCTGTTGTTGTTTATAGCGCAAATAGGGGTCAGGAAAATAAACTAAAAACAATTAACCTTATCAAGACTTTCTACATGTTTTATCCTCATCTAAGATGGGTAAGATTCGTAGAACTTGCAAATATGTCAAGAGAAGAGTTTGCTGAGAGATTATCTTCTAGTGCATTTGCTCTTTATACAGATGATATTGCAGGATTTGGAACGCTACCTTTGGAGGCTATGGCTTGCGGAACTCACGTTGTTGGTTGGGCTTCTTTTGGAGGAAAAGAATACATGAACGAAAACAATGGTTTTTGGACAAACAATGGAGATATTTTCCAAACTGCTGAAATTTTAGGAGTTGCTATTGACAAATGGTTGAATGGAGAACTTGATAACTCAACAGTACAAGAATCTTACGAAGAAACTTTATCTCACTACACGGTAGAAGGCGAAAGAAGTCAGTTTTTAAATATTATTAACGAATACAAAAAAGAAAGAATCAATGAACTTGAAGGAATCAAAGCAAAGTAATTACCTGGTAGGTATTTACATTGATAAATTAGAAAAAGAAAATAATCTAGCATCTTGCCTACATAGTTTGGCAAATCAAACTTTGCCAGTAGACGTTGTTTTGTTTGCAAAAGGTTTGACTAAAGAAGAAATCGAATTAGTGCAAAATCTAATTGACCACCCATTTGCTTCATATATCGAAAGAGATGAAAACAATCAAGTTGTAGATAAAAGAATAGACTCAGAAAAAGGTGCAAATTGTAAAATTATCGAAGTTTCTGAAAACATGAATTTGTCAAAAATCTTCAATAAGGTTTTCAATCTAGCACTTGAAAATGGATATGAAGCAATTTCTCTTGCTGAGCAGGAAGATGGTTATTCTGTAAAGTGGTTTGAAATTGCAGATAAATATATGCAAGAAAATTCAGACATATCAATCTTTACTCCCATTATGAGAAATGTTGTTAATGGAGCTTTTTCAGGAGTTATGAATGAATCTCCTTGGATGGAAGGTATGTCTGAAGAGGCTGGTAAGTTTGACCTTAATCTTCTACAAAGATTCAACTGCGTAAATCCTCTTGGTGCTGTATATAGAGTTGAAGCTATTAACGAATATGCGGAAAAGAAAGATGGAGAATCTAAACCAATGAAAGAAAGTATGAAGCTTAGTCATTATTACGAATTCTTCTTGAGAATGATTTATGATGACGTTAAGGTGATGACAATTCCTAGAATTGGATATGAAATTAAAATGGTCAACAAAGAATATTTCACAGATTCAAGTTGTAAAGTTCCTCAAAATTTAGCCATTATCCCTGAGGATAAAGGCGGAACAAACCCAGAAGAAGTTAAGTTTTGGTTTGAGCTTGCTAAGAAGGAGTTTTTCTATGACGAAGATAGAAATAAGGCTTATGAATTATCAATCTAACGAAAATGCAGAAGATAATTTAAATCCAAATAAAAATTTACACAATGAAGAGCGGGATATAAATAGTCCCGCTCCTTGTTATGAATCTAATGATGCAGATTTAAATGAAGCCTCGGAAACTGAAAGTGCCGAGGAGCAAGTCGCTGCGTCTTCAGAACCCAATACAGACACAGAAATTTTAGAGCTAGAGAAAAAACGCAAAACCTATTGGACTGAAGATACAGAAAAAGCGGTGGTTGAGTTCTTGAGTAATGATTGCAATTTTTTTCAAGTAAGGCTAGAGAAATATCTAGAAGAATGTAAAAAGAAAAAAATAGATCCTGATTTTGAATATGTAGAAGAATTGCAACAAAAATATGAATGGGCATGCGGCTCTGAAGTTATGTTTAAAAAAGAGTTGATTTACAAAAAGCATATACACAAACCACTCAATAGACTAGTTGAGAATATTATATTTAACTTTAAACTTTTTAGACCTGGAGTAGACATTAAAACAACTCAATCAGATTGCCTTTCTTTTGTTTACGGAAAATTCGCAAACTTCAATCCAGATAAAAATGCAAAATCATTTTCCTTTTTTGGGACTATTGCTAAGCATTATTTAATGGGTGAGAAAAAAGATATCGATAAGAGTCAGCAGGTAAATCTTGATTATGACGATCACAAAGAGGAAGCTGATAGAAGAGATGTTATGGAGATAGGAGAGAAAAGTGATTTAGATACATCTTTTAGTCTTTTTTCTTTTGTAATAAGTAGTTTAGAGGGTGAGATTGAAAAGAAGTTAAACTTTCCTGATGAAAAGAAAGGGTTGTCTGATAATGACTTAAAGGTTGCAGACGCAATAGTTCAGATTTTCAAAAGTCACGAGTTATTAGGGGCTTATAATAAAAACCATGTATATCACTTAATTAAAGAATATACAGGCTTGCAGACGAAAGATATTACTTACTCATTAGCTCGCTTCAGAGTTTTTTATAGACTGCTTAAACAGGATTTCATAAAAGATAGCCAAAATGAAGATTAATTTTAAAAAGCAGTTCTAAATAAGGACTGTTTTTTTTTAAATATTTTTTTGAACAAACTATTTATAAATAAAAATATATGGCAAGGGAAATTAAAATGAATGAAGAATCTTATTTAACACTTTTAAATAAGGTTCTCACAAACAAGGAGGAAGAGAGAGAGTTGGCTCTGGATAGATACAGAAAGGCAGACGAAAAAATGGAAACAAATGATCACTTTGTAGTTATGGGTAAAAATGCAGTATCATATCTAAGGTTAGCTTCCGACACAACAAACGATATGTTTAGTGTTGCAAAAGAAATTAAGAGCGTAATCTATAAAGATGATATACAAGCTGGGTCGACAACGGCTACGAGTGATCAAACTATGAAAATGGTTATTGACCAAATAAAACAAGCTGAAGATGCTGATTTTGGAAGTGACGATAAAAGTCAATTATCAGATGATGATATAGAAGAATAATATGCCTATAAATCCAAATACATATTTTGCACCAGCATTAACTGATACGCAATCTGAATTGACCGCAAAAATAGGGTCAATGAAGAGTATATTGGCTTTGCCTAATTTTAAAAAGCCGAATATACCAAAAGATTTGCAGATATCTGCGATGGATTATTTGCTAAAAGTTTTTTCATCTTTAGGTATAGATCCGCAAGTTATTTTTAACGCATTTCTTTCCAATGTTTTGGATGAATACACAACAAAGTTAGAGGATTATGTAATCAAGGCAATAGCGGATGCTATGGGCCAAAAAGGGATTACTCTTGATCCTTATGAAAACGCCTCAGGTGCAACTGACACTCAAATAAAAGTATATAAAGAAGAAAATTTTAAATACTTAAAAACTGTAGTTCCAGAAACATTTTTGCAAACGGCAAAACAAAAAATTGTTAAAGATTTAATGATTATGATTTTTGGACCTAAAGACGGTCCTGTCGCTGAAGCGTTAAATCCTGTTGCTGCTGAAAGAGAATATTTAATCAACAATGCAGTCTGTGGAATCGGTATGTTTGCCATATCAAACGAACCTCAGCTAAAGGATTCTGACATAGAATATACTAGAATTAAAAAAAGAGCAGAGTTGCAAAATGGTCAAGTTATTTATGAGATATCTTGTCAGGATGTCAAAATTACACTCCCAGAAAACCCTACTATATTTTTTCAAGGTGGAGGTGTAAATTCTGCAAGCCAAAACTTACCTTTAACTCCTTATCAAAGTATCGTTCAAATTAATCAATATGTTGTAAATCAATCTCAAAAAATAAACAACGAAAAAAACTCTAACAAAGTAGGAAAGTCATTTCTTCAAATTATGGTGGAAAGTTTGGTTAATGCAATATCTACCTTGGTTCAACCATATTTACCTGAAGTATTCGCTACAATTTCAGGCGCTGTAACAGCTGAAAATAACCTTCCGTCTGGCTCAGTCAGTTTCCCAACCGCACAGTTTGTTGCTAGTATGTGCGAGATTAATGCCCTACCTAGTTCTGGCGCTACAGAAACAGAGAAAAAACAAAAAAAGGAATTTGTGAGAAGCTTATTAAATTCTTTGCTTAAAGATTTAATTAAATTACTTTTAGCTTATGCTATTAAAAGATTTAAAAAATTCGTAAAAGAATATTTTGCTAAAAAAGTCATAGAAAGGCAAAAGAGAAAAATAGAAAAGGCAAAATTAAAGTATGCACAAAGATTGGCGCAACTAAATGAAGCAAAAGCACAAGCGGAAGAAGTAAAAGAGAAAATTCAAAAATATCAGGCAGCGATAAGTACGTTAACCAATCTTTTAGGGGCAGTTTAATATGGAAAAAATACCAATAGAATCAGGTTTAAATATTTCAGAAGAAATAGCATCATTCTTTCTTTTTTTACTAAACGAAGATAGGGAGATAATGCCTAAACTTTCTTTAAAACAAATAATTGCAGCTAAAGCAAGGCCAGGATTAAGTCCTGAGATTTTATCTGCATCTATAATATCAAGATTTCCAGAAATAGGAATACCTAATGGCCCTTTAGTTGGAGGGGCAACAAATGTAATGGAAAATTTTGTCAAAGTATTCTGTGAAGAAATTATAGACTCTATTCAAAATGATATGAGAGTTGATGTTGCATTAGATCCAGGCGCAGTTCTTACTGCCGCTGGAGGAAATGCAGGTGGTCCTATAACCGTAGTAGGTGCCACAACAGCTCCTCACTCTGCCACTGGAGTTGCTAGTTAATATTTTATTATGAAAAAAACAAAACAACAATTAATAGAGAGCGCAAATGTTCTAGCTGAAGAACATCAATTCAAGAAAAGTGTAATTGAAAAAATGCTTAATGACTTAGATTTACTAAAAGCTTTGACTCCAGAGCATTTAGAAGTTATGAGTACAATACAAGAAATGTTAAATGAAATGGATGAGCTAGAAAGCAAGCATCAAGATATAATAAAACAAATAAAAGGTTAATATGGCAGGATTCAATGATTTAGCGGGCTCTATACTTCAGATGAATAATCAAGGTAATTTAGCATCACCTGGAAATAGTGGTGCTAGAGGTGTGTACCCTGCTATTGTATCTAGTACTGACGACCCTACTGGTCAAAATAGAATCAAGGCGAGAATTGTTACCTTGGATAATGAAGGGAAAGTTATAGGAGGAAAGGATAGAGACAAGTTAGATAAAGACTTGGTATATTGCTATCCTTTAATTCCAGAATTCTTTCACGTAAGACCTATACCTCAACAATTAGATAATGCAGGGAATATAATTTCACAAGGTGAAATGGTTTGGATTATCTTAGAAAACTCAACAGATGATTCAGCTGCTAGATATTGGGTTGGCCCAATTATATCATCTCAATTAAAGCTAAAGTTTCAAGCCTATGCGGAAGCGGTAAAAATGACTGACATTACCTCTTTTAATGTTAATATAGCAACTGGAAATGATTTTAAGGTCGATGGAATTTTACCAGGTTCTGCCGATGTGGCAGTTCAAGGGAGAGATGACGCTGATTTAATTTTAAAATCTAGACAAGCAATATTGTCTTCAGGTAAGTTTAAGCCTAACACAATTACTCCCAATGACGTATCGCCATCAAATATTATATTAACCCAGTTTGACAACAACAAAATAGGGCCTCTTAAAACTTTTTCTCAAGCAAATATACAATCATCTAATATTAATATCTATTCGCCTATAGGTAAGTTTAGAGATCAAAATCTCGCAAAGTTTGAGATTAATGAAAACCTAAAGTCATTTGGCAACCTAGCCGACTCATTACATCCAGCTGTATTTGGAGATGAGCTTATTAAGTTGCTTGACGTTATTATCAGAGTGCTATTAACTCATATTCACACACCTCAAAACCCTTTACTTCCAACTCCAGACTCGGACACTTTATTGGGATATACAGTAAGCGGAGAACTACAAAATATAATTTCAAATATTGTTAGGATTAATTAAAAATTCCTTAATACCTTAAATTTAATTTTTTCATTTTGTATTCTTGCAGTTCCAAGTTCTTTAACTCTAAATTGAATTTCGTATGTTTGATTATGAAGTAGCCAGTTTGTCTGTAAATCAAAATAATTAGAAGGGCATTTATCTATTACTGCTTGATTTATAGGAGTCCAAGGAATTACCTCAACTTGTTGGTTCATAATCATTTTGTACTCTATTGCGTAATTTGTCTTAGGTGCATTTGTTGAAAAGTTTACTCTTAAATCACAATAAATTCTAATATTTTCTTCGGTGCTTATGATTGAACCATTGTCGATTCCATAAGTTGTTAAAGAATATGCATTAACTTGTGGAGCGTTCCTAAAATAGTAATTATCTTGTACAACAAAATATTGTGTGTAATCTTGTTGGTCAAACCCTGGATTAAAAGTAACGCCTTCCCAAACATCTTTATATTGCTGACCTTTTGTGGCACCACTCATCCAAACATCTACAAAGTAAACGCCTTTATCGATTCTAGTTGGTGTTAATCCAGAATATACAATAGCATTTGCTGAATTTTTTATAGTAACTGTTGATGCAGAGAAAAAGTTTGCAGCGTCATTTCCACTAAATGTGTATAAAAACAACCTGCAAATTCTATTGTTATTAATATTCAATCTGTCGTCGATGAATGATTGATTGTAATTAACTTCTATAAATGGCTTAAATGCTGTATTGGTATTATCAGTATAAAAAGATGCAATATACCTAGTATCTGTGCTTAATAACTCATAATATCTATTATACGCAATGCCTAACCCATTGTTTATAGATCCGCCACTCAACCAATCTAGTACAATGCTAGTAATATCCATATCAATATCCTCATTTCCTATGTCAAAGTGTTGAGAAAAATATTGAGTTACCGCTGTTGACGCTGTAGGGTTTGTAAATACACCTGGTTCATCCCATGCGCTTACTTGTGTTGCATATTGCCAATTTGAATAGCCTGTAATTAAAGGGTTTTCACCTAAAGACCTTACAGCGTAAAATTCTTTTGTTAAATCATAGCCTCTTCCTTGATCCCAATATTTATTTATTGGGAAGCATATTAAATCAAAAGAAGATGAAATCTTCTTATCTAATATATCATATTCGTACTCAGGCTCTAAAACTTTATCTCTTGGGATACTATTTGTCATCTTTAGTCTAAAAGAAGACACATTGTTTAGTATGATTTCTCCGTTATTTACTTTTGTCTGTAAGTCAGCCAAATCAAATTTTACCAAAAATCTACTATAGGAATTTCTCTTTTCAGGAGCTGTATCAGTTCCCCCTCCGCCATACCATAAATCTGTAATAGCATTTTGTCCTGAATTGAAATTTTTATACAACCCACTAGCTATCGTATTTGATTTTACAGGATATATTCTGAAGACACTCATTACTTTTTTCTATAAATAGATTTTTATTTATTTTTTTTACTCATCTATTTATATTTAAAAACAACAACTGTATGGCAATAGGAGTAAGATTCCCTTTTCAAGAAACAAATGAAGGTGGTGTATTTAGATATACAAAATCATCTGACGAGGCAATAAGAACTAATCTAATCTCTTTGTTAACGACTAAAAAGCAACAAAGAGTAATGAATAATAACTTATACTCACCTCTTTATGAACAAGTTTTTGAAGAATGGGATGAAATATCTCAAGACATTTTAGATGAAAAACTTAAAGCTGTAATTAGTAAGTATATTACAGAAATAACAGTTGAAGACATAAAATACACTTTTGATGAAACTACTTATACATTAACTGTAAAAGTAGTTTATTCTATAGATTACTTGCAAGGAGTTCAGAGCTCAGTGGAAGTTGGTGTTGCTTTACAACCAAATACTTTATAAGATTAAAAAATGGAAACTAATATTCAGGTAAATTATACAAGTAGGGACTATGCTTCAATAAGACAAGATCTTATAAATTATTTGAAGACATTTTTTCCTGACCAATGGCAAGATTTTAATGTTGCATCGCCTGGTATGGCTATGGTCGAGTTAAATGCTTATGTGGGTGATTTATTGTCATATATTGCTGACAAGAAATTCAACGAAATGTTCTTGGATGGTTTGACAGAAAGAGTTTCTGCATACAGAATGGCTAAGACGTTTGGCTATAAAATACCAGGAGTTCGACCAGCAATTTCATTGGCTGATATCTCCGTAGAAGTTCCAGTTACAGCAGATGGTCCTGACTTAAATTATACACCAGTTATTAGAGAGGGAATGCAAGTAAAAGGGGCTGGTCAAGTTTTCGAAGCCATTTACTCTATCAATTTCTCTGAAGATTTTAATGAAGAAGGAGTTCCAAACAGAATTATAGAACCGATTCTAAATGGAAATCAGGATATCATTAAATATAGAATTACCAAAAGAGAAAAAATACAAGCTGGGGCAACAAAAATTCTAAAAAGAGAAGTGTTGGCTGCAGATGCAATACCTTTTTATCAACTAAACTTGCCAGAGCCAAATGTTCTAGAGGTTTTAAATGTAATAGTATATGAAGGACAACTAGGTATTTCATCAACTCCTACGTATCAACAATTTAACGACCCTACTCTTAGATATTATGAGGTTGATTACTTGCCAACAAATAAAATATTTACAACTGATGACTCTTCAATTAGAGTTGGTGGATTTTACGTAGGTAAGTATGTTGAAGTTGAGAAAAGATTTGAAAAAGAATTTTTACCTAACGGCTCTTGTACTCTTACTTTTGGTGGTGGTCAAAAAGACTATGATGCCTATAATGCTTTTTTAACAACTTTATCAGGCGAAAAGTGCCAAGGAACAGATTTAAATATTTCACAAATATTAAACAATACAGCACTAGGTGTGGTTGTAGCCCCAAATTCTACAATATTTGTTAAATATAGAATAGGTGGTGGAAATTTGAGCAACATAGGTTCTAACGTTTTAACGGACGTATCAAATGTGGACGCTCAAGTCATAGGAACAAATGCAGCTACTAAACAACAAGTCATAGCTTCACTGAGGGCGACAAATCCGATACCTGCAATTGGTGGAAACGCACTACCTACTGTTAATGAACTTAGAAGATATATCGCTGCAAATTACGCATCTCAAAATAGATGTGTAACTATAGAAGATTATATAGCTAGAAGCTACCAAATGCCTGGAAGATTTGGTTCTCCATTTAAAGTTTATGGAACTGTTGAAGACAATAAAGTAAAGTTATATGTTTTGACTAGAGAAGCTAGCGGTAGACTTATTACCAACTCTACATCTGATATAAAATTAAACTTATTGAGATATTTAACTCCATTTAGGATGATTAATGATTATGTTGAAATAAATGATGCTAAAGTGGTTAATCTTCAAACTGAGGTTGATTTATTTGTTGATAAGAGTTATAACATAAATGAGGTTAAGGCAAACGCAATACAAGTTATTAATGAATTTATGGATGTTGACAATTGGGAGATGAATGAAAATATTTATATTTCACAAATTACTGACCAACTAAGAGAGGTTCCAGGTGTAATTAACGTTGTTGACATTAGATTTTATAATATGGAATCTGGAGGGTATTCTGACACAGTTCATTTTCAGGCAACATCAGATAGATTACTGCTTTCAACAGGAGGTTTTAGAACTCAAATACTATATATAGATAACGCTATTTTAGGAACACCTTTGTCTATGTTTGAGATTAAATATCCAGATAGAGATATTCTTGTGAGGGTGGCATAATTTATTATACTAACATCCTTTATTTTTTTATGTATCATATTTATATTTAGTAATTAAATATGATACAGCAAGAAGAATTACATATTAAGCAATTTACCACAGGCGTTACTTTCTTTATTTTTAGTGACGCTATTTATAATCAATTGCCAGAAAACCCCGATCAATACGAGGGTCCTTTTCCTAGTTACGTTGTGTATAATATGCAAGGTGAGATTTACTCTTTAAATTATTTTACAGGAAATGTTATATGGGCTAGGAATGAGAATAATAACTATATTCCTATTGAGGAAATAGGTTGGGATTATAAAACAGGATACACACTTGTAAAGACAGTCGCATCTAATATGTCTCAAGAAAATATAGATAATATGTCTAGTTTGATGTTGCAAAGATTATCTAATCCTGACAGACTTGGCACTCCACCTTCGGCTTCAGCGGCGACAAATTATGTCTTTTTTAGTAAACAGCTAATAGATGATTTTTATGTCGACCTAAAATTAGAAAGAAGTTACAATTCTTTAGACACGTTAAAAATATACAACAACTTAATTAATAGTTTTCCAGAACAAGAATCTCCAACAGGAGTTGTCTTTGGTAGGTTAACAGCCATTCAGAAAATTAAAAATGAGAATGGGGAAAATTTGAGAATACCATTACAAAATGTTCCACTAGGAGTTTTCAACCCTTCTGATGACTATCCTCAAATTTTCTCAACTGATGACAATGGGGATAGGTTAACATTAAACATTAAAGAATCTTCTGTTCCGAGTGAATACTTTAACAACATAAGCTATGAAGCTGATTTTAATAATTATTTAAAGTCTGCAGAATCATTTTCTGCTGTACCAGCGCAATATAAATACATTACCAAGACAAATGAGAATGGCGAATTTATATTATACGATATACCTGTAGGACAACAAGTAATTGTTTTTGAAGTTGATTTATTTAAACAAGGTTTAACAAAAGATGAAATTGCACTAAATTTTTTCCCTTTCCCTCCAACAGAACAGCCAAATATAGATACTATACCTAGTTTTGTATATAAACAGTTTCCTATTGATGTTGTACCTGCATGGGGTCTTGGTCAAACGGGATATACATCTTTGGACATTAATATAAATTTGGATTTAAGAAAGTGGACTACGTATATAATTCCGCCTGTAACTATTAACCAACAAAAATTAAATCTAACAACAGCACAAAACCCATCTAAAACCTTAAAGGTAGACATTAGAGATATGACTGCTGCGGGGTTTTTGAGAAGGCCAATTGAAATCGTACAAGTTCCAAATGACTTAGATAGAGATGTTGATGCTCAATATTTGTGGTTTAATGAGTTTTCACAAAAGAAAACTTCTATACAATTTAATAATTTTGGATGCTCTGTATTTAAATTACCTGGAAACATATATGATCCATCAAGTTATAAAACTGATAAAGATGGTAACCCAACAACAAATAAAGGCGTTTGGCTCGCATCTTATCAATTTAACATTTACTTAGATAAAACTTTTGCCCAAAGAAGTACAGGCGCAGTCTTCTATTCAACCACAAATGGTAATTTTATAAGAAGCCATTATCATCTTAATTACACAGATGGTAATCAAACTCCTGGAAACGTAGAAACTGCACCTTCTCAAGTTGGAACATTCCCTTACGAAAAACCTTGGTCTGCAACATATCCAGAAAATTACTCAATTCCTAAAAAACCTACTCAGCAAAGATTTCAATATGGTCCAGATAGATTGTTATACCCAACGAGTACAGCATCAAACCCAATATATTATTCAGATGAACCAGCATATTTAGATGGTGATTTGGTTGGGATACCAGTGGGTGATTCTATAGGAAATGCAGGGGGCTTCGGGGTTCAATATAATGATAACTTTTGGTTCTACAATAGAATAGCTAATGTTGCCACAAGTTCATATATGTATAAATATGAAAACGCTGTTTCTTGGTCTGAGACATACGCTAATGGCTATGAGCCATATTGGAACTCGGCAAATAACCCTTACGCATATGATAGTTTTCCTTTTGCGGGAATATCAAAAGTTGTTGGAGGCGAAAAGTATCAACGATTAGAATGTGGGTATGGTTATTTTGTGAAACCTCAAGGCTGGAGTAGAATTATAAGACAAGCTTGGGGGTCAGATGGACCACAGGATGTTAAGTATTTAACTAACTATGGCTCTTCAGATAATCCTAGCCCTTCTTCTACTCCATCAGGGATAGACGGGGGTTGGTATAGTAGAAAATCATATCCACTAACTTTATATAATATAGACAATCAGAATTTAACATTACATCTTGGGAATGGGACTGCGATAAAAGAAGGTACGCTAGATTTTTATAGAATAGTAGATTCAGGTCCAAATAACACATCAGCTACTAATAATTTTGTTATTCCTACATACTCAAAGCTAGTAATAAAAGGCGCTGCACATTGTTATAATATTCGTATTACAAATAAAGGGTCAGACTCTGTTAATTTGAGAAATCCATATAGAGCGTCAGTAAGGGTTATTTCTGAGAACGGAAACTCTACGGTTGGATTCGTAATTCCTGGTGATATCATAACTTTACTGCCAAACCAAAGTTTTCAACCTGCTGATTTGCCTGCTCAAGCTGCTTTTCCGCCTAGTTATTTAAATAATTCTGAAAATTCAACACCATTTGGAACAGCCCCAGGAGCGCCTGCGACTCGTGATGGAACTACATATTTGCAACCTTTAACAGTTGCTGGTGTACCTTTTTATTGGAGACACTCAGTTGATTTTACTAATATTCTTTTGCCAGGAAATGACCAATTTAATTCAGATACAAATAAATATGAAAAATCTTTATATAAAGTAGACGTAACATATTACGCAAGACAAGGTTGGACATTAGATAAGTTTGGCGGAGCGGCAGCTTTTGGGCTAGTACAAGGCGCTGGCGATGCAATTTTAGCCTTTGCAGGTGATTTACAGGGTAGGTATGAAAGAACA
The DNA here is from genome assembly GCA_032273045.1 of Chloridella minuta. NCBI lineage: Eukaryota > Xanthophyceae > Mischococcales > Pleurochloridaceae > Chloridella > Chloridella minuta. The sequence goes on along the minus strand of JAUKPQ010045814.1, from coordinate 204,350 downwards.
GTTTTATACGATTTTAGAAATAGCTTATACAATCCAAATAGTGGAATTGTAGGCTCTACAAAATCCGCAAACATATATGGAGACGCAAATGTAGGTGCTACAAATGAATACTATTTGAGAACCTCAACAAATGGTCATAGCAACGGTTTGATACACGAAGGGCTTGGTAAAAACTACTATTATAACAATAGTTTCTACTACAATGAACAGACATATAATAATAACAATGAATGGATTGAATTGTACTCACTAAAAATAGAAGGACCAACAACTAGTTTATGGGGCGAGTTTAATGATGGAAATGAAGATCTTGGATTTGGTAGATATGCGCCTTAATGCGATTTAGAAAATGGATGAAAAATTAAAAATATTATTAGGAAGCGAAGATATTATCGCAAGAAATAATGAGGATTTATATATCAATATAAACCTCAATAGGTCTTTCTTTGAATATAAAAAAGAGAAATATGATAATGATTTTGATTTGGCTCAACAATTCGATAAAGAAAGAAATCTCTCTAGAAATTTCAGGATATATGGAATTATAGATTCAAATGTGATAAATACAAACCTTATCTCATTAAAGGTTTACTCTGATTCTGGCGCAACAAATTTGGTGCAACAAGTATCAACATCATCAATGAATTTTAATGATAGCATAAATGTATTTAATAAAAAAAGAGGTAAATATCTTATTAATCTTAATAATTATTCAGGAAGTTCTGTTTACATAAAGACACCAACTAATAATGATAATATCTCAGAACAAATTTTTGAACAACAATTAGTTTTTTATGATTTTGATGGCAACTTTATACCATATGGAACAGAAACTGTTGAGATAGATAACAATTTAAATACCATCGACATAGATAATAATTTCCCATTCTTCTACAACAAACATTGGGTTAAAAAAAATATTTCTCTTCAAGAGACAAAATACTCTGTAGTAAATTTCTCAGGATCAAACAGTACTATTTACGAAGGTGATGTTCTCAATATTATTGTATACTTAGATAAACCTAGTCCTTTTGGAAATGAAAAAGTTGACTTTGTTTTTGACTCAGGTACTGCAGATTCATTTGATTTTTTAGTCTATAGTGGTGCAACGTCTAACTCTTTTCCTGGTAATGTACAATTGAGTTTTTCTCAAGGAGAACAATATAAATATATTTCTTTCAGTGCATCCACAGATAACCTCGTAGAAATTTTAGAAAACTATAATTTTAGATTGGATAATTTTATTAAGGTAAAATCTGGAAATTCTTTGTCATACACTGTACAGATAGAAAATCTAACACCTAGAGCGTATGCTATCTATGAACTATCTGGTTTATATGAAAATAGACTGCCTTATCTAGGATTTTCGTCAAATACATTTAGTTCAACTAGTTTATTCTCAACTCCTTCAATTTTAAGAAATGGTCTTTTTTATGGCGGTGCTCAAAATGAGTTTTATCCTATTGACGAAGTTGTGGTAGATATAACAAACTTTTCTACTAACACGGCGCTACTCCCAATAGGCTCAGGTTTTGGAAACTCTGATGATGAAGTTTGGCTACCAGGTAACACTAAGACATTTACTATAATGCCCCAATATTCTACTGACACGCTCAATGAAGTCAGTATATATTTACCTCCTTCTTTAAATAATATTGTAATAGATCAATTTTCTAATCCAACATTAACCATTCAGCTTTCAGCGAATCAGGTTATAGAAAATATTAGTATAAATGGCTTTAAGATGCAATATAATACAGGTGTTTACCCGTTTGTATCTTCTATCCCTAATGGACAAAGTGCATCATATGAAGCATTAAAATCGTTATTAGGAGGCGGAGCTTACGATATATATAATATTGAAGGTTTATATAAGCCCTTTACTGTTGTTACTGATGATGCAAATTATAAAATAAAACTGATAGCAAAAAGTGCAGGCGTTAGATTAGATGTTAAAACAAACGTAGGTCAAAACCCAAACGCTGGATTTATAGCTACCGCAACAACAATTACCCAATTCACATACCCAAAACAAATACCTTTTCAGTTTACCTTGCTTGGGAATGAAAACAACGGGCAAGTTGCAAATTATCAGTTTAAATTTAGAAAAACAGGATATAAAGATTTAAATATAACAAACACAGCATTAGCCACTCCTGCTGGTCAGATTAATTATTTGGTTACGTCGTTAAAAGATGTACTACACAATTGGAACACTCCTTATGATTCACCTATTGCATTTAGCGGAAATCCTATTCAACTAGGATTCTTTCCAAATAAATATTTTTTACCTAAAAGTGAAGCTTTTTATCCTGGATTACTGTTATTGAATGGTTCGGATGTAACCAACCCTTCTGCAGCTAACTTAACTACTTATGGTGCAAACGCATTTTCTACTCAAAACTCACCAACAGAACCAATAGTAATAGATAGCGGTAGATGGTATCAGACTCCTATAAATACTATACCAAGAATATCTACTGAGATATCAACTGAAGATGCATCTCAAGTCACTTTGATGAAGGTTAATACGCCAGCAACATCAACCGCACCAATTGGTCCTAATCCGAATTTTTATTCATTTAATTACAGAAATGGGACAAGCGGTAGCTATACAACTTTTTATTGGAATTACGCAAAAAATGCAGATGCTTTGGTAAATTCAGCTGCTAATCTTAAAGTCAGTGGAACAACGCTTGCGCCTAGAAATTCTCCAGGTTTAAAATATGAAATTGATTTAGGTACAACTTATGCAGGTCAAGTAATACCTCCAGGGCCTATAAATGTTACTTATCCTGGATACGACTCGGTTGAAATATCCACATCTAATTTTTACTCACCATATCACCCCACATCTACAAGTGATAACAACATTAATTTTCAAAGCAATGGAACTTTGGAGTTCGTTTTATCAGCAAAAGTAATGGGTATTCCTTTTGAAATTAGAGATGTGGTAAATAATGAAGCAACTGCGAAAATTTTTGTGATGCCTATTTTTTATAATGAAATAGCAGGAGTTACATCAAATCCATATAATAACAAGATGGGCGGTTTCTCAATAACTGCCCCATAAATTTAATATAGAATATTTATTATTATATGACATTTGATAGTGAAATAAATAGATATGAATTGTATGCACAAGTAGCTCCTAATAGCGCATACACATTTGGCTATGGTTTTGTTCATACCGATAGAGAAGTGCGACCAAATTCAGAGTTTGATCTGGTCGTACCTATATTTTTAAAGAAGACGTATGATTATTATGAATATGTTGATGTCAAAAGAGATAATACAATTATCCCATTAAACAGACAGGAGGTTAATCCTTTTTTTGTTGAACTATCTTTTTTTGATGATGTTGATAGGATAGGTCTACAAAACGGCTACCAGCTTACGAACTCTATGGTTGAATTTATCAGAACTAGAAGAAGCAATGTAGCTAACATGACAGATCAACAAGTAAGAGAATGGTTCAATAATTATGGATTTTATGAATTGCCTTGGAATAAAGGTGGTTCAAATGAAACAACATTGGCAGAAATAGAAACTTATGGAATTTTATTAAACACAATAACAGGAAGAGCTAAGTTATTTAATATTACAATAAACACTTAATATGCAACGTCATACTATTTTGATAAATAAAAGATTCAGTGCAGATACACAACCCACAGTTACGACATTAACAGGTGGTGGGCAGAGCTTTTTAGTAAATCAAGATAGTTATTATCTAAATAATACAGATGGGTTAAATTTAGGAATTGTAAATCCAACAAATGTTAGAGCTTACTTGAATGACCCTGCAAACGAATCAATTATAAATGATTTCTTCACTTATTTAACAGGAAGTACAAATCAGGATCAATTTAGAGAAATTTTTTATAGTGACCAAAAATTATCAAACGTTTTTAATAGTTACTACAACCAATCTGTTTTTGCAGGACAACCATCATCTACGTATTATATTTCACAGGAATTAACTGGGACAACAACTATACCTACAACTTATACGAATTTTGATTGGAATGGTTATGCACCTATAAAAAATCCATTTACGGGCGTTACTCAGGAGATATACGGAGCGTCTAGGTTTTATATAGATTCAACTGCTACATATTCATATACTGAAGCAGAGAGTTATTACATTCCTGTTTTTATAAAAAGAAATTACGAAGGAACAGCAAGAGATACTTTTGATGTATGTGACAAAACGGTCAATATATTGCTAGATCCAAATTATTCACTCGAACCTTAATTTATGCCTTTTATTCAAGTAATATTATTAGAAAATATTGGAGGTCTCGTAAGAGCAGATTTACCTCCTTCAGCAACCACCATACATACAATAGAGAAGTGCTTTGTAGATTTAAATTTTCAACTAGATGAAAACGTAAATTCATCTTTTCCTGAAAAATCTGCATATTTTACAAGAGCATCTTATGATATACTTGAAGGTTCTATTGGAGACTTTTTTGTTTCTTTAAACAACCCTAGTGAGTTGGGAATAGAAGAATTGGATTTATATTTTTTAGGAACAAGCTCTACTGGTGCCACTATAAATGGAGATGCTTTATTTGGATATAGTTTTAATGAACCTTTAAGGTTATCTTGGAGTGGCGGAGAACAGGTAAAGTCAATCTCCGTTACTGGTCGAACAGATTTTTTAATAGAGGGCACTGAAAGCTTCTATTTTAAGCTAGATCATTTTACAAACTGTGTATCTGGAGGATTAGCAAATACAGCAATAAATATTATCAATACAACAACATTTCCTTTAGTTTCTATAGAGTCAACAAATGGATCATATGTACAAAACCCTGAGGGTGTATACAAACTAAACTTTGGAATAAATGAAGGCGATAGCAAAAACATACAAATATCTCTATCATACCCTTCAGTTTCAGGACAAGAAGAAGTTGATGTGGTGTTTATAAACGAAACAGCAAGTAGTATTGACTATCAAACATCTATTACACAACCCATACACTTAACTTGGGCAATTGGAGAACAGACAAAAATAATTAATGTAGCTGCGATATTAGACTCTGAATTTTTTGAAAGCTCTTTAGAAACTTTAACTATAAGGCTTGAAAACCCTATTAGCACTGCTATTAGCTTAGAGCCAACCGTAATATCTAATTCGGGTATTGGAAAATTTCCTTTTGCTTCAATACAGATATATAATCAAGCACCAATAATTGAGTACGCTAGAGTATATTTAACACCTTTTGTTACGCAACCTGGAAGGTCAAATTCTGCTGTTTATTTAAAAAAACCTTCTGCAAGCTATAACAATGGTTATGCAGCAATTGAAAATCAAAAATTCTTAAATTACCAAGCTACAGCATCAGATACTTACCATCCGCAGTTTAGCCCTAGTCAAACTTTAAACAATTTTAATGACGATAAGTTAAGTTTGGAAATAAAAAATTTAGGATCTACGCAAATTATAATTAGTGGAAGCATTTTGAATGTAGGTGAAACAAAAACAATTACTGGACTAGGAGATATATACTATATAGATTTACCTGCAAATTTATCTCAAATTACAAATGCTCAAAACGAAAACGTAATTATTGGTGCAAAATATGAAATAACTTTAAATATGCAATACGTAGGAAATAGTTCAACTATCACGAATACATATACAAATGGTGTTTTTACTCTAAAGAATTTAAATAATACAGACGCTTCATCTGCTAAAAAATTTCAAATAGGAACAGTTCAGTTAAATACTTATCCTGAGGCTACTTATACGAATTCGGAAAACGTATACAGAGCAACTACTAAGTTTTCAGGTATAGGAACGGGAAGGAGCGGGTCTGGCTGTCCTGTTTTTAGTTATAATGACACCACTATAGAAAAGGCGCAAGTGGATGGTATTTATTTCATTGACTACTATTCAACAACTCAATATACAGGCATAGAATTTTTACAAAATGGAGGCATAAGCCCTACTTGTAATTCTTCTCAATACACAATACCTTACAGAATTTTGCCTTAATTCTTTATTTTTTTTTAAAAACTATTTATAATTAAAGAAAAAAATGGCTGTAGGATTTTACGGAAATGTTAAGTTAGCGGATGTCGATTTTAACGACGTAGATATTTTTTATTCTTTTTCCCCAAATAGAGAAACGCTTGGTGACGCTCAAATGATTCCATTGTTTGATAGTATCACAAATAATGAATTTAGAAAAATGCTCGGCGTTGATGGTTCATACAAACTTAGACTTCCTGCTGCTATATTTAATCAACTTGGAAACTATCTTGTACTTATTAGACCTAAGAGTTTTGAAACAACAATTGTAGATTGTTCTTATGTTGTAACAAGTGATCAGAATGAAATTCAAATATCTAAAAAAGGTATTGTTATACCGAAATTGCAATTTCAAAGCGCAGGGTCTTTAATTGGATACCAAATAGAATATTTTGACGACAATGGCGTAAAGATAAAAAATTTACACAGGATTGTTACTAGTAGCGACTTAGTGAGTGTAAGTTCAAACTCAAGTAATGTAAACCCTAGTTCTGTTTCTTACGTGTTAGATTCTACAGGAAACAACTTGTTTTTGACTTTAACTCCAGACGAAGTTTCTTTAATCACAAAAGAGCAAAAACCAGACTTAGGAAAAGCTGGTCAAAAAATTATTATTTCAAATACATTCTTTGATCCTGTAATGATTGAGGTTGAAATGGTTGACCAAAACATTAAGACGTTGAGTTATGGTGTTTTTGGTAATGCGGTTAGAGACACAGGTACAGGTGTATTCTCGATATTTGATGAAAACAACAACTTGTATAAACAATACAATCTACTTACTAGAAAAAATCAGTTTACAAATGCTATTCTTGATGTTAAAGAGGAAAGAACAAGTATAAACTTAAATCAAAACTTTGGAAATATTTCTCAAGGTTTATAATTAATTTCAGGTGTTTTAGGTGCTTCAGTCACCTCATATATTAAATTCAGCTTATATATTTCTGTTAAGCACGCTTCTTTAGAATTGGCTAAAAAAATGTTATATGTAGACCTAGTGTACCCATCAGATTGGAATAAATCTATTACTTTTTTATCGTCATATATGAGTCTCCAAGATAACTCATTATCAGTTTGGTTGAATTCTAAACCGTTTATGTTTACTTTTTCTATTATCATAATATTAGGTTGTTGTAACTGACCAACTCTTTGCAACTAAGCTTAATGTTGCAGCAGTTCCATTGTATCCGCCTGAAGACCCATTTGGAGCACTATTTCCTCCTGCGCTTATATTTATTGTTCCACCAGTCCAACCAGTGTTATCAATAGTGTAAAGAACGTAATTTACGCCAGATGCAGGAAGGTTGCAGCTAGCTAATTGCCAGTTTGTCACAGGTCCTGCAAATACACTAGGTAGGGTTAAGTTGCTAAGAGCTAAGTTTGATGTTAAGATAACTTGACTACTTATTCCACTTAAAGGGCTTAAATCTAAATTCGTTAGAGAATAATTTTGATTTATACTTACGGCACTTATTGGGTTTGATGTTTTTGTCAAAGTGTAAGAAGTTGCTCCTGTATTTCCTTGAAGGGTTATAGATCCGCCCATTCCAGATAATGTTGTTAAATTGGCTGATGTCAAATATTGACATCCACCTAAATAAAAATAACTAATATTATTAGTAGAGTTTGGGAATATTATATTTGAAGAGTTAATTTTATCAATTTCAATTAAGCCTCCTAATCCAGTTAATCCGCTTATAATCAAATCATGTGTAAAATTATTATTTCCTATATAAAATTGTGTTATATTTTGAGTTGAATTTGGAAAAGTAATTCCTGTTAGATTTGTGTTATATCCAAAATTTAGTTGACCGCCTAAATTAGTATAACCAGATAAGTCCACTCTGCCGTATATATTGCAATTATTTATTGTAAATACATTAAAAACATTTGTACTAGAAAGCGGAATAGTAAGCCCTGTTAGATTTGGATTTACGGACACAGAAAAAGCACCAGCAAAATTCGGAATAACAGAAACATCTAAATTCCCATATAAATCACAAACGAAAAATCTAATAGAATTCGTAACGGTATTTGTAGTAGGAAGTGTTACACCTGTTAAGTTTGAGTTTAGTGTAAAATTAAAAGATTGACAATTTGTAAATGCGCTCAAATTTAAAGTACCAAATATGTTGTCATCAACCATATTAATAGAGGTGACATCAGTCAATCTATTAGTTCTCAATTTGACCGTTTTTAAAGAGCTATTTGAATAGGTATAAGAAACTGAATTCCCTGCAAAATAAGAACCTCCTACGCCAAAATTCCAAGACGCTCTTTTAGCCCCGTTCATTAAAACGACAGGGTCAAACGTAGTCCCACTAGAAGAGTTTGTTTGAAATACAAACTCTTGCCCAACTTTATTATTTGCCGAAAAAAATCCTCTCACTTTAATTAATTTTAAGTATAGTCATTTCCAACAGTCCAATACATTGCTGAACCATTATATGTAAAAGAAAGTATGTCCCTAGCATGTGCAGTCGATGTAAGAGTTGGTGCGCCACCACCTCCATTTACTACTCTATGAGTTGCAGCTGAGCCGTTCACTGTTCCTAGTGACACAGCTCTACCGCCTATACCATCTTGCTCTAAAATTATTGTCCCATATTCACCATTTCTTACACCTGTAAGGTTTATTGTAGTTGTGGCACTTACTAGTATAGCTTGATAGTTTGTGCTTAAGCCTGAAACATTCCAAGTTATTGTTGCACCTGTACCGCCTACGTTTATGTATGGCTGAACACCGCTTCCACCGCCTGATGCTACAGCAAGATCAACATACTCCTTATCAACAAGTGAACGATTTGAAAAATTAGCTGAATAATCAGTATCGTATGTAATCCCATCAAATGTTGGGGATGAAGACTCAGCTCTCATAGCGGATTTTGTAACCTTAAACAAGTTTACGGTTGTACCAGTGCTGTATTCTAAACTTGCCCCATTTATTTGATCTGCTATTATGTAGAAATAATCCGAGTTTCCGCTGTGTACAGAACCTATCGAGGAATAACCATCTGCTACTTGCGAATAATGAGTTTGATTGCCACCTGTACCGCCAACAACTGCTGTTGTTATTGAAGTTCCTGTATTTCCAGTAAAAAATAAATCAGTATCGTTAACATTTACAGTTGTTACTCCCGTGACTGTTAGTGGTAGATAATTTCCACTAGAAGAGACAAAAATATTATACAAATCAGTACCTCCAGAATAGATAACTCCACCTGTTCCTGCAGATAAATTTCCAGAAACTTCAACGTTATTAAACTCGCCAGTTCCACTGAATTGGTTATTTAACGCCTCTCTACCTATTCCATATGTAACCCCAGTAGGTATTAATTCTCCAATCATTTTATTGTTTTATTATAAATAGTTTTATTAATATTTTATTATATCACTTTCCTTAATAGCTACTAAATCGTATATGTTATCCCATCTTATTTGTAGTTCCAAGTTAAGAGATGTGTTTCCAGATATGTAAATACTTCTAGAATCTTCTGCATATCCACGATAGTTTGTAATTAAGGTGTATGTGCCATCGTCTAGTGTGTCAAACTCATAATAACCTGACAAGTCTGTTGTAGTTGTTACAAATGCTGAGTTAGGGTATATAAGTTGCATAGTTGCGCCTGTAACTATACTTCCAGAGACATATCCACTTAATGAATATTGACCTAACGGACTTTCTGCTAATAATGATTCTGGAACTGTGTATGCTGCAACCTGCTCAGTATATCTACTATCTGATTGAACTCTAACAAATGTTTTAACTGCCTCAGTCTGAGTTTTCGCTGATTTTGTATCAGAAAAAGTGACAACAAATTGTCTAACGCCAAATATATTTTCCATATATTTAACATTACCAACTCTATATAAAAATGAGCTAGCGTTACCTTTCAATGGTATTGAAGCACTCCTAATCACTTTATTGCTAGAAAACTCACTTGTTGGAAGTTTCACTTTACTTTCTGCAAAGTGTTTATTCTGTTCAGTTTTTGAAATTGGATAATTAAATATAGTACCTGAAAAACTTGTATCTCCAGTATTATATGAAATTTGAATTAAATACTCATCTGCAGTCTCACCCTCTGACCAAAAAAATTCAGGTGCAAAAGTTGTTAAAACTCCTTCTATGAATGGATATTCTAGCTGAGGTTTACTTGGGACTGTGAAATAAGTAAAATATGTACCTCTAACATCAAGTCCTGTGAAATCACCATCAGTAATAGTATGAGTAGGGTCTGTAGTTGTGAAATTCACCTTATCATTCCACGCTTGCTCAGTTAATTGACCATCAACATAAGTGTAATAGTTTTCATAGTTCAAGTTTTTATTAATTTGAAAACTAAACTGTGTTTCGATGAAGTACTGACCCTTGTCTTCAAACAACTCTTCTGTAAATTGACCTATTGTTTTTGCATATTGATTTGGGTAAAAATCATAAATATTTGTTGTAATTCCACTCGTGCTTCCTGTATATGTTTGATACGGAGAATCTAAAAGAGGCTGTAGTAATTTAGCATCTTCTGGAGCAAGCGGTTGATTATAAGCTCTAACAAAAGTAATTTGAGAATTGCCACCCAAGCTTTGAGCATTTCTCTGTATGTACATTGAATCAACTGGAGACACTGGGTCTTTTGATTTAATTTCAGTTTGAACATCAACTGTAGGTTGATTTATTTGAAAGTTCTTAAATGTTAGATAGTCAATTTTATAAACATTGTGAACAATTTTTGTTATAGTTGTTATAGCACTTGTACTGCCTGTAAATGTATATCTTATGAATGGCTTAGCAAGATTTGTAAATATGCTCAATGGGTTTTGACCATAATAATCGGTTGTTCCCCCCACAGTTGTATATGTAGGAATTGTTTGTACAAATACAGGCACATTACCACCATAGGATTGAGCCCAATAATTATTATAAAAAACTTGAGATGAAGAATTATCATCCCCAACAGTTGTGTAATATCTTAATTTTTCTGGTATTGACATATTAATATTATAATTTAATTACCGAGAGCTGGAGGTATTTGTTGTCCTCCTATTAGTGTTCCGCTTGTTAAAATTGTTCCGCCAATATCATATCCTGCTAATTCTGTAGTTATAGAGTTAGGGTTTACATCCATTTGTAAAGATGGATAACTAATTCCCCCCTCTATTGTTTTAACAATAACTGCCTCAAGATTTATATTTTTTATATCGAGTTCAATTTGGTCATTCACCTTTGTACTTAAGTGTATAACTGCTATTGCAGGCTCATAAGCATCTAATTTTGTCCTAAATTCAGAACCATCGTTAAGACCTGGCTTGTAAACAAATTTTTGCCTATTAAAAACAGTATTCCTAATTATAGTACCTTCAGTATCAAATATTGTTGTAGCTGGTAATAATTGCTTAGTATATGTAGTAAAGTTAACCTCAATTAAATCTAGAAATGGTTGTAATTTATGGAATGTCAATCTATGAGACTGAGGATTACTCCACATATAATAGCTTAAGTAAGCATTTCTCAATGTCGGATAAAAGAAAGAGGTATCTGTGTATCCTAAAACTTTTCTGTTTCTTGGCTCTATTGAGTTTGTATAAATGTGCTCAATGTATTGAGCAAATGTCATTCCTGTAATGTTTTCTGGTTGAATTACATCACAATCAGCAGCATATTCAAAAGGAACAGTTAGTGAGCTGAAAGGAGGAGCCATGCTACCCCACAACCAACAAGTTCCGCTAACTTGATAGAATTGAAAAACATCACACTCTATAGCTTGCGCTGGATCCAACCCTAAATCAATCTCTTTTGTATTTACTATGTTTTCAGAACCAAATACACTATTTTCACCAACTACAACCTTGATGTTGTCAAGTTCTTCTAATGGTTCGAATTCAGGCATCCACTGATTTATGTAGTTATCGCCGTTTCCTCTACCAGGACCTCCTTCTTGAAAAATATAATTAGATACGCTATAGTTTATATAACCATTTTCATTTATTTTATTTGTATCAACTGCAAATATTTCTGTCGCTTGACCTACTTCATTACCTAGAGCACCTTCTGTCAATGTTGTAGTTTGATAAAAAGCTTGATTTATTTTATAAGTAAATTCATCAAATCTTAATAGACATTCTGGAGCCCCTAATAGTTTAAATATAAACTGAATTGCATCCCTAGTCCCTTTCTTTTTATATAACCAGTTTATGTTTATTAAAATTCTTCTCCATATCTCTAAATTGTAATGAGAAAAAGAATTATCTTCTCCATCAGCATTTCCTGCTAAATATTGAAATAAATCAAGCTCACTAAAGCTATCAGATAATTTCCAACCCAACAAGTTGCTAAGTTTCTTTAAAAATTTATCTGGAACATTTTCTACTTTATTATAGGAAATTGTGTGCGCAAACGCTATACCATCTATATATTTTTTAATCTCATCAAATTCATGACCGTAACTCTGAACAAGACTTGCATATATTTGCTGTTGAGAATCAAGTTCAAGATAATTTTCAGGTATTACTGTTTTTACTAAAATGTTCGTTTTTGCATCATCAGTATTAGCTGCAGCTATAAGCATTGATTTTTTAAAATCCTCAAAACTAGTTCCGTATGTATCTGGATTAAATCCGTCTATAGTTGTTGGCCATAAAAATTTATTTTCTACCTCAGTTCTATCATTTTCTACATCTAGGGTATTTAATGTAAAACCATATAACATGTTATATTCCAACTCACTCAAAGCAAATTTAAAGTTTGCTAATCTTTGTTTTGTTGGTCTTATGTAAATTGGTAGCGAGCTAGTAGCGCCAGTAACCCCTTCTAAGAAATCATTAACAGAAAACTCTAAATAAGCTGCTGTATCAGAAGAAAAAGAAAACCCTTGTATTTCTAATACTTGCGTTTGAGCTGAACTAGTAGTAGAGCTCATTTGAATTGCAAACTGACTATAGTCACTAGCAATTGATAAAGAGCCTATTGAACTACCTGAGTTTATAATAACGCCACCCTGATTTTTTAAGACAGAATATGGTATCTTAAAACTAGCAGATTTTTGACCTGTTAAGTTATTGTAATTAGGGGTATAATCATATATGGTCGTTCCAACTCCTTCATCATACGCCAATATAGCATAAGGGAAAATTTCTGTAACAGAATTTATTGCATTCACAACTTCTGTATAAAAAGACCCAAAGTATGCGTAAGAATATGAATCTGAAGGGTTTAAATTTAACTCATTAGGAGCTACGCTATATGCGTTAGGTGGCTTAAGATTAACTCCATCAAGACTTTCAAGGGTAGAAAAACTACCAAAGCTTAGCCCTAACGTGCCAGCGCTTAATGCCTCTGATGGGTTGTCTGTATATATTCTGAAGTCACCAAATGTAAAAATAGATGGTGAACTAGAGTTCGCCAACCTCACATCTTCACCAGGTCTGTAAAAAACAGATAAGGTATTTGCAGTATCAGGTAATGTCAGAAAATTAGAAGCCACTTTTAATAATATTTTTTATAAATATTACCAAAAAAGAATTCGAATCTAAAAGGTTATTACTTTTTTTAACTTAAAACTATTTAGATTAATAAGTTTTTATAATAATTTTTATCGAATATTTATTTATAAAAACTAGAAATGGGTAGTTACTTACAGCCAGAGCCGCTAACGTATATAAATATTAAATTAACTGACGCTGGAAGAAGAAATCTTTCTTTAGGTCAGCTTACGTTTAATTCAGTTGTTTTCTCCGATAAGGAAACAAATTATGGTATTGACAGAACTAATCAGTATGACTTTAGTTGTGGTAATAGAATTTTGTCTCCAATTGATGTAGAGCCTAAGCTAACTCTTAGTTATGACGGGAGTAGCCCTGCGCCAATACAATCTGTAGGTTCAGCGACAAAGATAGTAACTGCTATGACTCAATCAGCAGGGTTTTTCTCAGGTGCTACAAATAGATGGATTGTTGACTCAGGACTTACCTTAGGTCATTCCATAATTTCATATTCAGCACAAACACCAAGCGGCTCAAACACGATACAGATGACAGGCGGAACTTATTTCCCTTCTGGAGGAGAATTGATGTTTGTTATTTGGAATACTATTCAAAATAGTGGAGCTACGTATTCTGATCATTTAATATTATCTGCCAATCCAAGTATGGCTCTTTGGTATAGAGTATTAACTGCAAATACAGGAACTTCAATAGTAACATTAGATAGGGATTTGCCAAACTTCGGCTCTACAGTCACATCTTCTAGTCAAAAAACAAATACATATTTTTATCCATTTGACGGCATTCAACAATATTATGGCTCAGCATCAACAGTAGATACTAGAGTTTGGAATTTAAATATTGTTAGAACTAGTTCTGAGATAGGTACAACACCTATAATTAGTGGATATACAACATATGGGTCAATAGAATATAATGGTACAAAACAATTTTTAGGATTTTCGTCTGAAACAAAAAACTTAGGTATTGTACATTATACAAATAATTTTACAGGAAATACTTACGCAGAACAACTTGTAGAAGGCACAGTTAGTATTGATATACCACATTTAATGTGGCATAGAACAGCTGGAAATACAGGAGAAGTTATGAATTGGGGTGGTCAGTTTAATGACACATATGGGCCTACAATTTTTGATGCTATTGCACAAACTTCATATAGACCACTAAGAGATGGAAGTTCAAGTACTAGCCTAGAAGTGGGAAGAGTTTATCATAAGTTTAAAATTATTGTAATTACAGACCAAGAGCTATTACAAGCGCTAACATTTAAATCAAATAGGAATTATACTTTACCTAATCTTACTTTAGACACTAGTCCAGCTCCTAAATTTCCACTTACTGAGTCAACAGCATCTCCTTTTGTTAAAAGTGGGTACACATACTTTGTGACTTATTTAACAGAAAGTGATTATATGTATTCATCAGGTACTTCTTATGGTTATCCATACGCAATGCCTTGTGCTTATTATTCTGAATTAAACGGATCAACCACGGCAGCGTCTGCGGATTTATACTTAAAAGTTAATTTCCCTATAAACGCTTTTCCTTACATGAGAAGTTCAACAGGTATGAACATATATTCTGGTACAGGCTGGAACTCTAATAAGGTTCAGCTTTTAGTAAATAAAATTGACTTAAATACAGATCCTTATGCTCAACCTGGAAATTTAGATACAGATTCTTGGAAATTAATTTCCGTTAATCAAGGTAACGGAATTTATAGTGGAGGAAGTACTAGTGTTGACTCCCTTCAACTTCAGGGCTATACCTTTGTGATATCACAAGAAGATTATGATAGTGGAACAACATATTCAATGACAAATGCATATTCTGCATTTACTCAAAATATGGAATATTTAACATTTGGAGATGAATATATTTTCTACGGAAATGTGACAGCGGGAATTAGAGCTACTGTATTCAAGTCAGTTCTTACTGCAGTAATGCCAGATACACAATATAACAGCACGTTAAATCAAAGTTTTGACCCAACATATGATACAGATATTTATTTCACAGAAGTAGCTGTATTGGATTCAAAAGGAGATTTAGTTGCAGTAGGTAAGCCTACTGAGCCAATAAAAAAGAATGTAAACAGATATTTAGCAATACAATTAGAAATAGATTTTTAAAAAAAATTTAATTTAAAGTATTTATTTAAAAGAATAAAATTATGGGAAAATTAGCTTCAGCATCCACAGTTTATGCCACTGCTTATCTTACTGAGAGAGGTAGAAAATACCTTTTTAATCAAGGTAATATAAGGTTTGATGCTGCTGGAAATGACTTGTTAGAGATGTTGTATTTCACATTAAGTGATGCTGATACAAATTATCAAACTGTTGCAAGGTTGGCATCTGGAGATGTTCCAGATATTTCTGGAAAGAATGACAATTGCATAAAAGCAACTGCGGATTACACTCAAACCAATTTATTATATCAAACAGTTGATGTTTTGGTATTGGCTGATCCTTTATATAGTACTAGTGCACCTGATAATATTTTATCTTTAGATGTTGATAGCGCTACAGTGTTCCCAACCGCAACAGATGTTCCACCTGCTACAACATTAACATCACTAGGAGTTTTGAATCTAGGTGGTCAATAAATAGTATAATAAAATTTAAAAAAATTTAGAAATGCCAACTCAATTATTACCAATAATAGCAAATATAAATCCTTATACTAATGCTGCAATCTTTAAAAAAGAAGTTTCATTCTCTACACAAGATGAGATTACAGGTCAAAGTATAACTGAGGGTTATAACGTTAATGGTCCATTTCACACAACAATCACTGCAATACCGTTAGCTGGCGGGACAAAGTTTGTTGTTCCTATTACTACAGATACTGGTTCAGGAGCTCCGTTTTTAAAATTTCACTTTCCAAACGGAACGTCTTCGAATAAAATGTATGTAACATTTGCTGTTAAAAATTCAAGAATGGCTGATGGATATTATGACTATACAACAGGCATACCCACTACTTATAAAAACCAGTTAAAAAACTTTATTGTTGCACCTATTAGTGCAATTCAGCTATTTAATATTAGTGGCCCAAGAGAAAAAAAAATAAGATTTACAACTTATGGTAGCTCAACAAATAAACCTGCTGAGTCTGTTACTTTTTATGTAGCATTTAAAGCTGTGTTCACCCCTAATACGGTTTCAGCTGGAGCAGGAACTGCAGTTCTTACCCCTAGTGGTGGCGGAGGCACAACACCAGTAACAACACCATCAACTGGTATACCGATATCAGGACTTCCAGCAGGTGCTGTGACGCAAGTTCCAGCAAATACAATTCCAGGTTTTCAAACTAGACCACTTTAAAAATATAAAAATATAAAAATATGCCTAATGTAATATTTAAACCAGTAACTAGCACAATTTCCAGTAGACAAGAGCAAATCACATTTACAGGAATGAATGGCAGTGAGCTAGTTTTCACACTTTGTGATAGAACAGAGACAACATCAACAGAGGCGAATTATTTCTCTTCATTTGGTCTTCCATATGAATACAATGCTTTGCCAAGCGGATCTACTTTATCCACTCAGTATCCTGAGATTTACCAATTGAATCGTGATAGAATTGTTATTATGCCAATTCCAAAGGAAAAGTATAGTGAATTAATCGACGGTAGAAGTATTACTATGAAAGTTCCTCAGCTCAGCGGAACTACAGGAATTAGCGCCAAAACTATTTATTCTAGTACATATACAACCTTAACAAAAACAGACAATAATCCTATACTTGGAAGTAATATAGCTTTTCTTTTCTCTGACGAAATAAATAAACCATACACAGGAGAAACAAATAATGGTCAATTCTCAAACGTAGGAAATACAACTTGGGGAGTTGGTTTAAATTACACAGAGAGACCTGCTGCTGTATCTTATTCTGATTTGGCGAACAATGATGTTAATACTGACACAAGACCTTGGTCTGCTGTTAGTTTGTCAAATATTGTTCCTGAAGAATACCCTACAAACACAAATCAAGGATATAATTATGATATTCCACTAGGTTTTGTCGCTTTAGATAAAGGATTTGTCATATTCACTCACCCATCTATTGTAAATAATATACCTTGGTCTCTAGGTCAAATTCAAACTACAGCAAACCTAAACACGACTTCAGGAACAACAAACATTTATTTCTCTGCAACTCCAACATCAAATATGACTTATGTAGATATTAGTATAAACTATAAGACAACTGTTGTTTGTTTAGCTTTACCGCAAGAGTTTTATTTCTCAAATAACCCTAGTTGGGATTTTGTATATAACTATAATGAATTGTTAAATCAAACAAATGGGTTTGAGTCGGTTTTTGTTACAGAAGTAGGCTTGTACAATAGAATTAATGAGCTGGTGGCTGTTGCAAAAATAAGCGAGCCATTAGAAAAAACTTATACAAACATTATCAACTTTACTTTGAATGTTGATGTATAAATAAAAATACTAAACAAAAGAAGCCTTGATATTAGTCAGGGCTTTTTTTATGTTTATTAAAAAATTATTATGGTATTAGCATTAGATATTTCTTCATCTTGTATTGGTTATTGTGTATTTAACAACGCAGGAAAATTATTAAAAATGAGTTGTGTAAAATTTAATAGCAAACAAACAAAGTTTGAAAGGCTAGAAAAGTTTATCGTAGAAATGCGTCAAGAAGGTATAGATAAAATGGAAATTGAGACAGTTGCAATAGAAGAGCCCTTAAAAAAGTTTAAAGGAAAATTCTCATCTGCCGACACTATTGCAATTCTAAATCACTTCAACGGAATGATTAGTTCTTGGTTATACACAAACTACAACCAAGAGCCTGCATATTACAATGTAAATAATGCTAGATCAACCGTGTTCCCAGGTTTAAAAGTTGTAAAGGAAGAAGGGTCAATCAAACACGAAGTTTGGAGAAAAGTTATGGAGAAAGAACCACAAATCAATTGGAGATATAGTCCAAGAACAAGAAAATTGATGGATGAGAACTACGATATGAGCGATGCATACGTAGTTGGCGCTTGTCACTTAGCTGTAATTAATAGACAACTAAATAGTTAATAAAATCAATGATGCCAATTTTCAACTTATGTTAAAGCTTGGCATCATTGATTTTTTTGCCTTATATAATATCCTTTGATTCAATTAATGTATATGTAAAGTTATTGCCATGCAAATCTTTAGCTTTTCTACATATTTTCATAAATTCTTCAAAGTCTGCAGATTTTTTAAATACCTGACACCCTTCTGACCAGTTTTCAACATATGTTGAATCAGCACCAGCTTTGTGAATGTTAATTCCAAAAAGACCTTCTTGAATAGATTTTTCATCATATATCATATCTTTGTTTGGATCACGATATACTTTTACAGGTTTATTCTGTCCTAGTGCTTCATATTTACCTGCATGAAGTCTCATAATATGAGAGTTAGTGTATTGACCTTCAACTAATCTAGCAACACCAGCTTTATTACCATACTGCATAACTCCTTTTGTTCCAGGGTCTGTAGTCGCTGGCCAAACATGGCACTTCCAAACGCCACCTTCTTTGTATGAAAGAGTTATGTGGTCATCAAATACATTAGTTACTTTTTGACCCGTTGAAGAGTTTCTTACTCCAACAATATTTAATACAAAGTCTTTATCATCAAACCACTTATGACCTTTTGTCTTAACGGCAGTTTCAATTTGTTCTTTAGTATACTTGCCTGTTGGTGTTGTTGCTGTTGTTGGTTTAGCATCTAGGACGATACCCATTTTAGCTAATGTTGTAGGACCTACAACTCCATCTGGAGTTAATCCGTGTTTTTTTTGAAACTCAATAACAGCAGCTTCTGTTTTAGGACCAAAGCTTCCTATTTGTTCTACACCTAATACTGCTTGAATCTTTTTAACAGTATCATTGTTGTCTCCTTTTTTTAGTATCATATTATTCTGTTTTTTATTTATTTATTATTTATTTTCAGTTGCGTATTTAACTCCCATTATTGTTCCTACTATAGAAAATGCATTCGTTAGTAAGATTCCAAACATATTAGACCAAGTTGAGCCAATAATCTGCGTGTCTTTACCAGTAGCCATTGCAACACCGTACATTATTGTAGTAAAAATACCAACACCAATAATAATAAATAGTGCTGTTTTAACAATTGTTCCAATCAGCTCAAATTGAGACTTTTTTTGTAACACGTCTAGATCAGTTAATGCCTTATCTTTCATTTGTAATGCATTATTTTTAGCTTCTTCAGCGTCTTGTAAGGCAATATTTAATTCTTTATTAATTCGCAAATTTTCTTCTTCAGATTCTTGCAATTCACGGTTTCTTGTCTGAACCTGTTTTGTAATTTCAAGTCTTTTCCTACGGCTTTCTTTATCTTTTTCTATTGAAGATGAAAGATAAGTCTTAAAATCTACATCATCTTCCTCAGCATCAATAAGCTTTAGAATGTTACCCTCAAGAGACACACGTTTTGTCTTTTGAACTTCTATTAACCAATCCCTTATGGTTTTGTCTACTTTCATTACCTGTATATTTTGAAAGGATTTGTTCTATTTTTATAACCTTCAAAATCCTTTTTAAATTCTTCAAGCCTTGGCTCAATATCATCTGACTTTATTATCCAAAATTGAGCTCCTGATTTAACAGCTTTTGCTTGTTCTTCAGGCTCATCAGAAGAGGATATAATTCCAATAACTACATTGTTACCATATTCAAAATTTATTTTACGTATAAGCTCGATACCATCGTATGAAGAACCGATTATATTCAAGTCAACAAATACACACTCAGGTCTTCCATTTGGTTCTTTTTGCCAACCTGAGAAAAGTTTAGCTGCTTCATCAGAGCTATCCAAACTTTCTAATGAAAGTGAAATATCTAGAAGGCTACAAGCGTCTTCGAATACTAGATGAAATAAACTTTCATCATCTACTAGTAAAATTGAATCTATCATTTTATATGTTTATTTTATATATTTATTTTAAATTTTGTACCAAATTCGATTGGCTCTAATTCTAATGAATACCCATGCTCTGTTATAATAGCTAACGCTATATTTAAACCTAGGCTTGGATTTTCTTTATCATTATCACCTATTTTGTTTGATATTATTTTTTCGTATTCTTTTTTTGATAATCCAATACCATTGTCTTGTATTATCAAGGAATTATTTTCCATATAAACCCTAACTTCTTTCTTCTCGCTTTTATTATATTTAATACCATTACGAATAAGATTATCTATAGCATTACAGAAAAGTATTGGATTAATTTCCGCTTCTATAAGATCCTCTACGATAACTTGTGAGCGGTATGCAGTATTTGATAAGTGGTTAATAATAGCATCTTTTAAATTAGATTTTTCTTTAGTAATAACCACTTTTTGTTTAACCAAATTTGTAAATTCGTAAACGCTTTTATAAACTCTTTGTGTGTGGTTTAATCCCTCTTTAATCATCTTAATAGCTCCATCAATTTTAAGAGATTTTAATTCATCAGACGATATTCTTTTTTCTAAAGAACCTAATCCTCTTGGAATGTATGTGTTGATACCACTGTGCATATCATGACGTATAAGATAAGCCGCATGCTCTAAATAAGTGTTTTTCTTATTAATATCTTGTAGTTGTTTTTCTATTTCTACATCTTGTATTTTTATCGTTTTTCTTTGAAATAAAGCAACAATACCTAATCCAAGTATAGAAAGAGTAATAATTAACCAAGTGATGTATTTTTTAAGAACCTCTTTTTCTATTTTCAAATCTTTGGATTCTATTTTTAAATCCCCTGTTTCTATACTAAGGTTTATTATTTTTTTCTCCTTTCCTAATGTATTAATAGTAGCATCTTTTGCATCAATTATATCTTTTGATGTCTTGTTTTTTATTAAATCTTCCTTTTCTGTTATTAATTTTTTCAATTGTTTTTCTATCTTTTTTGCAAGTTTTTTCATATCTGAAGGTGATACATTATCATAAGATTTAGGCAGGTTATTTAAAAACGCTTTATCTGCAGCTAAACTCACTGCCACATCAGCAGGAATCTCTTCTTCTTTATCTACAGGTTCTTCAAAAACTTTCCCAGGTTCTAATTCAACAACCTCAGTATAACCTTTTACTCTTTCAAGATACCAATCAGCAGCATCATACATTCCTTTCTTATAAAAAGCTACACCAATTTCTCTACAAAGTTTAGCCTCATTTTTCGTTATTTCCTTTTTTGGTTTTTGTAATTCACTAAATCCTATTTTATTAATTAAATTAGTTATAAATGGGTCATCTAAACAAACAGGAACTCCTTGACTCCATAGAGCCTCGGTGCTTTGTTTTTTTATAAAAGATTGCGCATTGCAATAATTATATGATATGAAAAATATAGATAATAGTAATATAAGATTTTTCATTATTTTTTTATTTCATATTGTTTTATTTGATAAGGAAACCTTAATACAACAGGTCTCCATTTTTCTTTATAATATAACTCCCATCTAAATTCAGGCTCTTGGGGATAAAGTCTATTAAATTTTTTCCATTCATCATCCTCATCAGATGCTCCTCTTCTTACTAATGAAAAATTACCAGTTCTTTTATTTCCTATAAAAATATATGAGCTTAAATCAATTAACATAATAGTAGAATCAGTATATGAATAATACATATAAGCATTATCTATAGAAGTGTAATATAGAAAATTCTCAATAAATTTAATTTTATTGCTAAGACTATCGTAGTCTGACAATTTAATTTTTATTAAATAATTAACGGTATTTAAAGAGTCAGCTTTAATAATAATCTCATTATTAAGACTATCTACCATCTTACTAAAATTACCTATTTGTGATTTCATCAATATTATTCTAGCTTTTTGATTATCTGATATAAGCTCAAGGTTTTGATACTGCTCAGTAGTCATTATAATTACTGAATCACCCTTAAGAATAGTTTTAATTGGATAATTATTTTGCGAATACGATGCAAAAAAGGTCATTAATGTAAAATAGCAGGCAACAAGGTAGGATTTCATTTTATTTCATTTAATTGTATTTTTATCTGACTACCACCCTGTGAAAGTTTATCACAAGAAACGCTAAACTTATGCTCTTCTAATATTGCTATACATATATTTAATCCTAATCCAGTACCAGACTCCTTCTGTCCTTCTTTACGAGTATATGGTTGTGAAAGTATTTTAAATTCCTCAGAGCTTAAGCCTCTTCCGTTATCTTCAACATACAATATATTATTATCTCTAAATATTTTTACTATCTTATTATTGCTATCGTTATATTTTAGTCCGTTTCGGATTAGATTATCTAATGCAGTGCAGAAAAGTGCTTCATTAACGCTAAATTCACCTAAATCAGATAAATCCACCTGTGGTCTATATGCAGTTGCCGATAGGTAATCCTCCAAAATATTTTTTAGATTACATACATCTCTATTAAGTAATACATCTTTCTTTACAAGATTAGTAAATTCGTAAACTCCTTTATAAACTTTCTGTGTATGTCGAAGACCTTCTTTTATCATTTTAATAGGAGCTTCAATTTTCAATTCTTTTATCTGCTCTTCAGTCAATCTTCTGTCTAACGAAGTCAAACCACGAGGCATATAAGTGTTAATTCCGCTATGCATGTCATGTCTAAGTATTTTAGCGGCATGTTCAAGATATGTATTTTTCTTCTCTATTTCTTTCTGCTGATTATAGCTTTCAGTAATATCGGTAGCAATTTTCATTACTCGATAAGATTTACCGTCATTCCCTATAATAGGATTGTATGTTGCTTGAAGATAAATTATAGTTCCGTCTTTTTTCTTTCGTGTAACCTCTCCGCTAAAGAATTTTCCTTCACCTAAAGTTTTCCAAAAATCTCGGTATTCTTTAGTATCTCTTACACCATCTTCAACAAATAAACTATGATGTTTTCCGACAAGCTCTTCATTTGTATCATATCCTAAAGTTTTTAAAAATAGATTATTAGCGAATTTTATTTTACCCTCTAAGTCAAATTCAATAACCGCATTCGATTGGTTAATAGCGTTCATTCTGTTAGAAATCTCAGTTTCTTTTCTTTTTAATTCAGTAACATCTTGGCGAATTGACATAAATCCTTGAAGATTACCTTTTTCGTCAAACTCACATTTAATAAACGTATCTACGTAATATAGGGATCCATCTTTTTTAAGATTGGTACATATAGCGTTCCAAATTTTCTTTTCTTTAACAACTGTACGATACATATCAGACCAAAACTCTTTTGAATGTGTTCCGCTGTTTACAACGTTATGGTCTTTGCCAATCACTTCTTCTCGTGAATAACCAGATACTTCCGTAAATTTCTCATTCACATAAGTTATTTTTCCATGTTTATCCGCTTTAGAAATGATAGAAGAAGAATCTAAAAAATCCTCAAGCTCAGTCATCTTATTTACTAAATCTTTAGATACTGAATCTTTAGTAGAATTGATTGCATCTCGGATTAATAGAATGAATATAGGAATGAATAAGATAAAACATATAAATTCCACCCATCTAGTAGTGTCTGTAGAAGGCATATGACCAATAAGAACTGAGGTTTTAACCCATCCAAAAATTAGCATCGTTATAATAGCAATAGCTAATGTAATTTTTGTTCTTAAGCGATATTTCATAACTATGCCAACTAGGTTTTTTTATTTTGTAAAATATAGGTTTGCTTCAGATTCTCTGCGTCTTACAAGACCTTTTAATGTTTTACCTCCAGCTTTAACCCACTTCATAAATTCTAATCTGATTGATTCATCTTCAGGGTTAGTGTTTACTTTCTTAAGCAGGGTAGAAGATTTTAAGCTTGATGGGCCTAAGTTGTATGCAAATGATACCAATGCATCAAACTGATTCTGCGTAATAGTATCTACACAGTAGCTGTCTACATATTTTTCAAAACTTATTAACATATGTGCTAATAAATCAGTTGCCTGCCCTTCTGTAATTACAGCGTCAGTCATTGTTACCTTTTTACCACTAGGATAAAAAGTAGCTCCGTATCCGATAGTACAAATTTTTGCTGGACATAAATAAGGCTTACTAGAAAAGCCTTCAAAACTTTTTATTAAGTTTATACCATTTTCACTAGTTTTAGTTATTTTCATATTCTTTAATTATTCTATTTATTATGTTTCTAGATAAATTATATTTCTTATGTAATTGTAATTTATTTATACCATTATTATAATCTATAATTATATCATTTTTTATATTTTCTTCAATTATTTTAAAATTATGCGGTTTGTTATTCTCATAATATTTTTTAAGTCCTTTTGAAGTCTTTTCTTTGGTTTCTTCACTTAATTTAATACCCTTCTTTTTTGACTCTTTTCCTTTAGTTCCAATAACACCTAACTTGTTTAGTTCGTAAGTTTGTTTACTTTTAAGTTCTTTTAATTTAGGATCTGACCAAGTTTTTTTAGAAGTTTCACTTCGTTTTTTCTTTGTTTCTTCAGATTGTTTCTTACCAGTTAGTTTTTCTGAGATTATATTTTTTTGTTCTTGACTCATACCTTTATTACCATCACCACCATTGGTCATGTTAACTAAACTACCTAAATCTAAATCACGTCTACCATATGTTTCTATTAATAATATTTCAAGTTCTTTTGCTGATTCATAATCGATATCTTTAACTATTATCTCAACTTTATATTCAGTTTTATTAACTATATTTTCCCATAATTTATTTCTAGAACGTTTTTCATATGCTCTTTTTTCTTTTACACCAATACCAATATAAAAAATTTCATTAGTGTCTAATCGTCTATGTCTATATACTACCGCCATTATATTAATTACCAATTGTAGGAACACCTGCGGAACATTTGTAAGGAGCTGCCCTGAACCCTTCAAATGCTTTAATCATATCAATTCCCGCTTTCCCCGTCTTCGTTATTTTCATCTTTATTGTTTTTTTTAAGTGACATAATTCTACCTGCTGTCGTAATTCCAAATGCTCCAAGAGTAATAATCATAAATCCATCAAAAATGAATTCCTTAATTACTAACTCTTTGCTCCAAATACCTGTAATTACATCAACTATTAAGATAAATACCATAGCGAAAAATGCTACAACTCCTACAAATGCTTGCTCGTTTACTTTGTTGTTATCTGATACGAGCTCTCTAAAAAATTTTCTCATTGTTCTTTTTTTTTTTATAAATATCAAAAATTTTTTTAATACGAAAAATATTTATTTGCATGAATACATAATTTTTTTAATCAATTTTTTTGACTAACTTTGTCTTTATGGTTGGCCAAGAAGAAAATAGATTTTTAATTGTTAATTTACTGGAAGGGTTTTTGGGTGCTCCAAAAAACTCAAGAAATTCCGACAGTAAAATACAATGGGAATTCAATTGCGTTAGTCCGACTTGTCGCCATGATCAAGATAAATTCAATCTAACATACAACGCTTCCACTTTTGTTTTTAATTGTTGGAAATGTAATTACAGAGGTTTCGTATATAGGCTTGTTGGGGATTACGGAAAGCAATCTGACTTGAATAGGTTAAAGTTATTGCTTCCTGATAATAAGAGCCAAAATTTAAACATATTTAAAAAGCCTGAAATTAATTATGATTTAATTACTTGTGATTTACCTGAAGGGTATCTTCCTCTAAGTTATGAGAGAAATACAAATCTTTATAGAATGGCTTATGATTATGCGACAAAAGAAAGAAAGATATCTCCTCAGCAAATAGACAAATATAAAATTGGATACACAGAAACAGGTCCAAGAAAATATAGAATCATACTACCTTCACTTAATTCTGCTGGTAAAATAAATTATTTTGAGGCTAGGTCTTATATGCTTAATCCTAAAATACCATATTACAAGCCTAATCACCCTAATGTACAAGATATAATCTATAATGAGTATTTTATAAATTGGAATTTAACTGTATATTTGGTCGAAGGTGTTTTTGATTCTATTAGAGTTCCAAACTCCATTCCTTTACTAGGCAAAGGTGTTTCTCCTTTGTTAATAGATAAACTATTGAAACATAACCCTAGGGTTGTGCTTTGTTTAGATGGGGATGCATTTAAGGATAGTATTCAATATTATGATCAATTGACGTCATTAGGTTTAGATGTTTATTTTGTGGATTTGACAAGCAAAAAAGATATTTCAAAACTATTTGAAGATGAAGGGCAAGTTGCTGTTACGGCCCTATTAAAAACAGCAAAGAGATTAGACATAAGTTATAGACTCACAAAAATATTAAACGAATGAAAATTGCTCACCTTGCGGACATCCAAATACGTTTTGGCTCCAGACATGATGAATACAGACAGGTATTTGGAAGACTTTATGAAGATTTAAAAATACAAAAACCAGATAGGATTTTCTTGGGCGGTGACTTGGTTCATCACAAAATCAATATGTCTCCAAACTCTTTCGAGTTGTTAGCTGAGTTTTTACTAAACCTTTCTAAAATTGCACCAACGGATGTGATATTAGGAAATCACGATCTTAACCTACAACAATTAGAACAAGGGGATGCAATATCTCCAATATTTAAACTGGGTGGTATGTTCGAAAGAGATGGCGATAAGACCGCTTTCATTGTGACGGACGAAAATAAGGACGAAATTGATTACAATAAAAAGGCAATTTATTATTACCCAGATAGCGGCATCTATAATATTGGTGACGAAATTGTGTATGGAAATTTTTCTTGTAAGGACAACGAAATCATTCAGTTAGCATCAAAAGAAGAAGGGAAAAAATATATAGCACTATACCATGGTACTGTTTATGGTTCTAGAGGCGATAATGGATATGAGCAAAAAGGTGATAATCTTATGAGATTAAGCACTTTTAAAGATTTTGATATCGTTATGCTGGGTGACATACATGAATATCAAAGTTTTAGAGACGACGCATCTGTTGCTTATTGTGGGTCTCTCATTCAACAAAATTATGGTGAGTCATTAGATAAGGGTTATTTGATTTGGGATACAGATACAAATTCTCACGTTCGAAAATTTATCCCAAATGACTATGGGTTTTCTAAACTTGTAATTGCTAGAGGTGAGAACATTGAAGATAGATTGACACATCTTAAACTGAGTCACAATAAAAAGAAAACAAGAGTTCATATTGTAATCGAAGAGTTAGAAGAGAATTTCTCTCAAGAAAGAGAAAATCAAATCGCTAGACAGATAAAGGAAAGACACGGATGCGAAATTGTAAAAGTTGAGCACTCATTTGTCGCAAAGGATATTCTTGTTGATGATGAATCCACTGAAGATCCAAGAAAGCAAAGTGAAGAATACATTAAAGAATTTATTGCTGATGGTACATTTGATTGTGACCAAGAAGAAATTTCTGAAATCCTCAAATTAAATGCAGACCTGAACAAAGAGCTTGGGATAAATGAGCATGAAGACAAGACTGGTAGCTCTTGGTTTATGGAAAAAATAGAGATAAGTAATATTTTTTCTTTTCCTATAAAACCAACCGTCATCGACTTCAATTCGCTTAATGGAATCACTGGGTTGTTTGGTGAAAATTACAACGGCAAGTCAAATGTTATCAAAGCAATTGTTTGGGGGCTATACAAAGAGATATTGGGTGGTGGTGACCCTAAGTTCCTTGTTAACTTATACACGGACTCTAATCAAGGGTATGTCACAATTTATATAACAATAGATGATAAGAAATATAAGATTCACAGAACCATAAAGACCACCAAGCATAAAGATGGAAAAATATCAAATTCTTATGGGATAAAATATCAATCCCTAGAACTTGGTTATGATCAAGACGGTGATTTGGAAAGTGAGTCTTGGGAGAATGAAAAATCTGATAAAGCAACTGCGGAAAAAAGAGAAGTAGAAAGCCTTGTAGAAGAGTCAATAGGTGATGTTGATGATTTCACAAAAGTAACCCTGCAAGTTCAAGGCGGTAAAGATGATTACATCAATCAAAGTCAACAGCCAAAGAACGCTCTGATAAGTAGATATCTTGGTTTGGAAGCGTATAAAATGCGTTACGAATATGCAAACGAGTACTTTAAAGAAATCAAGAAAAAGCAAAAAGAAATTGGTGCTAAGCTAGAAATTGAGTTAAAGATTACAGAATTAGAAAAGGTTAAGTCGGAAAAAGACATTATGCTTGATAGGTTAAAAACCGATAAAGAAGATGTAACAAAAAACAAAGAAGGAGTTGATAAAGACATTATTGAACAAACTAAGAAGCTTGACAAAGTAGAACAGTTAAAATACAATGACTCCACCGTTGTCGATAACCTTATTAAACAAGAAGGTGTAAACCTGGTTAAATATAATAAGGCAATCATCGACCTTGAAAGTTGGTTATCAACAAATTTTAAAAAAGAGCTTCCATTTAAAGAAGGTGAAACAGAAGAAGGTGTTTCAAAAGAATTAGCAACTGCTCAGGCAGACTTTAAGCAAGAAAAAGATGAGTATGTCAAAATTGATTCTTGGTTAAGCGGTAAAGCAAAAAAGGATTTGCCTAACATTGATGGACTGGACGTAAAGATATTATCTCTTAGGGAGGAAGTGACCACATTGCAAAGTCAACTTCCAACATTTATGGGTAAATCTTGCCCAACATGTGGGAATGTGCAACAGAAAGCGGACCCTGAAAAGGAGAAAGATTGTTTGGCAAACATTGAGTTGAAAAAGAATGAAATAATCAATTTGCAAAGTCAGATAAATTCTAATACTGAGATTGCAAAACAAAATCTTTTAATAGAAGGCCAAACAGAGAAGAAAAAAAATATTACTGACTCTTTGCAAAATAGAAAAGAAAAGATAGACCTCCTGAAAGGTAGGCTTTCACTTTTTGAATCTATGAAGGAAATTATAGAGCACAATAAAAAAGTTGAGGATAATTCATCTAGATTGGAAAAAGGACGAGCTGTAAAAGCACAGACTGAAAAGACTATAGATGTGTTGAAAGAAAATTTAACAAAAATTTCAGAAAACAAAAAGAAAGAAGTTAAAAACAAATCGATTCAGGAGTACATAAATTCGCAAGACGAAGTGTCTAGAGCGTATAAACAAACCTTGTATGGATTGGATAAAAACATTACAGAAGTATATGGTGATATACGAGTTTTGGAATCTGAAATAAAAACAAATTCTGAAAAACTAGAATCGATAAAAGAAGTTGAGAAAATGTTTAGGAAATACTCAGTCTACTTGCAGGCTATGCATAGAGATGGAATTCCTGCTTTGATTATTAGAAAGAAATTGCCAATCATAAATAGTAAGATTAATTCCATTCTTCAGCAAATTGTTGGCTTTAAAGTGGATCTTGATATTCTTCCAAATGGAGACATTTTTGAATACTTCTATTATAGTGAAGATAAGGTGGATTCATTACCTCTTCAGTTTGCATCTGGAGCTCAAAAATTCGTCGCTTCTATAGCAATCAAAGACGCTCTACATTTTATTAGTACACTTACAAAACCATCAATTTCAATTATAGATGAGGGCTTTGGAACTCTAGATGATAGACTTTCTTTGGAAATTGTAAATATTTTACAATATTTAAAGAGTAAGCACAAGAATGTAATTTTTGTTACTCACAAAAATGAAATTAAAGATTTTGCTGACAACATTATTGAGGTGAAAAAAATTAAGAAAGGAATTCCTCAAGAAATTTTAGATGCAAATCCTGAAGCTGGAGTTACAACAATATCTATATCATAATGGAAGATGAATACGAAGATAATCCAATAGAAGAAAATCCATCCGAGTTTATAAAAAAAGCTGCGGAAGAAAGAGCTATGAACCTTCAGCGGGAGGCGTATGAAAGAGAAATCCTTCAACGTCAGGCTATGCAATCTATTATTGATAGAAAGATTAGGGACAACCAAAGAAAAGTGCAGGAGCAAAAGAAAATACAGACAATTGAAGATGCTCTTAAAAAAGGCAACAAAATCAGATGGGAAATAGCAAACAATGGAACTTTGAAAGGTTTTGTTCGCAATAAGTTTGTGTTTGAAATAAAAAGGGGTTTGACTATTTACAATTTATATGTAAAAGATAAAACTTTTTTATTGGAAAATTCTAAAACTGGATACACATCTTGTTCCTCTAATTTAGAGAACATAAAAGGTAGGGCTGAAAAGTTGTTAATAATTTAAGCTACAGGTTCTGCTTCTGCTTCTGCGTCTGTCTCTGGTTCTATTTGATTTTCAATTGAGTCTTGATACGCTCTTGCTTTTGCAGGGCTATAGCTTGCAAACGATGTAACTGCTGCACTATCTTTTTCTTTGTATCCTGGAAGTGGCTGATTAAAGAAATTGTCGGTAAACCACATGCTTTTTATGTTTGACACCTTAAACAATCGCCATTCATCTTCAGCTTCAGCACTTCTAGAATTTGTCCTTATTGCCTCCTTTTCAGACTGACCTGTTATATGAAGAGCTCTAACGCACAAATTGCCATTTTTATCATTGAATAAATTCACAGGCCAAACAATCCTAGCCTTTGTTGTTGGCATTTTGTAGTTCTTGTTGTTGGATTGAAAGTTTAATCCAATTTCACGACCTTGTTCAATAGCCTGTTTCATAGAATCAGCGTTAAAGCTAAACCTTTCAGAACTTTTGTTTAAAGCATCTGATTTGCTAGTTGGATCCATACCTTCATCTAAAGATGACAATCCAGCCAACTCCTTAAGTCTTTTCTTATATGTTTCGCTAAGCAACATCTTTAATAAATATGTCCAAAAAACTTATTTTTACGCTGTTTTTTTGTATATTTGTAAATTATGGCAGAAGAAGAAATTATAGATAAAAACGAAAGTTACAAAATATTAAAAAAAGAAAATCCTGATAGAAAACACATTAGCTTCAGTGAATTTTCTTTATTTAATCAATGTGGGCACAGACACCTACTTGAAAAGCATTTGGGGTTATTACAACAACCGCCATCAATACATTTGTATTTCGGTAATGCCATTCACTCAACAATTGAACTTTCTTTAAAAGAAAGCCTGTCTATTGAAAAGAGAATTGAATATTTTAAAGTAACATTTTCTAAGGATATGATGGACAATATGAAAGAAACAAACGATTACAAGTTTAGTCTTCATCATTTCCTAATTCAGGGTGAGCAAATATTAAAATTCTTGGACTTAAATAAAATTCTAGATGAATATGATTTGGTTTCAGTTGAAGAGGCTTTGTATGAAAATATTTTTTCTAAGTATTTTTTTAAAGGATTTATAGATTTAGTTTTGCAAAATAAAGTTACAAAACGATATAAGATTTTAGATTGGAAAACGTCTGGAGAAGATTGGGATGTAGAAAAAAAGAAAAAAGATGAGATTTTTTTATGCCAAATGAGGTTTTATAAATTCTTTTGGTCAAGAAAGAACAATATTGATTTAGATAATGTTGATTGCTCATATGTAGTTTTAAATAGACTTAGGAAGAAGAAAGATCCAAACTCTTATCCTGGAAATATCCAAACAGTTGATATAAACTCAAGTAATGATGAAATAAAATATTCTCTAGAGAAGTTAGCGAAATCTATAAAAATGATTCACGTAGAAAAAAGCTTCCCAAAGATAAAATTTACCTTAGGAAAAAAAATGGGCTGTATGTTTTGCCCGCTTAAAGACGGAAAGCACCCAATGTGCGACTCATCTGATAAACAAGATAAAAAATTATTAATTGAACATAAAAAATAAAGTTATGGCTTATTACACTAAACAACAGGTTTCTGATTACATTAAAGAAGTTTTGCAAAGAGCAAAAAATAGTGAAATTAAAGTAATGGTGAACTTGGAAGAATGCGCTAGAAAACTTGGCGATGAAGAAAATTTAATTCCAATGTTTTGGGTTGAAGTACAATCAGTTCAAGACAGTGGAAATGTAAATGTTAAAATGGAAGGAACTGTTTTTGTAAAAATAGAATTCGACTTGTATTGCGATGACAGATATGCGCTTGATTGCTTCCAGGCTACTCAAGAAGGTGTTCCTGTGTATGAAATTGTAAAGAAGAGAAATGAGCAAACTGCCTCTATGAAGAGCGTCTCAGAAGAAGAGAAGACGGAAATGGCAAATAAGTTAAAAGAATCATTAAAGAACTTGTCAAACAATTCCTAATATGGATTTAAGCGAATTAGAAGAACTAAAGACTTATAGCGAACTCGATTTGCTTTACAAGATAATTGAGGTGGCTGAGGGCGCAAAGAAAAGAACTGAATTAGTTCTTCATAATAATCACGCAGCAGGTGTTGATGTTAGAAAGACATTGCAGGATGTTAGACTTCTTTCTTTGATTATGAGAGATCAGATTCAAAGAAGAGATAGGAAGAGGAAAAATAAACCTGTAAGTAAAAGTTCTGCTCTAGACAAAGCAATCAAGGCAGAAAATGCAAGACTAAAGAAAGAAGACGAAAGAATTCGAAAATTAGAAGAAAAAAGAAAAAATAGGTGATATGGCAAAGAAGCAAGCAGATTCACAAAAGAATGAAGTAAATGTAAGAAAGCTAAAAACAAATTATGAACTCAGATATGATTTTAATAAAATGCTTTCTGAATACATAAAGTCTTTACCGAAAGAGCATAGGAGCACAAGGAAAGATTCTATAATAAACGCTGATGGTGTTGAAAAAGCTGATTGGGTAAGAACCGTCCGTGAGTATGCAATGGGTAATGTGGTTAATTTTATGGTTGATAACGGAATACCTTTCACATTTCAAAACGTTCCTGAGGATGATATCAACAAGCTGAGAAAAGAGTATTCAGACAGACAGAAAAGACTTGCTGAAATTTTAAAGCTTAAAGCGGAATCTTTGGATATTTCTAAAGAAGATTATTCTTTCTTAAAGAGGCCTCCATATAACTATCAAAAACAAGCCGTAAAGTTTTTTGAGATAAATGACGGTAAGGCAATATTGGGTGATCAACCTGGTGTTGGAAAAACGCTATCTGCTATTTCTTATGCGGTAAAGCATAAATATAAAACATTGGTGATATGTCCGTCTTCATTAAAGCTTAATTGGAGAAAGGAGATTGACGACTTTACAAATGAAAAGGCGTTTTTGTATAAGTATATGCCTAAGAAAAGGAGTAAAGATGTTGCTTACAAGAAAGATGAATCTCTTTTCCATGTAATAAACTATGAGTCTCTAGATAGTTATGTTAAAATTGAATACAAACATAAGTGTAAGGGAAAAATGGTTAGAGCTGTAGGCAACGGAATGGTTGAGTGTGGTTGCGAAATAATAAATCTAAACAAAACTCAAACAGAATGTCCTCAGTGCAAGAATAAAAAAACATTTAAATCAGCATTTCATTCTTTGCAGTATTTTGAAGATGCTTTTGGAGAATCTCTAAATCCTGAAGATTATGATTTAATTGTAATTGATGAATCTCATAGAATCAAAGAAAAAAAGACAGGTTGGACACAGGTCATTGTTAGAGCGTTTAGAGATACTATTCCTAGAAAAATTTTAATTTCAGGTACAGCAATTAAAAGTAGACCGTCAGAGTTTTTTACTTCTTTAAACTTCTTAAATAAAGACGAGTGGAACAATCAGCATGAATTTGGAGTAAAGTATTGCGCTGGATATGATACTGGTTTTGGTTGGGACTATAGTGGGGTGTCAAACTTGGAACAATTATTTACTAGAATTTCTGGAGTATTTCTTAGAAGATTGAAGAAAGATGTTCTAAAGGATTTACCCCCAAAGACATATACAAATATGCCAATAGAATTGACCGATGCTGAATATAAAGAATATGAGCAGATTCTAAAGTCTTTCAAAAAAGAAGATGCAGACGGTAAGTCTGTAGAAGAATCTTATTTGGCAAAAATTGCAAAGCTTAAATTATTTACTGGTAGATGTAAGCTGAAAAGGGCTATAGATTATATCCAAGATATAATTGATGGAGGAGAGAAAGTTGTTATTATGTCTGACCTACAGGAACTCGCAGAGGAAGTTCATAAGTTGTTTCCTAAGATATCAGTTCTGCACACAGGATCTATGAATGAAAATGATAAGTTTGAATCTTACCAAAATTTTCAAAACAATAAGGACATAAAAGTTTTTTCAGGAATGATCATGGCTTCTGGGGTCGGAATCAGCCTTACAGAAGCGAGTCGTTTAATATTTTTAGGTTTTGGGTGGACGCCTGGGGATATGGAACAGGCCGAAGATAGAATTCATAGAGCATCCACAACACACGATAATATTCAGATTATTACTCTATATTGTGTGGGCACAACCGATGAAGATATTATGGAATTATTAGAAGAGAAATCAGCCGTTGTTCAAAAGGTTTTAGATAATAATATAGCCAAAAAAGATATAAAAAGCGCAGATGAAAGCATTTTTAAAAGTTTAATGAATAGGATAAAGGAAAAATAATTTTTTCTCATATTTATAAGAAAATTAAAAACGAAAACCTATGAAAAAAGAAATTATATCAGAATCTAGACTTAGAGAAATTATTTCTGAAGAAGCTGCTAGATTTAAAAAGAAATTAACTCTAGAAGCTGAAAAGAAAAACCTTCTTAAGAAGCTTAATGAGATGTACATGGAAGAAGATATGATGGATGAAGACGTAATGGAAGGTGATGAGTTAGATGAGGCTAACATGATTACTAGATTCTTTAACAGAACAATGGGTGGTAAAGCTGACTTTGAAAAAAGAATGGATACTCTATCAAGATCTGCAAAAAATAATTATGGTGTAGAATTTACTGACGCAGAAAAGGATGAATTAAGAGCTAAAGCTAAAGCTGATGGTTACGGAGGTAATTTGAATTTTACTGAAGTAGGTCCTAACATGAAATTAGTATACACAAACGCTTATGATGCAAAAGACACTTCTGGTAGTGTTACTTCAATAGCTAGAGAAGGGTATGCAATGGAAGCAGATACTCTTGATGAGATTAACTTAGATGCTGCAGCTCATAAAGATGCTATTAATTTTGTTAACACTCATCCTAGTAAAGATTCTATCAGA
The DNA here is from genome assembly GCA_032273045.1 of Chloridella minuta. Lineage (NCBI taxonomy): Eukaryota > Xanthophyceae > Mischococcales > Pleurochloridaceae > Chloridella > Chloridella minuta. Next base: position 168,807 of record JAUKPQ010045814.1, on the reverse strand, counting down.
ACAACTTATGAGAATGGTAAAGGTGGTAATAAAGATAGTCTTAAGAAATTTAATAACTTCGTTCTTAAATATGCTAAAGAAACTCTTAAGAAAGATAATCAAAACGCATTTGATTTCTTAAAAGATGTCGTTCGTGTTCTTGAAGATAATGTAAGCGGAAAAGTTCATTCTAACACACCAAGCACATTTGAATAATCAACAAACCTTATATACAAAAAAGGCAACCAATCGGTTGCCTTTTTTTATGCCGCTAAAATTTGTCTCTCTATCTCTGTAAGTGAATTCACTCCAGTAGAGTTAATTTTATCTAAAATACAATCTTTATCTAGGTTTTCAAAAATAAACAATTTAGCTCTATCACACGTGCTTGAATATTTATGGTATTCATTTGTATGCAAAAGTTTTTCAGTTATATCCTCAAATTGTAAAATTGCAGGTTTGCCAAAATCCAACTCTATAATTTTTTTCTCCATATCATTCAGTGAGTTAGCGCCCAAAGTATCGTTTATAAAGAAAATATAAGTTTTGTTTTCATTATCTATTGTTATATTCCAATTTCCATCATCAGTTTTTAAATTATTTTTTGCATATGTCTCAATCATTGAGTCCAAAATTATATTTTGAATATCTTCTTCAAAAGTATCAACTTTCAAAATAAATGCAGAGAAACTTTTCATAACTAATTAATTTATTTGTTTATATGTTATTATACGTGATATTTATAATTTGGTTACACAGTTAAACTTTTATTAGTACAACTCTCCAACAGTTACCCTTTCGTTTATTCTACCCACATATTTTTGAATGAAAATTTCACTCTCCATTTTTTCGTACATGCTTGCACAAGCTTTGAAAGACTTAACTTTCCAAACCAAGCTCACTTTCAATCTGTAAAAAACAAAAACAGAGAATACAAAGAACACAAGTGGAATCAAAAACAATAAATGCCCAAGTGCGAAAAAAGAAACTGCGCTTAAAATAAAACTACCTGCAATATGTTTTTTGAAATTATCAATTGCTCTAACGTTTGAGTTTATATCATCCACACATTCAGACAACATAATATCTGCCATTTCTTTGCCAGGAATATTAGCCATCTCTTCATCTGTAAACTCACTAGCTCTCTTTTTCTTACTATTAGATTCCATAATAAATGATATTTATTTGTTTTATACATTATTATACGCCACACCTATAAATAGGTTACAGAATTATCATTTAAATAATATGAAAAAATTCCCTATTTATATAAAAAGTGTTTTTATGAGTGTACAACACGGAGATATTGGTTCAAAGGTTTCAGAGATTCAGAAGTATTTATCCTTCCTGGGATACGATTTAATTGTTGATGGTCAGTTTGGGGATAGAACACTGAGGTCTGTTAAGGCTTTTCAGAAAAAAGTAAACCTAGAGGCAGATGGTGTTGTAGGATCTAAAACACTGGAGGCATTGAAGGCTGCTCAGAAAAGAACTTCAAAAGAAGAAAAGAGCACGTCTACTCAAAAAGTATATGGAGAATTGGAAGTCGTAAAAACTCATCAGCTTGATGTTTCTCAGTATGTGAAACAAAAGACAGATAAAGACAAAATATTTATTCACTTTACGGCTGGTAGAAAAAGTGCTTCAAAGACGATAGGTTATTGGGCAAGTGATGAGATAAAAGTTTCCACAGCTTATGTAATAGACGGTGAAGACGGAAAAGCTTACGAGGCTTTCAATCCAGACTATTGGGGCTGGCATTTAGGAGTTAAAGGAACAAATGGTGCATTGGACAAAAAATCTATCGGTATAGAAATTTGTTGTTTTGGTCCGCTTAAAAAAGTTGGAGATAAATATTATGCTTGGCCAAATAATTGGAAAGCCGAAGTTCCTGCCGAAGAAGTTTATGAATTAGAAACTCCGTTCAAAGGTTTTAAATACTATCAAGCATATACAGATGCTCAATTGGATACATTAGAAAAGCTTTTGGCGTATTTAATTGAGAATTATAACATACCTGTCCAAAAAGATTTTGGCATGTCTTGGTTTGAATATATGCCTGAATTGATTTCAAATAAAACAGCAGGATTGTGGACGCATGTAAATTGTAGAAAAGATAAGTTTGATTCTTATCCAGATCACAGATTGTTAGAACTATTAAACAGATTAGCTAAAAAATACAACCCTTAATATGAGCGAAGCAGATATAAGAAGAATTACTAAAGATGTTTTAAGGGTTGAACTAGATAAAGTAAATAAAAAGTTTGACTCAATGAAAGACGAGTTGGCTACTTTGAAGAAAAAGTCAATGGACGAAGAAGGCGTCAGAAAGTTAGTAAGAACAATGTTTATAAACCATTATAAGTGGATGTGGGAAAAGTCAAGTATTTATATTAATAAGTTATAAAAATGAATAAACAGGAATTATCTGAATTGATTAATTCGGAAATTAGAAATGCTTTAATCGACAAAGCTAAAGGCTCTAAGTCTCAAGAGAAAATAGAGTCTTCTGAATCATATTTGAAGTCAGAGGAAATCACCGAAGACGATTTCGATAAAGTTCTTTTCTTTGGAGGAAGCGAGCCGAAAGAAGAGAAACATTCTAGAACATTTACAATTAAAGAAAACAACATGAATGACATTAAAATAACAACAACGGAGATAAAAGATTTTGAGAGTAGCTTTAAGGAGCTTTTAGGTATGTTGCCAAACGCAACTGTTATGTTTAATAAACAAAAGAACGGATACACATTGTTGGCAACGAAAAAATCAGACGGAATTGATGCGATTGCTTCAGGTGTAATTAATCTTGGAAGTGATGGAAAAATTATTTGGTTTTATTCAATTATGAATGGAGTTACATTAAATGCTCAGAACTTAAAATTGGATAATGACACAAAAATGATTTCAGAAAATATATATAATCATTTTATTGTTTGGCAAAAAACATGGAGAGAGAAGTTGAATTACCCTAAGACAGAAGATCAGGCTATTTAATTTTTCATTTATTTTATCAGCTATGTTTAATATATTTCATCATGTCTCACACGATTCAACAAATAATAGATAATCAAAGCAAGTATAAGAATGAAATTGTAAATTCTTTAAAAAATGAATTTAGAGAATTGAAGAAAGAGCTGTCACATATAAATACAAAGGATAGCTACATAAAGGGAGAGAAAGATAAGTTAAGTAAGAGGATTAAGAATACGCAGTTTGTAAAGAGTATGGATTCGCTTTTCTTTTTATCAAAGAAAAGAAGTGAAGAGTTTTATGCTTGGTGGGATGAAGAAAATAATGAAACTATAATATATAATTATGGCAAAAAATAGAAAGAACACTATACCTGTATTAATTGACATCAAGTATGCGTACTCGATGAATCATTTTGAAGAGTTCTATGGTGATTGTGTTACTTACTCTGAGGTCGAGCAAGAAAGTTACATAGATTTAAAAACAATGGTTTTTGAAAAGATTGATCCTGAAATTAAATTTAGAAAATTCTACAGAGAAAATAATTCTTTGACAGTAAAAGCTGATATGCTAGAAAAAGAATTTACTATGTTTAAGGATATTTTGAATGGAAACATCCTTTCTAAAGATAAAAAGAATATTTATACAGAGGAATTAGTAAAAGAAAGATTTGCATTTTTTCACGACTTTACGATTTCTAATGTTAAAATAATGACAAAAGAAGATTTGTTGAAGTGTAAAAAAACTTTACAAGAAGAAGACGAAGAAGAATTGTCTAATTACGAAAATAACGAATTTTAAAAAAAATAAATTATGGAAGGTAATAATCCAATGGACGCAATGAGAGAACAGAGAAGACAAATGTTCGAAAAAATGGGCGTCAAGAATGCTGGCCAGATGGTTGTAGAAAATGCTGTTGCAGCTGGTGTTAAAAATCAAAGTATGCTTCAAAAGATACAGCAAATTAAAAGTGGAGCTGCAAAATCTGAATTGAGCAAATATGTTGCGGCTTCATCTAAGTCAAGCGGCTCATCTACTCCAGGCTTGGCAGGTTTCGACCCAATTCCTGAGGCAAGGCCAAAAAAACAAAATCCAAATGCGCCAGTACAACAAGTAAACTCTGAATATAAAGTTCCTTTGGATAGTTTTTCAGCGCCAAACAGAGGTGTTGACAACTCAGAACTTTCAATGATTGATTCTATGTTTGCTGGAGAAGGTTCTAGAGTTTCTATGAATCCTTATGGAAACGGTTTTGATGCAGGTCAACCATTAATACCTCAAAGAGCTCAAAATATGGAGCTAGACCTAGGTAATACATTGAATTCAATGCCGAGTTTCAATCCAGAGCACGCAATTCAAAGAGCTCAAGCAAAAGCTCAAAATAATTCTTTCTTGCAATTTGCACAACAAAACCCTGCAGGAAATCCTTCTGACTATGCAGTTGAAGATCCTTATATAGCTCAACAAGCTCAAGGTATGGGAATAACACCTGCTATGAAAATGATGATGGAAAGCATTGCTAAAACAATGGCAGAACAAACAATTAAGAAAGTACTTACTGAGTTTACTGCATCACAAAAACAAAAGACATTCTTTGAAGTTTACAACAAAGAGAAATCGATTATTCAGACAGCTGATGGTAAACTTTATAAACTGACACCTGTTCAGCTTAAGAAATCATAAATCACCCCAATCAAATTTATTGGTAAAGATAACTTTAACCCTACTATGTAATGGTAGGGTTTCGTTTTTTAGATCATCCAAATACTCCATAGGAGTTGTCTTTAATATTCTTACTTCTCCATCTCTAAGATGTTGACCTATAGTGCTTATTCTGCACATCTCGATAAGGCTTTTTTGGGAATAACTAGAATTAACAACATTTACCCAACCTTGCTCAATAGCTTTGTCAATATGTTGTGTTGTGTGACAAGCCTTACATAGAGTTATGAATAATGAATCTTTTAGGCTTTCTTCATTCTCTTCAATTAGATGTAGTTGAAGTATTTTTGGTGCGTAATCTTCATTGTGAACTCTATAGCCACAACCTCCGCAAGTGCAGTTTGTTCTTTCTAAAATTTCAGCAAAAATTTCATTTTTTTCATTTACCCAATTTGACCCCAATTTTAAGAAGAAGTCTTTTTCTGATGGCGATATTCTAGGTTTTAATTCAAAATCCATAATTATTTTTTAGGCTTTAATGTGAAAGACATTCTTTTTCCGTTTAGTTCTGGCATAGTTTCAGGAAGTCCAACTTCTTGAGCCAATTCTGCCAATTTAAGTAATACAATTGTGCCCCTATCTTTAAAAACAATCCCCCTACCTTTAAATTGAACTGTGACACGAACTTTATTTCCTTCACTCAGAAACTCTATTGCCTTTTTTGACTTTATAGCCAAATCATTTTCAGCAATATCAGGACTGAATTTTAATTCTTTTAAGACAGAAGTCTTCTTCTTTAAATCTTTTTCTTTTTTCTTTTTTTCATATTTGAACTTAGAATAGTCCATAATCTTACAAATGACAGGCTTTGATTTATCGGAAATCAAAATTAAATCAGATTCCAATTCTTCCGCCATTCTTAAAGCAACATCTAATTTATAAACTCCGTTTTCGTGTGTTTCTGGTAAATCTACCAACCTTACTTCCGCCTCTCTAATGCTAGAGTTTATCTTGTGCTCTTCAGCTTTTTTGTTGTTATAATTTTTCATTAATAGTTTTTGTTGCTTTTCTTTTTTTGTTTTATACGTTAAATTTAGTAAGAAGTTGCAAAAATATCAAACTTTTACTTTTTTAATATATTTATTAATAAAAAAACTTTTATTATGGCCACAGAAAAACTAAACCTTTCAGAACTTAAAAAGATGATTATCTCTGAAGCTGAAAAAATTATGAGCTTGGGTGATCCTTTAAATGCTGATATGAATAAAATGACTAACCCTGGTAACTCTACTGGTGATGCTCTAGTTATGGCGAGAGAAAAAGGTGGTTTCACAAAGAAAAGCGATGCTCCTAAAGCTGCTGAAAACATTGAAGAAGTAGAAGATACAATCGATGTTGACATGAACGACAGAGACAACGACCAAGGTCATGATGAGCAAATTGCTGCAGCTGTTAAAGTTGATGCTGCAAGTTCAACAAAAAAAGGAGCTTCGGTTGAAGGTATGAAAAATTCAAACTTTGAGTCTAAAGACAAAAATCCTTCAACAGCATCTTCTACTCCTTTTGAAGAAAGAAAAGAAAAAGTTGAAATGAACTCTCAAGATAAAGCTGATAATAGCGGTGCTAAGACTTATGTTGAACCAGGTTCTGAATTGCATAACGGAGCTTCTACAGGTCAACATGCAGCAAAATTCTCTGAGAAAGCTCAAAATGAAAAAGAAACAGCAGAAAGAATTGCAACAGGAATCCAATTACCTGAGTCTTTCAAGAATAAAGCTGAGTTATTGAGTTTTATTAATGAGCAGGCTAAACAGCTTTCTGAATCATTAGAAGTTAAAACACTAAATGAAAGCGTAAATAAAGAATTGGTCAATGAGAGTACTGATTATACAGGAAACTTAGCAAGAGCAAACAATGAAGAAGTGGGAAAACTTATTCCAATTCTTCAGCAGGTAGTAGGTTCTGATATTAAAAATATTATATCTAAAGTTGAAGCTGCAGTGAAACAAGGAACAGTAAGTCCTGATATTGACACTAGAAATGTAGCTACTGCTATAGGAAGTATGGCTTATACTTCTATGGGTGAATAAATTTATAAATTTACAAATATTCAAAACCAAGGTCAAAAGCCTTGGTTTTTTTGTTTCTATTCGCTATATTTTCACAAAATTAAATTGATATGATTTTAGATGAAATTCGAGTATTGCAAGATTTATCTTTTGTAGAAAATAACACAGAACAAGGGGATGTTTATTTATGTTCTTGCGGGCATAAGTTTAATATTGAAAACACAAGTGTTGAGCTAAAGAAAGAGTTGGCGGAAGTAAATAGTGAAGTTTCGCATATGCTCCAATCTGATGGTAACCTAATGGAAGAGTTTGGTGACTTATACAAGAACATCAATATGTCTATGCATGAAAAGGTGGACTGCCCTTCTTGTAAAAAAAGTTTCCTTAAGGAAGAGAATAGAAGAAAGTTAATTACAAAAGGTTTTTATTTTGTCTCTGGATTTAAATTTGAAGAGAATGATTTAGATTCAAAACTATATTATTCAAAAATTAAATTTGATTATACTTCTGATTTTGAATTTATTGAAGACTATAGATGTATAAGAATTGACAAAAAAGACAAACGATTATTTTACACTGACTATGACGGTGTAGAGAATGAATTTGACCTAGATGAAGTTGTTAGTGTTGTAAATAACATTTTAACCACTGAGACGCAGGTTGTTCATAACGCTTTTGACTTGCATACATTTATTCACTCTCTATCTAATCTTGTTATTGATCGTGGGGGCATAGATATTATGACAGAGATGATTGATTCAATCAAAAGTCGAAGCAACGATATGGGAATGGATGTGATTAAAAAAGTGGTCATCATATTTCTAGGAATAATCAAATACTCAAACCTATCAACAATAGCAATGACCAAAGGTCCTATGTTCTTGTATGATATGATGATTGATTGTAAATTACCTAAGCCAAATGTGCTTATTGAAAAAAAATTAACTTCTCCTATAAAAATATTTAACTTCTTGGCACAAAATTATGTGAGTGATATAGGTAAAGATATTTCATCAGAAGATAAAGAGAAGCAGGAATTTTCATTTAAGTCTAAACAGCTAATAGAATTTGAAACCATCTTGGATAAAGATGGTGAAACAAAAAAAGATAAGCAGGGTGATGAAATGACAAATGCTGTTGTTAAAGAATTGGACGAAGAGAGAACGCTAAATATCAACTTTACAAATAATAGAAATTACAAAACAGGTAGAGTAAAAGATACTGGTTTTGGATTTGGCGTAATGGAGGCAATTGAAGACGGTAGTGTTTCTAAGTTTATCTTTAAAAACATAACTAGGTTTAGCGACTATAAGTACATCATCAAATATTTTAAATTAGTAAACAAACAAGAACTTATCGTGCTTCTGCAGAGATATGACCTTGAATTTCTTTCTTATGCGATAGACCTGCTTTACTTTAGAGAGAAGGTAACTGATTTTAAAGAGTTTCAGAGAGTATTGGACATTATGCTGAACTTTGTAGACCATAAAGGTAAATTACCTGCTGTCGCTGGTTCTAAGTCCTCAGAATCAAAATTTGAAGTACTAAAGGATTTTGACTTTATCCCTTACGATGACTCGCTGATGATGATGACCGTATTGAAGTTTGACAGAAGAAGGCATTTTGATAAAATTAAAAGTTGGAAAGAGTTAAATGAATATCACGATAACTTGGTTAAGTACTTCAAGACAATAAAATCAGAAGAGCAAAATGGTGCAATCGAAAAATTTGTAACGCAATTCTCTTTCTTGGAGGATCGAAGCAATTATAATGGTCCTCTAGAGATAAAACTATTATCAACTCCTGCAATGATTATTAAGGAAGGTATAGAATTAAGACATAGTGGCGCTGCATACGCAAAAAATGTAGCATCAGGTCAATATCTTATGGGACAAATTTTTGATAGAGACGAGGCTAGACAAGAAGATGAACTTATCAGATATACAATAGGGTTTAAGCACGACAAATATAAAGGTCTTGTTTTTGATCAAGTAAAAGGTTTCGCCAATAAATTAGGTAGTAATCGATTCAAAAAATTGGTTATGGAGTGGCTAGAAGTAAAAGATGTATCTTTCCAACCAATCAAAGATTTAAGAATAGATTCGGAAGAATGATTTTTATATACGACAAAGAAAATGACTTAAAAATAGTTGCCAAGTTTAATAAGAAGAACTTGGCAACTTTTTATATGGCAGAAGATAAAAAACTCGTTAGTGTAGATTTCTTTAAGGAGAAAAATAAAATTGACACTAGAAGAGTATCTGTGTTCTTTGAAGAAGATGTAAAATTATGGTTTAGCCCTTTAGAAGGATATGAATATCTATTGAGAGCTGTATCGAAAAATTCTACAGACATTAAATTCCCCAAACAGGCATCCAGAATTGAGACAAATTTGAGTGGAATGCCAAAATCATTTACAATACAATCAGGTATTATAGATACTTTAATAAGTAAGATTTAAAGTTTTTTTGCTCTATTTATAGAGAAATCTGACTAATGAAAATCAAAGATTTATATTTAAGCCTCTTAAGTGAGAATGCTGATGATTTCTTTTATCTAGACGAAAGTACAATAAATAAAGTCAAAGACATTTCTTTGTCTAAAGACGAAAATTATGTAAGAATAGACTTCTCTACAACATATGATAAAAACATGAGTGTTGTGGTTAATTACGACGATTTTATAAATTGGTATTCCAAAAACAAAGAAAAAGGTGTGGAACCAGAAGCTATCTTTAAAAAATATTTAGAAAAATTTGTTAATGTATCCAAAGAAACTGAACCGTTCATAGCGAATATGAATGAAATTGTTGATGACAATGGAGACATTATGGATAGCACAGATTTGCCGACAAACGCTACTGGCAGAATGGTTGGTGACAAAATAAGATGGGACTTAGAGAGAGTGTATCAATCATCAATACCTAAGTCAATAAGATTTTATTCAGGAGATTTAGGAATTGGAATTATAACTTGGTAATAAAAAAGATATGAGCACAGAAAAAAATAGAATGAGAGATTTGGTAAAGATGTTCGAAAAAAAAGACGAAATCTTTACTGATAACAAAACAGAAATCAATGAAGAAGTTCTTTCGGGTGAATATAAAAGACTGAAAGACTTAACGACTGGTTCTAGAAATGTGGATTTCAAGGAAGGGTTTGCTATTCCAAATGATTGGAATATGGGAGGTCAAGGTATGAGCGTTAATAGCATGATTGATAATATCTATAACAATCCAGCTGTGGCCTTTAAAGCGGTAAAGCAACCCCTAAAAAGCAATGAAGCTTTTGAAATTGCCGTTAAGAGAGCATTAGAATCTGGAGCTCCCGTAAACAACATGGAGTTCTATGAAGAGGTAAATTGGAATTTGGCTCAATTAGGATTCCCTGCAAAAAGCCCTCTAGACATTAAAAACAAAATTGTTTCAATGATATCTAATAAAGATAAAGATTAAAATGATTAGAAAAATAATCAGACAAATAATAGAAGAATCTTATCAGGAGTTGTTAAATGAAAAAGTAGGAGATTTCAACTACAATAAAACATTTGCAGTTCCAATCGATGTTATAAACATTGCCAAGCAAGCTATGGCTTCTACTGGGTCTAAATTGGAGAAAGCTGTTGATTTATCTAGCGGAAAAGCACAAACATTTAATCAAATAAAAAAGCTGAGAGATTTCTTTACAGAAAATCAAGACAATAAAGATCAAAGTTGGAATTTACATGGAGGTGATGCGTGTAGAAATTGGGTTGAAAAAGAGCTTTCTAAGTTTCATGATAGCAATCTCAAAACAAAAAGCAATCTAAGAGACGCTGGCGGTGCAGGAGAAAAGAAAGGTATGGGCATTTTTAGAACTGATTTAATGGACACTAGGAATACTAGAAACAACATTAGATAATTATTTTTGAATTCAAAAGAAAAAAATGTATATTTGTATTTGAATTAAAAATAGAAATATGACATCAACAACAACTTTTTCAAATTCTGTTTTCGCAGAATTGGATTATTTAAAAACACCAGAATTTCCTACAGAAAACTTTGGAGATTGGGAGTTCCAAGACGCAGATGATGAATTAAGAGTAATTGCTCAGTTCATTAAAGAAAAAACACCTCACAATTCAGAAATTGATCCTGAAAGAATTAAGTTTCTTTACACGAAGAGACCAAAGAAAGACGCAGGTAGATATATTGCTGGATATTTGATTGCTAGGTCAAATATGGACAAAATGGTTAATGATGAGTATGACTACTTCCTAGTTGTATTCCACCCAGCTTGGAAATCGTTGGATTCAAAACAAAAAACAATTCAGCTAGATAAAGTTCTTTGTGGTATAGATATGGCGCCTGGTAAAGACCCTTCAGAAGTTTTGTTCAAGAAAAAACAAACCGACTCTAGAGAGTACACTGAAAATATGAGACATTTTGGTGCTGACGAAGTTCTTAAAAGTTCTGAAATTGTTGATTTGGCTTGTATGCAAGCAATAGAGCAAGCAAAAGAAGAAGCTAAGAGAGCTAAGAGCGGGGAGGCTATAACTGCAAATATCTTAGACGAGGATGGAAACTACTAATAGTCAATCAATATTGAAATTGGTTAACTCTAAATTAGAAGTTAGAAGAGATGAGTTGACGGATATAATCAGCTCATCTTTAAATTCCACAAATCCTGATAGAGTTTCTATTGTATATGAAAGTGTTTTGGAATTAGCAACAATAGAAAAGGCTTTGGAGCTAAATAGATACTTTCAAATACAAGTCCAAGAAAATTTATTGTCAACTATTTTAAAGGAAACACAAAAAGGCGACACTAAGTCTAAAAGTGACGAAGAGCTAAAAAAATAATGTTATGGTATATGTATTAAAAGTCATATTATTCTTACTTTCAGCGGCTATGGGTTTAGCTACTAGATTTGTTTATTTAGATTACAAAAAAATTAAGGAAACAGAAGGTTTCGATGAATTATCTATTTGGCAAAGAACACGATTTAGCTTTACGTTCTTCTCTATTTTCTCAGCCATAGTATCTTTGATTGTATTTTTGTTCTATTTTATTTTTGTAAGAATTACACTAGGATAATGTTTAAGAATATTTGGAAACATTCTAGACTCAGGTTTTATATTCTGAACACTCTTTGGAATTATAAGTTTTGGATTTTTGCAACAAAAATTTACAAAGAAGATTATTATAACATTGAAGTTAATGAGTATGACATGGATTACACCTTTAAGTTGATACCAAAGAAGAAAAAAGTTCATAGGAAGAGATTTATTGGCTATATGTATAAAAACGGCATATACATTGACAACCCAGGAATACAAGGTATAGATCAAGAAACTTGGAATGCTTGGAAAAGAAAGAAACTACTTTAAAAAATAAGCTCGATTTAGTCGGGCTTTTTTATTTTTTGCAATATCACAAAAAAGGGAATTTTTACCTATTTATAAGAAATTATTCTTTAATATGGCCGAGAAAGAAGAAATATATCCTGAGGGTTATCCTAAGCAAACTGAATCATTTAGCGACAATCAGAAATTCAAGTATGATGTGTATGAAGCTATCAAAGAAGTTTCTTTAGAATCAACTAAAAAAGCATTTGAGGATAAAGGTTACAAGCAGAAAGAAAACGCTGCAGGTGAATATGGTACTGGAGAAAAGTACGGTAAGGGAACTGAATTGCATCATTTCAACATCAGATTGTCTAGTAGACCAAATACAAACACGTATTTTGAAAAAAGAATTTACTTTGGAGGTAAAGAGTACATCATCGAAGTTTCTATTGGGTGGGATGCTAAGAACAAAGCAATAGAACTTGCTTATAAGACTCCAGAAGGTGCTGCATTTAGAGGTTACGATTCAGAAGAAGGTGCTCATTTGGTAAATGGAAGATTTAACTTCGTTATTGACTCTGTAGATGCTTTCAAAAAAGATCTTAAAAAAATGTTTGACAAATTTGCCCAAAAAGAAGTTGCTCAAATAACTAAAACAAAAATGGGCATAGAAGATAAAACAGAAAAAAGTATTAACTCAATGGTTGAGAGTATGAAAAAAAATAAATTTACATTATCTAGTCTTTATAATTCTTCTTTTGATGAAGTTTCTGATATCGTTGGAAACTATATTAATGAAGCTAAAAAAGATAAAAAAGAAAAAGAAGATGATAACTTGAGAATGAACAGTCCAGAAGTGGTTGCTGCAAATTCAAAAGGAAAAATGCTTTTTGATTTTGAAACTCTTGAAGAAGCTGAAAAGCAACACGGAAAGAACTACAAGGAATATTTCCAAAAACAAATGGATAAGTATGGGGTTGAGTCACCTGGTGACCTAACAAAATCTCAATGGACTGCTATCAATGCAGGATGGACTTCTAAAGAAGAAAAAGGTAAGGTTGATGAAATGACAACAGCTGGTCTTGGTGCAGGGTCTGCAGGAGCATTCAAATATGCATCACCAGATTTCTTTAAAGATAAAAAAGACGAGGATGTTATGAAGAGAAAGTTTGAAGATACAAACTATGGAAAAAGCAAGAAAAAAAGGTCTGTGAAAAAAGAATACAACAGCAACTCTGGCGCTCCTTATTCTTACACAGTTGATATTAATCCTGGTTCTGGGTATGTACCTAAAGGTATGGAGCATAATTATGTTATGGGTCAACACTCTAGTAATGTTAATGAGTCTGCTAAAAAAGTAGATGAAAAACTGAATGACTCTAAATTGTTAAAAGAATCTATGGTAAAAAGAAAATTTACCTCTGACGAAGAAGGTGTAAACAAAAGATATATTGTTACTGAAAAAAGAGATTTAAACGAACAGAAAGACAGATGGAAAAAACTTTCTTTGTTTGAAACATACGAAACAATACACAAAGCAGAAGGAATGTGCGAATGTATGGACGAATGTTCTTGTGGCGGTGGCTCAAATTATTCTGAAGATGAAAACTTGGTAACAATGGATCAAGGACAAGAGGAAAACGAAAGAGACTTTATGCAAAGAAACCAAGAAGCTGAAAGCGGAGAGTTTGTTGATGGTAAAGAAGTTGTAATCGTTGCTAAGCCAAAGTCAATGACAAATGTATTGTACAAAGTTTTTAAAGATGACTTTATGAATGAGAACAAAGCTTACATTCTTGACTTAAGTACTGGAAACTTGGTTAACAATCCAAATTTTAAAATTGGAAGATAATATAAATAAATAAATTTTAAATCCACTCTGAGAAGGGTGGATTTTTTATTTTACTTTTTTTCTTTTTTGTAATATATTTCTAAATATTCTTTTTTATGATTAAAAATAAAGTAACCAATATCTCCAATATAAAGCTTGAATTCTTTGTAAAGGCAGAAAATTCAGATGACATCCTAGCTTCAATTGAGCCTGGTGAAGTTACATTTTCTGATGGAGAAGAAATGACAAAATCTATGAGAGTTTTTGAGAGAAAAAATTTAATTTCAATCACCAATGTAGAGTTTGACTTTGTTTCTGTTGATACCGATAAAGGAACTATTGTAGCGACTTGGGAAAAAGATTTAGCTACATCACTTGAAAAATTTCATAATATTCCTGACGCTAAAGAAGAAGTTTTAAAAGCCATTCATAATGAAATAACAATGGTGGAAGCTTCCGTTGTAGATAACCCATACAAAGATTTGCTTGCAGTTGATTTGCTTTTTGAGGGCGAAGCGGGAATTTTAGATGAAGCAAAGAAGCAAGCTGAAGGTTATATTGAAGAAGGCGAACCTGTAAAGGAGAAAAAAAAGTATAACTACAAGAAAAAGCCAGGTAGAAAGAAAAAGCGTGGACCAAAACCTGGGAGCAGAAAGAAAAAAGAAGAATAACATATGATTGCTAGAGAATTTATCATAGAGAAAAAATTATTTCTCAGAAGAAAGTTGACAATCTTGCAACACAAGCTTAGAGTTGTTATGAAATGCTACACTGTTGTTAATTTTCAGTTGGACGATAACGAGAATAAGTTTTCTTTCCAAAAGAGTTATAGAATCAGCAAAGTAAGAATTGACGATGAAAATGTCAATACTGGAGGATACTCAATAGAAGAAATTCCTACGACAGATAAGATTCTTCTAAAAATATATGTCGATTAATTTATAGCTAATATTTTAGCTATTTATACACAATAAACCAACTTCTAGCTAATATGTTATCTAAAAGAGAACTCTTTATAAAAAGTATTTTTATTCCCAATCAAAAAAAGGAGGGGGTTGAATATCCTAGCGATAAGGAGGCTGAAGATATCGTAAAAAAAATATCTCAAGTCGGAGAAACAATCGGTTACATAGGGACAAACCTTAGCAAGGACGAGTCAAAAAACAATCAAAGAAAACATAAGTACGATGTTTGGATTGCCAAAGAGGTAAAAAAGAACACGGCAATCCTAAATAGAATTGTTGACCTAAGACTTATTCTAGATTGGGCAATAGATACAAAAAGTGATTTATTTGCTTTTACATTTCAGGAAGCATTTGAACAACAAGGTGCTTGGCATTTAGAAATGATTTCTAAATATGATATTGAAAAAATAGAAATTCCCAATATTGATAATGATAGGATTGTATTTAGGTTTTCAGATAAAAAGCATTTCCTCTATCTATTAAATGCGGAAGAGCTGAAGTATGAGGGAAAGATAATGGGACACTGCGTTGGTGGCTCTAATTATAAACAAAAATTAAAGAATGGCCTTTCTTTGATTCTATCAATAAGAGATTCAAAGAATGAACCACATGTCACAATAGAGATTGACGTCCCATCTAGATCAGTGGTTCAACAGCAAGGTAAATCGAATAGTGAGCCTGTAAAAAAATATAAAAACTTCATAAAAGAATTCTTGCTTTTTTCTACCGACTTTGGTGGCTTAGACAATAAAGAGATAATTAAATTTTTGAACATTAATTTTTAAATCAAAATTGGTGGATAATATTTTCTCTCAATATTTATAAAGAAATAAACTAGAGAAGATGCCAATAACAGGTTGTACAATACAGACTATTTATCCTTACGATAATCCAAATGATGGTAGGGTTAAGATTAATCAAAATTTCGAATGTTTATCGAATAACGTTTTAGGCCCAGGTTCGGGTATTACATCTAATCCAGGAAATAGATGGTATATACCATCTGGCGAGACAGTAACTATCGATTCTACATATCAAGGTTTTATATATGGAGATCTTACTGTTGATGGTACGCTAAACTTAGAAGACGATAGTCAGATAGTAATTTTAAATGGAACTCTTATTAATACTGGAGGTACTATTAATGCCTCATCTGGTGCTACGATATACATAACAGATACACCTAATACATATATTACTGGTGGTACATATTCTTCAGGGACAATAACTTTCTCGGCTAATACAGGAGAAACTTTTGAAGTAACAGGATTGTCAACAGGAAGCACTTTGTTTTTCAATGCATTTAATGATTTTCCAAGTAGCGGTACAAATAATGCCATATACGTTGATGATACAAATAACATAGGTTATCTTTGGAATTCATCAGCAAATACTTATACAAACATCGCTGGGACAAACAATCCCTTCCAGCCAGATGAAATACCTCTTACTTTTGTTCAGGCTGCAACAACAGGAGCTCTCTTTTTTAGTCCAATTTACACAAATGGATTATCAGGAGTTGGGGCAACATTAACTGCTACAACAGTTGGTGTACTAAGAGACACTTCTGGTGTTGGAAAAATTGATTCTTCATACAACCCTTCGGTGGGTGATGTAATTTTAGTTAAGAATCAAACTGCTACAACTCAAAATGGTTTATATACTATTGATGATACTGGAAGTTTCTCAACAAGATATAGATTAACTAGAGCTTCTGATTTTGATCAGTCTTCAGAATTATACCCATTGCAGGTAAACGTTTTAGGGGGAAGTGACAACAATCTTAAATTTTTTAATCAAGTAACTCCTAATCCTACTATAGGAACAAGTGGTTTGGTATTTTCTATATCAGCTCAACAATCAATAACAAATCAAATAGCATTTGTTGATACAGCCACTTCTGCCCCACTTCCTAGTTGTACATATATAAGCGGAACTACAAATTCAGCTATTCCTGGTATTGGTGCAGTTTTAAGTGCTACATCAGTTGGTGTGTTAGGGTATATAAACGGTTTATCTGCTTCTACATCTACATCTAGTATAAACGGTTTTACTAGAGTTCTCGTAAAAGACCAAGTTAATCCTGCTCATAATGGTGATTATTCAGTCACTAATTCAGGAGGCCCATCAACTAGATGGGTTTTAACGAGAATAAATTCATGGGCAGGTGCATATAGTAGATATACTAGATTTTTCCTCGTATCTAATAATGGCTCTACTAAGGCGGGAAAATATTATTTTACAACGCCAAATAGTCCAGTTCTAACAAACGCAACTATTGGTACAGCACCAATAAATATTGTTGAATATGGAGGCGCTGGCGGTGCAACTTTCACGGGCGGAACTGTTACTGGTGCAACAATATTCACCGCTGGTTTAACAGCAACATCAATATCAGCAACGACATATCTTGGGCTTCCGACTGATATCAGAGTGACTGGTGGAACATACACAAATGGAACTGCAACGTTTACGAATAATACAGGTGGAACATTCACCGTCACAGGATTCACAAATCCATTCACGGGCGGAACTGTTACTGGTGCAACAACGTTTACAAACGGCTTAACGGCAACTACAATATCCGCTACAACCTATCAAGGGCTACCTGCTAGTACGAATATCTATAATTCAGATGGAGTGCTTACAGGACCTAGGATAGTAAACTTAAGTGGGAATCAATTAACATTTTCTTCAACAACTAGCGGTGGAAGTATAGTTGCGGTGTATGGATCTGGAAATACGTCACAATCTAGAACCTATTTTGAGATGGGACATCGTAATAATAATGCGTTTAGTTCTTCAATATTTTTAACAGCATTTGCTCCTAATTATTCAGGAACTTCTTGGGGATCATTCTATTCAGGTAGTTCAGCATTAGCTTCATATCACGAAAGTTCAGGAACTACTGGCGGAGTTGGTAATATGTTTTTTGATTTAACTTATTTTGGTGCTAGTACTGTTGCAAATAGATATTTTGCGTGGCACGCAGCTCCATTACAAACACCTAGAGGTCTTTCAACCGAAATGATGAGATTGCATATCTTAGGTGATGGCAACGGTAATCTAGGTATAAATGTTAAAGGTGTTCCAAGAGAAAGACTGCATGTATCAGGAAATACATTGATGGATGGATCTTTGACTGCAAGAACTGCAACCATTTCAGGTGCTGGTCAAAACATTCTTACTGTAATTGGATCTGGAAATACATCTCCTCTATTTAGCGTTCAAGGTTCTTACGGTGAATTATTTAGTGTTACAGACAGCCTAAGTGGCTCACTGTTCAGTGTAAATGATATATCTGGACTTCCTATTCTTGAAGCATTTGATAATAATACGATTTTAATGGGTAGTTTCTTAGCTCCTTCATTAAATACCACAGTTAAAACAACTGCGGGCATCGGAGATACAAACATATACTCTCTAATCGCATCTGCTTATACAGGCGCTTTCTTTGAATATACAGCAAGTAATAGTGGAGGAACTAGAGCAGGTAGTATAATGTCTGTTTGGAGTGGTTCATCTATTAATTATACAGAAACACCAACAGCTAGTATAGGCGAAACTACTGGTATAACATTTAATATGACAATAGGAACAACTGCAACTCTTAGAGCTTCAGGTACGACAGCTGGTTGGACGGTAAAAACAATCGTAAGAAGTATTTAATATGAGCTTTAATTTTTCGCCTAAAATAGTCAGAGACGGCCTAGTACTGTATTTAGATGCGTCAAATGTTAGGTCATATGTTAGCGGTTCAACAAATTGGATTGATTTATCAACAGGATTAAATAATGGTTCATTACAAGGTGGGCCAGCTTTTAATAGTTCAAATTATGGAAATATATTTTTTGATGGAAGTAACGATTATGCTACTTTTTCAATAAATCCTAATTTAAATTTTACAGGAACAAGTCCATATACAATAAGTGTATTTGCCAATATATTAACGTCTACTGCAATATTTTCTGGGTTTATAAATCGTGAAAATTTAATTCTAGGATCAAGAAATGGTTATAATATGTGGTTTTATAGAGATAGTTTAACGCAAGTAGCAATAGCATCTGAAAGATGGACTGGTGATGGAGTGCAAAAAGTGACATTTATTTTATTAAATAATAGTGAATGTATTAATGTTTGGAATCAATATACTGTGACTTATGAAAATTCAACTTTAAAATTTTATTTAAATGGTGAACTTAAACATAGCGCTTCGGCATCTGGAAATATAACAAACACGTCAACGCCTCTAGAAATAGGAAAAAGAATTACTGATTATGGAAACTTTAAACTTTCAAGCGCTCTGATTTACAACAAAGCATTATCTCCAACAGAAGTTGCGCAAAATTATAATACATTAAAAAATAGATTTAGATTATGAGTGGAAGTATATCAAATAAAATTGTAACCGATGGTTTGGTTTTGTATTTAGATGCAGGAAATCCAAAATCTTACATAAGTGGATCAACCGTTTGGTATGATCTTGAAGACGTTAGTGTAAGTGGCAACTTGATTAATGGCCCTACATTTAGTAGTGCAAACGTTGGTAGTATTGTATTTGACGGGGTGAATGAATATGTTCAAGTTCAACCTATTACATCTTTATTGTCTACATCATATACTATATCTAGTTGGTTTAAGCCTATTTCTTCTACGACTGGGTTTGCAACGCTAATAGGCTATACTGCTAATAGAAGAATACTATGGAATAGTGGCAGTAAAAATATATTAGCACAAATGGGAGGTATCCCAAGTAGCGTAACCTCCACCCCTGATTCTGTACCTACGAGTCAATGGTCTTATGTCACATATATTTATGATAATAATTTAAACAAAGAATATTTGTATATCAACGGTGTGTATAATGCAATAGCAGACAATCCATCATCAACATTCAACTCAACATTTTATTTAGGTTTCTACGGTGATCCAAATTTTTATCTTTTAAATGGAAATATAAGCATGGTTAAAATTTACAATAAGAGATTATCTGATTTAGAAATCAGACAAAACTATAACGCAACCAAATTTAGATTTAGATTATGAGTTTTAATTTTTCACCTAGAATAATAACAGATGGTTTAATCTTATATATTGACCCTGCTAACCCAAGTTGCATAATAAGCGGACAAACTAGTTATAGTGATTTATCAAAGTCAAAAAATAGTGGGAATTTAGTTAATGGTGCAATATATGATAATGTTTTTTCGCCTAATATAAAAACTAGCGGTACTAATGAATATATAAACTGCAATAACCTAACAAAAGAATTATTTAAAAATAACGAATATAGTGTTGATGTTTGGATGAAAATAAACGGAGCAAATAGAGGTGAGATTTTTAACATAAAAGAATTTATATCGCTACCATTTAATATTAGAAATGATATAGGGGCGTATATTCAAACTAATAATACAGTTCAGGTATGGACAAGAATAGATACGGTTTTAAATCCTATAGCTAATTCAGTCGGCACTATCACAAGAGGTGCACCATTTTGCTTTACCTTAACTGTAAATACATCTGGTAGGATTTCAATATATTTTAATAGCATTTTAGATAATAACACAACTATATTAACATCAAGCTTGTTAAATATAATTGATGATGTCGGCTCTGATTTTTGGATTTTTTCAAATAGATCAGCACCAACAACGCCGAATTTTTCATTAGATGGTAATCTGTATAGTTTTAAGTTATATAATCGTGCTTTATCACAACAAGAAATCACTCAAAACTACAACGCAACCAAAAAAAGATATCAATTATAAATTACAATAATTATGGAAGAATATAACAATAGGCAATTTATGATTTTTAATGTTAGTGAGTTGACTAATATTTATTTTTGAACTTAAAATGATGAAATCAAATGAGCACAGTACAAGGAAGTTCAAATATTGTAATTGATAGTTTAATTTATTACGTTAATGCTGTCGATCCAAGATGTTATAGTGGTGGCACCTCTGTACTTGACTTATCATCTAGTAAATACAGTAATGGATCATTAATTAATGGTGTTACCTATAGTGCAAACTCTTTTGTGTTTGATGGCATCAACAACTATGTAGACACTGGTGTTGATTTTAGTTGGTCGACTAGTGATAAATTTACAATATGTGCGGTATTTAATACTGATAATGTTGCGTTATTAAATCAGGGTATTTTCGGTAAACCAAATACAACATTTGGTGGTGGGATAGACTGTACTGGGTATGAATGGAGATTCTTTTTAAGAAATAATCAATTAAGGTTTGCATATTGGAGTTCTGGTGGCGTTGCTATATTAAACATTACTAGTTCAGAATTAATACAACAAAATACTTGGTATTATTGTGTTTTGGTATATTCTAATAATACGGCATATTTATATTTAAACGGTGTATTGGTCGGCTCTGATTTGAGCGTTTCTGGTACTTTTATGAATAGGACAAATAATACTATGATTGGATTTACCTATGGAGATAATTGTACTAGTGGTTACTTTGATGGTAAAATACCTTTAGTTCAGATTTATAATAAAGAATTGAGTTTTTCGGAAATAACGCAAAACTATAATGTAATGAGAAGAAAATTTAATTAAAAAATTATGGAATATAACAATAGACAGTTTATGATTTTTAATGTTAGCGAGTTGGCTAATATTGATTTTACTCAAGTTTTGGAAACATCTATAGATACAATTAGAAAATCTGTTGATGAAACCAAAACATTCGTCAAGTGGGATGGAGAAATAACTCCACCTTGTATTGAGAATTTATTAACTAAGGAAGGCCCTTATACATACGATGAAATTGTGACAATTTTAATCAGTGATGCTTGGACTTCAGATAATGAAATTAAATGAGCACAACACAAGGGGGTGGCAACATAATACAAGATGGTTTGTATTATTACCTAGATGCGTCTAGTATAAAATCTTTTACAGGAGGAACTTATATAAAAGATTTAAGCAGACTTCAATATTCTGGAGGAACATTGATAGGCGGTGCATCTTATTCATCTTCAAACCAAGGTTGTATTACTTTTGACGGAGTTGATGAATATCTAACTCTTGACAAAAATATTGCTCTTACAACTAATTCAATTTCTAAATATTCTTTTAGCTTATGGATATCACCGTCTATTCTTATAAACTCTAGCAATTCAAATATATATATGATTTTTGAAGCTCAAAATGTAGCTGTTTTTGGTGCAACAGATAATTATTTACAAATTGCTCCATCGGAAGGAGGCAGGATATCATTTAGCACATTTATTACATCTAGCAATAGTCTAACCACAACAACCAATGTTTGGGAAGCTAATAAGTGGTATAATATTGTGTGCACTTATGATAGTGCAATCTCAAGAAAATCAATTTATGTTAATGGTGTTTTAGAAAATTCAAATACTTCTTTTAGTTGCTTTTTTAATACGAGAGATTTTTTTAACTTATTTGTTTACTCAAGCCCTACAAAACAATGGTTTTTTCCTGGAAGACTTGGTAATTTTATGTTATATACAAAAGCACTTACAGCAACAGAGGTTCTTCAGAATTACAATGCGATGAAATATAAGTACATTTAACTTAGCTATTAAATTTTTACAAAATATTTATATAAAATAACTCAAAAAGCTAATGGCAAGAATAATACAATCAAAGAATGGTAAGACTATAATACACACAGTTGGTGAGGAAATTTCACTTATACCTGCTGAGTCTAATACATATGTTTTGGGTGTTGATTTAGTTTCAGGTCTTTATGAAAAACTAGATCCTAATGGGACTGTAATTTCACTTCAAGGTGGTGGATCAACCTTCACGGGCGGAACTGTCACTGGCGCAACAACATTCACAGCTGGCTTAACAACAAATTCATTATCAGCAACAACTTATTTAGGATTACCCAATACGATTTTCACAGGCGGAACTGTCACTGGCGCAACAACATTTTCAGCTGGTTTATCAGCAACTTCAATATCAGCCACAACTTATTATGGCTTGCCTGTTCCAGTTGGCTCAATCACTTCTGTGACTTATTCTAACTTTGTATCTACTAGATCAAGCAATGGCTTAAATACTGGAATGTTATATATCATAACAGACTTCAGGACTTGTTATGATCAGCCTGATTTTGATTACGATGGCAATCCAATAACATCAGGAAATTATAAGACAGGGCCAGTAGAACCTATTGTTGTCCTTGCTACAAGCAACAACACTATTAGTCCTAATGCTTATCAACCAGCCTATCCTAATGATAGAATACAATATGATTACTCATGGAGTACGACAGAGGTTACTAGTAATCCTGCTTATGGTCGAATTACAGAGAGAATAGATGAATTCAATAATAGAACTGATTATGACCATAGAAATATCTTATTTAAAAGATATAAATTATTCACAATTAGAGAAGACCAACCTTTAAATGGAACTATTGAACTACAGAGTGACGGTACTGTTAATGGTGTAGATACTTCATTTAATGATTTATCATCTGGAGACATTATTTGCATCCCTTCAACAAATCCTAGTTATTATGAAATTAGAAATATTTCGAATCCTACAAAGATGTCGGTTGCGGGTGATGTTATAACACCAATTGAAGCAGGACAGATATTTTATAAAGCTATAGAAGAGACTAATAATAACAATAATTACTTTAGTTTTAAGCGCACTAATGTTTTAACAGGCGATTATACTGAGTATTCAACATTTGGAGATGCAATAGACAATGATTATGCAAAAAATAATTACATTGGCAATTATGCTAATAACGTTGGCGGCAACACTTTTATTTTAGCAAATAATGTATTCTTACAAGGCCCATGCGATAGTAATAAATTTGGCAACTATTGCTATAATAACACGCTTGGTACAAATACTAAAGATAATGTTTGGGGTGATTATTGTTATGAAAATTTCTTAACAAATGATATACGCCTAAACAATATAGGTAATAATTTTTATGGAAATTTAGTAAATGTTAATTTAGTTGACAATAGTATTGGAAACGATTTTAACAACAATATGTTATTAGCTGAAAATGATCGAAATTTTGAGGATAACATCATTGGCAATGGATTTAATAATAATACTATTTACTCTTGGTTTTATAAAAATGAAATATTAGATGGCTTTAACGATAATATAATTGGTGATTTTGGTAACTTAACAGCTCTTCAGTTTTTTAGAAATTATATTCGTAATAATTTTAATAGTAATACTATAAAAGACACATTTCAAAATAATCAAATTGGTACAAACTTCCAAAATAACACAATTAATGGTCCATCCCAAGGTAATACAATACTTAATGGTTTTCATGACAATCAAATTGGCTCTTATTTTAACATAAATGAAATAGGTAATGCTTTTGGTTACAACATAATTAATGATTCTTTTCAGGGAAATTCCACTAAATATGGCTTTAATAGTAATGTTATTAGTAACAATTTCTTTTCTAATAATTTAGGTCAAAACTTTCAAAGTAATACACCTTCAAACAATGATCTATTTGGGTGGAGTAGTATAAGTACTGTATCAACAAGAACATATGATACATTTAATAATTCAAACGGAAATAGTGTACCCGATGTAATAGTAGGTAAAGAATTTGTGATGAAAATCACCTCTACGTCTCAATATTTCAAAATTAAATTTACTCAGTGGTCGAAAGATGGTTTAGGTGGAGGATTCCAATATATTAGAACTGAGATTGACTCTGGCGGTAATGAAATAGGGCTTGCGGTTAAATTTACTAACCCAAACGGTCTAGGCCTAGTTGATTATGTAGCCCTTGGTGTATTAGAAATAGCTAGAGATTCTGGAGACTCAGGTATTTATAATCAAAAACAAGAAGGTAGTTATGATTCTAATGTGAGTCCAAAAGATACCGAATGGAACTCTATCTATACAGAGCCTAACAATGGTGAAAGTTTTGCCTTCAATAAAATAGGAAATAATTTTGATTCTAATGTAATAGGAAATGGGTTTGGATTAGGAATTCCTCACCAAGATAAAGGAAATGTCATAAATGATTATTTCCAATCTAATACTATTGGGCAGTTTATGTACAATAATGTTATAGGTAATTACTTTACTGATAACACAATTGGTGATTACTTTGATAGCAACACAATTAAAAACAATTTCATAGGAAACGCTATTGCAAACAACTTTGAGAGCAATGAGATAGGTGACTACTTTGGTCAAGCTGGTGGTTTATTGCAAAATACAATTTTCAACGACTTCAAATACAACAAGATTGGTAACTTCTTTGGAAATGAACTAAATTTCCCTTCAGTAGATGCAGGAACTGGTGCTGATGGAGGTAATATTATAAATGATGGATTCCAATTTAACCAAATAGGTGACAATTGTATTTACTGTGCGTTTGATTTAAATTTTGATAATAATAAAATTGGTAATAATTTTTGGCTTAACGTTTTTGGTACAAATAGTGGCAATAATACGATAGGTAATTTATTTGTTGGTAATGTAGGTGAGACTGGTTTTCCAAGTGCAATCGGAAGTGGTTTTGTTGGAAATATAATAAAAAACTTCACAGCTTTCAATCAAATAGGGTCAGGATTTGCTAATAACGAAACAGGAAACTACTTTGGAAATGGAGGAACGTCTAATTACATCGCACCTAATTTTAATAGTAATAAAATAGGAAATTACTTTGGAGACGACGGTTCTGCAACAGCTGGAGAAAATGTTATTAATATTGCATTTTACGGAAACGAAATTGGCGACTTTTTCTATAACAATATCATTGAAGAAGATTTAATAAATGGTGGTGATTTTTATTCAAATAAAATATCTTCCAATTTTGCAAATAATTCAGTATATGCTAATTTTAACAACAATATAATAGAATCTGATGCCGTTGACTCTGTTGATTTTTTACAATATATTGGAAATATATCTACATATACACTAACTTCATCAGCAGGAGGTTCTGATGTGTCTTCACCATATATTGGTTTAGTAGGCACAACAGATGGCGCAGGAATAAATGCCACTTTTGATGTTGTGGTCGCTGGAGGAGTTGTTACATCTATTCTAGTAAATAATGTAGGTCAATATTACGCCACTGGGAACACTTTTGTTATAGATGGCGCCCTGATAGGTGGAACTACAATTACAGATGATGTAACAATAACAATAGACACAGTAACAGAACCTTCTGTGTATGGAAATTACAATTGTACAATATTCAAAAGACCAGATGGAAATAACAGGCTATCCTTTTATAATAACTCAGATGTTCTAAATGTAAAAAATATTAATCAATAAAAAATAATTATGGCAACGGCAACATTTAATACAGGCATAGCGATTCCTCTAGGTGAGAATACAAATATCTATAATTTAGATGAGGTAATAACTACAGCTGGGTTTGGGGAGGTTAAAAATTTTCGATACGCACTAACAAACGAAACAACAGGCGTATCTGTAGTAGACAATAGAATGGTTGTAGAAAGCTCGGCATCTGGGGGAATATCAATTAGGGTTTCCGATTCACAAACAGAAGCGATTGCTACAACAAATCTATACTTTCCTTATACTGCTATATTCAATACAAACATAGAGACTCCCGCTCCAAACTCTAAAGCTAATTCTTATGACTTAAACACTGTAATAACTAAATATGGATTTGAAGAAAAGGAAGATTTTGATTATCAACTAGTAAATGAAGTTGAGGGTGTATCTTTGACAGATAATATTTTAAGTATAAGCGACAATGCGTATGGGGAAATATTGGTTCAGCTTACAGGAAAGAAAACCAATTTAAAAGCAAATGCTGTGACAAAAACTTATGGTTTTTACTCTAATGTGTTAGAGTTAATTAACAATGAATCAGTTGCAAATGCTTTTCAAAACGCTATAGTTAATACTAAAAATGATTGGTCTTCTTTGGTGGGCGCTAACAGAAAAACGGGTGGAGGTAGAGATAATCTAGATCCAGGTGCAGAAATTACTCCAGGTGGAGGTATAAAAAATCCATAACGAATTTCATTTAAATACTACTACAAAGGATGCAAACGCATCTAAAATTACATATATTGATAAAAAAAAGACGATTATTAGTCGTCTTTTTTTGTCATTTTTATTTTATATAATTCATCATCCTCGCCAGGCTCAACCTCAGTCTGCTCAAATTCAAAAATGATAAAATCATCGTCCTCATTTTTACTTTCTTCTACGTTTTCTTGAAAAGATTCATTGGTAATAAACTTCTTATCATCTTCTTTAATACCTGCCAATGCCATAAATCTTTTTGATTCGCTAGTCAAGTCTTTTTTTGCTTCTTTTTCCATTTTATTTAATCTTGTGTAATAATCAGGAATTTCTTCTAGATGATCCATCGCAATTTCTCTTGCTAGTTTTACATCACTAACATGTTCCATTTCAACTTTCTTTCCCATCTCAATCTGAGCTTCTATTTCTTCGACTGAAAGTTTGTGTTTTTTAGCAATGTCTTCAATAGACAACTTATCTGCCTTTCCTCCTTTTAAATTATTTTGTTTCATATCACTTTCCCCATTGTGCCCATTTAGGCGTGTAATGCAATCCAACCCCAACCTGTGGACCAAAGAATACTTGATTTGTTTTTAAGTTCAAATTAGCTCCGTATCCAACTGAAAAACCAACTCCCCAAACTTTCTTTCCTCCTTGTTGTTGTTTCTTAATTAAGTCTTCTTCCATAATATCATAAGCCTCAATGCCTGAGAACGTAATTCCAGGATAACTTGTGTTTACAGCCACTTTAACTTTCTTTGTCTTTGGATCCTGAAATAAACCTAGTTTAATATTTATTCTTTGTTCTAGGTCAAAAGTTCCCGTACCTGGGTCTAGCGTGAATGCGTAAGGTAAATCTTTATAATTTACAGGAATTGAGTCTGCCTTGTTAAAAAATTTGCTAGAATAAGGCATAAAACCTGAGAGCTTTCTATAGTTATTGTCTGGGTAATTCGTCTCAAATGAAAATTTAAAATTACCATTTCCATTAGGGTCTACAATTGCTGTAACAGGAACCTCCTTAATAGTTTCTCTTACTAATAGTGGTTGATTGATAATAACTTTTGGAGGATTCTTCTTGAAGTCTTCAAATCCAGTCAATAGGTATTTGTAGTTATTATTCAGCTCATCTAAAGTAAGTACAAACCCAAGTCTTTCAGCTCTAAATATAGAATCGTTTATCTTGTAGTGCTTAACAGAATCTTTTTCAGCCTCATAATTATTTTTAGCTCTCTGAGCTTCACTTTTTTGCGCTTCTATTTCACTTCTTAAGCTAGAGTTGCAACTTCTCTGCATTAGTATAATTAATATAAGCGCAGTAAATGCGATAAACCAAAGAGCTTGTCTGTTCTCACGTTTAAACAGGCTTTTAAAAGCATTGATAATGTTCATTATTTTATTTTTTATTTATAAATAGTTTACTAAATGTATCTTTAGGGTTTGACTCTGAAAAAGATTCTTTATCTTTCGATTCTTCACTACCAACAACTGTTTCTCCTCTCTTAACCTCAAGCCTTGTTGGTGCACCAATTTGCTCAAATATATCATCTACAATAGTTTGAACAATATCGTGAGATATAATCTTTAAAGCATCACCCTTAATTCTGTCAGATACATAATCATCATTATGCCAATGTGCGATTTTAGTATATACTTCTAAGACAATCTTGGTAATATCAATTTCCAATTCTTTTTTTTCTTTTTTTTCCATCATTTATTTTTATTAGGTTTTCAATTATTTCATCTTTTAATTTATATACAACACTTTTAGCCCCATCAAAAGTTTCGACTTCTAGCGTGTTTTTGTTTTCTAGCTTTATGCTTTTTTTAGACCAATTTCTTTTTTTTGTTTTTAACGGTATTCTACCTTTCTCAGATAACTCTACTTTGTTGTTTATGGATTTAATTTCATAATCTATACAATCCTCGGTAAGAGATATTCTTATTTCTTCATCATCTGTATAGGTAATGCATTCGAATAAAGAATGAAACTTTGATGGTTTTTCATTCATATTTATAGAATACATTGTTTCTTTTCCTGTTTCATATTTATAAATGAAGCAAAAAAACTTATTTTTATTAAATAAGATTTTTCCTGTTTTATTATAAATTTTGACAGAGTTCATAAGCAAATATAATAAAAATAGAAAGAAATAACAAGTAATGCAGAGACAAGAGTTAAGTATAATTTTACAATCGATATTGGCAGATTTCTTTTGCAAGAATTATGCTGATTTATCCGAAAAAGAAATACGACATATAAATAAGTATGTTGACTATGATTCTATACCCGACAGAGTCCTTTCAGATAATGCTTATCTGCATTCATATATAGAATGGAATCGTATATCTAAGATGAAAGCAATCAGATTGGTTTCTAAAAATTTCGACCTCCTAGAGCATATCAATCTTAAAAAATATGAATATAAGATAAGGGAAATATTTTGGTTCATAAAAACAGACTACACAAGGCTATTTCAGTTCTTTAGCTTCGATTTAAGCAAGTGTTCTCACGAAGATGTATATTTACTTCTTTGTCTGGGAGAAGATTATTTTGAGCAAAGAATAGACTTTGGTGATTATAAGTTTTCTTTCATAGAAACCATGGATATTATCAGAGCTTATAGGTACAGGAAAGATATCATATTGAGATTGGACTACTCTAAGTTAAAGAACTACCAATATACTGAAATATTAAGCAATACAGGAGAAGAAAGTATGGATTTGTTTGATATGGAAGAATTGTCAACTCTAAATTGGCTAGAGCTTTTAAATTACCAACCAGATTTCATAGAGATGTGCGATACGGAAAAGTTCAAGAGAGGCGACTTGTTTAATCTTATTCAGCTTGTGATATTATTTAATCAGCCTGATTTATCTTATTTGATAAATGAAATTGACACGAATGAAATCAGTGCTTTTGGTTGGGAAAAGCTGCTTATATGCAGTCCTGAAAAGTTTACAGATATGTGTGACTTCAGAAAGTTAAATGATGATAATTGGAGTAGGATAGCAAGGTATAGACCTGAGCTTATTCCGTACAAGCTATAAGTTCATCTTCTTCAATCAATTCTAAATCATCTTTAGAATCATCCAATGTAAAGCCAAATGGTGAATGCTCTTCAAAAAAATCTGGGTATTCCTCTGAGTCTTGCATATTATAAAAATTTGTTAATTTTAGTTTTCCAATTTGACAATTTTGACATCACATCTTCGATTGTCTTCAAGCCATCTTGATATTCATCATTCTCTATGTTCTTAAGCAAGTCAGTCAAGTTGGATCTTAGCGTTTTAGCCTCTTCTTTCCAATCAGCTTTTTTGCTCAATATTGCATCGAATTCTTTTAATTCAATTTCTTCTTGAATCATTTCTCTAATATAACTTCTTAGATTCTTTTCTTTCATCACAAAGGGTTTAACTATAAATAGAGTAAAATTTTCATTTCTTTTACCTGAGAGTTTTCTTATATTTATAGATATTTATTATATATCAAAGTATGAATTTCAAAGAAAAATTCGATTTCTGTTTAATACATAGTCCTTACGATTTGGAAGGGAAAGCGTTGGTGTTCGTTACAGCCAGGGGTTTGGAGTACATAGACGAGACCATTACTATGGATGAAGAATACAGAAAGGTGAAGTCTATTTTAGAGAATAACGGTTTAATCGAAATTGAGTTTTGCTCTTTCGAATCTGTATCAAAAATCGATGACGAATCCCTAATTACTAAGATGGAAGATAGGGGCGTAAAATATAGCAAGTCTTTAGAGATAAAAATTTCAAAAGAACTAAAGGAGTTAAAAAACACATTCTCTTCTTTTGCTTCAGAAACAAACTATTCTCCCTATACATTCTCTGATCCAAATAGCAAAATAGAACTTGATTTAACAAAAGTAAGGATTCCAGAAATCGGCGAGAAGATGGCCTTGTATTTCTATCTGTTTTTAGAGTGCCACTTCATTAATGATGATGATTGTGTGCTTCTATTAAATGGCGAGTTTTACACAAGTGAAAACAATCACTTTAGAAATTTCCTAAACATTACGAAGTCAGATTTTATTAGAATTGAATCAGATATCCCAAATGTAATTACACTGCAAAGTAAAAAAAGATATAAAGATTTTGCTAATGAAGTTGATTTGTTGCATAACGGTAAATTTAAGCTTATAAAACCTTATATGACCGAACTAGGACAAAAAGGGTATGGCACAAAAGAGTATCAATATAGTTTTGTGGAGATTAAGAAAAATATAAACCCAGAACATCACATTATACTTCAGGTAAGTCTAGATGGGTATTTCAACCAAATGATTGAAAGGTCAAAAGAAATTAAGAAAGAAAACTTAAAGGCTAGAAAAAAGTTAATATCTCTTGAAATAATCAAATCCCAAGTTGCTCAAATAAAAGAAAAGCTAGAATCTAAAATGATTGACTCTGCTGAAACGGATCAATACGAAAGAGCTTCATATTTCAAAAATAACATTAATTTGCTAGACAATAAGCTGCAACTTATAAATGACATGGACGAGGAAACCATATCTCTTGCTGAGTATATGAAAATATTTTCTTTGAGTTAAAATTTATTTTGGATTTTTTGTAAAAATAGAGTAAATTTGTGAAAGCAATTTTTTACTAATGAATTATAAAGAATACCAAGAGTTAGCTTCCAAGACATTTGCCGAAGCTGGTGACGAAACTTTAAATCTGCTTCATTGCGCAATTGGCGCTTCTACCGAGGCAGGTGAACTTCTCGACGCTTTTAAGAAGCATATCTATTACAAGAAAGAATTGGATGTTGTAAACGTCGGAGAAGAAATTGCAGACATTCAATGGTATTTGTTTAATCTGTGTAGGCTATTGAATTTGGATATGGAGCAATTGCTCGAAGCCAATATCGCAAAGCTGAAAGCAAGATACGGTGATAAGTTTTCCACAGAGAGAGCAACAAACAGAGATTTGGATTCGGAAAGAAATATCTTGGAAACAGGTGTTGTTGCAACTGAAAATCGTGAACTGGAAACTGGCGGAATGAAACCTCCAAAAAACAATTGGATTTCCTATTCAGAAACTATTTCTTCTACAGAAAAAGATAATCTGAAAAAAGAAATGATTGGTTTGTTAAACAACGAAGAAGTTATTATCCCAAAGCAAGAATCTCTTTTTAAACTATCTGACGTAGAAAGCGCATTTGGCTATTTAGAAGAGTTTGATGGAAACTTTACCATTAAATTGATATCTAGTGAGGCTGACATCAAAAGCGCTTCTGAAATCGCAGATTACGACCTAAATATACACCTAGGTAAAATCAAGAGTGTAGATAACATCGCAATGCTTTTCTGTGACTATACTGTTGAAGCAGATAGTTCAGACGTAAGTCGTTTTATTGTCCTATTGGAATTTAATCAACTACTTGGCACTTTAAGGCTAATTAATGTATTAGCAAATAATGAATCAACATCACTTTATAAAGAAACAGGCGAAGAGCTTGATAAATACCTAAATCAATATGGAATTGAAAAATAAAATAGAAGTATGTGTGGGCATCGGATTGGATCAGCTTACACCAGAGTATGTGGTTATTGACTTTTCTAACCCAAAAGAAGAAACTCTTTTTCCTGAAAAATTGGAAAAGGCTAACAAAGTTTTGGAAAAAACAAAAGATAGCCTGCCTAAAAAAAGAGGTCGTAAACCAAAAACAAATGAGTAAAAAAGATAAACCTCTATTTCACTTTGTTTCTGTAACAGCTGAAGATCAGAAGAGAGAAAATGAAAAAATAATTTCTGAACTTACAGAAGATAAAAAAAGTGAATTTTCTTTTCGTGGAAATTACTTTTATGAAACAGGAAGAGGGCATGCCTACGGTTTAGGGTTTTTTTCCAAGTATATTACAAAAACAGGAATTGAAGCCTGGAGATATGATTATTCAGGTCGATGGTCAATTGGCGATGGCCGATATGATTATCTTGATGGTGAATTTGTGCTTATCCCGCCTCCACCTCCAAGCGAACCTGTTGATTGGAGCTCTATTGAGTTTCCTAGAGTAAAGAATCTAACAGGGCCTATTGCAGATCAATTAATAAGTGTAACCCCAAAATTAGAACCAAATGAGTAAAGAAAGTATTAAACTAGACGATTTTGTCAAAGATTTCATCACAGCATATGAAATCCAAGAAGAAGATGTTCCGCAACCAGAAACACATACAAGATATTATTGTGAAAAATGTGCAACACATTATTCTGAGAGCACCAAATTTTGTCCGCAAGACGGAGCTGAAATAAAGTCGGAAACATACGAAGTTAAAGGTGAAGAATATAAAAGCTTTGTTCGAGATGTTTTTTATGATTTGTCAGAGGGAGGTGAAATTCCAGAATCTTTCCCTTATGAGTTTGTAGACGAAATTGAAAAAAGAGGAGATGGAAGCGGATATTATATGAATTATATCTTCAAGAGAAAGTCTGACGGGAAGTTTTTTTATTATACATCATACGATGGAAGAATAGAGGAGGATGAACTTGATGAGACGACTCAGAAGGTTACAGTTAAGTGGGATTTTGAAAAACATTTTAGTTAATGGATATGAAGAATAACCTAAAAGATTTATCAGACGAACTCATAAAGTCAATTCACAGCCTTGAGGGTTTCTCAAGCCCTCTTATAGAGGAAGAGCTTGTTCGTAATTTATCAGAAAAACTAGATGCTTTAACTCATGAAGAAAAAGAAGAAAGAGTTAAGGCGTTACATAATATGTTTGCTTTAGGTCAGTTATTTCCGTCAAAAGAAAAATAAATATGTTTAAATGGTGGCAATTTAAAAAGAAGAAGGCATATGAAGAGAGGAAGCAAAGGTTTACTGAATTAAATAAAAAATTCCGTAAAGAACATAGCTTCATTGTTCAATGGGCTTTTGATAATTTGGATATGAAAGCAATTCTTCCACAGACATCAGCTGAGGCTCAAGAATTTTCAGAAAGACTTAAAAGTTTTTTTGGAGGTGAATATTGCAAGCTTCCAAATTCTTATGAGGCGTGGTCAAATGTAAATATTTATTCTGATTCTAATTTTGACCATTATCCACTTGAAAAACTAACAGAGCTTTATAATAGATTGAAAATTGAATTTCCAGAACCATATAAAAAATAATAATTATGAACAAAGAAAGATTTAGTCAAATTGTTGATGAAGTGTATCAGAAATACACAATCAAATATATGGGTCACGAAGATATTCCTTCAAAAGATTTGTTTTTATTTGAGATTAAAAAAAATAAGGAATTCTCAGAAAGGTGGGGATTGAAGATTGAGGAGAGGGAATTGAGTTTGGAAGAAAGACGTGATGAATATATTAAAATAAATCCACAAGAAACAAATGATGGAGTATTGAATTACAAATGGATTGGAGACAATCTATGTACTCATGAAGATTACAATAAATGGAATATGCCAACCAGATTAATCACAATGACATACAATATCGAAAAAATAGAAATTTATGAGTAAAGAATTAAATCCAAAAGATATTAAATACAGTTTAATGGTTGTTGATCCAACACAAGAAGGTGAAATGATGGACATTATACATTTTGTCGGATATTGGGAAGAGCCAAATAAAAATGATGCAGCTCAATTAAGAGAAGAATTAATGACAGATGAAGAATTTGGTTTAACTGAAATTGCTCACCGACTTGATATTCTACCAGCTCCTGATTATATTGTTGAAGAATTTATGAAAGATTTAAAATGAAAAAAGAAGATAAAATACCCACTCTTACACCAGAAGAGTTTCAAAATGGAAAAGCAGGTTATATTTATGCTCCATACACAACAAAGACAGTTAAAACAACTGTCAACGGAGTGACTGTTTGGCATAGCAATAAATTGATTAACTTTTGGTTAAAAATAAAATTTTTTTTTTGGAAACCTAAAACATTAAAGAACTTTGAAGCATATGCTGCCAAGCCTATTAATGCAAAATATTACAGTACAATAACATTTAATAAAGATGAACAACCTAGATAAAAAGTATATCAGAACTCAAGAAGAATTTGACAGATTTGGAGATGATGTTAGGAATAGACAACATATCTCAAACCCAGTTTTGGTAAATTTTATTAACGTCAACCTTTCTGATTCAACACCATATAATTGGGAAAAAGAGTATCTTGAGATAACAAGATTTGACAACGTAGATAATGTAAAAAGATTATTTTATAAAGATGAACAGCCTAGATAAAAAATATACAAACTTGCTCCAAGATATCTTAGATAATGGGGTGAAAAAAGAGGATCGTACGGGTACAGGAACATTATCTGTATTCGGAAGACAAATCAGGCACAAGATGTCTGAAGGATTTCCATTGATTACAACAAAGAAGATGTATTTCAAAGGAATTGTAACAGAATTGTTATGGTTTTTACGTGGTGATACAAACATCAAGTATTTGGTTGACAATAATTGTCATATTTGGGATGGTGATGCTTATAAGAAGTTTAAAAACCAATTTGATTGGTTGGGAGAAACTAATCATTTAAGGCCAAATGAATTTTTTAATGATAACAATGAAATACTGACACAAGAAGAATTCATCAACAAAATAAAAACAGATGCGGAGTTTGCTAAACAGTGGGGTGAACTCGGTCCTGTGTATGGTAAGCAATGGAGAAATTGGGGGAGGTTTGAGTATGAAGGTTTCACCCAAGAAGGTAGCGAAACATCAAATAACATAGATGTAAATTGGAAAAAACCAATAGACCAAATCGCAAACCTAATCAACGACCTTAAAACAAATCCAGACTCAAGGAGGTTAATGGTTTCAGCCTGGAATCCAGGTGAATTAGACCAAATGACTCTTCCACCTTGTCATTATGGATTTCAAGTTTATACAAGAGAGTTGAGTGAGAAAGAAAGATATCGAATATTCGATGAAAGGGGTTATGAATTTATGATGAATAATTGGTCTAAAGAAGAACAATACAATAAAGCAGGAATCCCAACCAGAGCAATCTCTTTAATGTGGAATCAACGTAGTGTTGACACAGGATTGGGGTTGAGTTTTAATATTGCATCATATTCTTTACTTCTTATGATGATTGCCAAACAAGTTAATATGATTCCAGATGAAGTAATTGGTAGTTTAGGGGATGTTCATTTATATCTTAATCATATTGAACCAATTAAAGAACAATTAACGAGGGAACCATATCCACTACCAACAATAAAAATATCTGATAGGGTCGTTAATGATATTTCAGAATATACTTTGGGTGATATTATTTTAGAGAACTATCAAAGTCATCCAACTATAAAAATGCCACTCTCAAATTAATTTTTAGGACTACCTTTTAACTTTTGGTATTTTATTGATATTTATATTAAAAGGTAGTCCTATGGTTGGTATTTATATAATTAAAAATTTGTTGAATAATAAGTGTTATTATGGGTCATCTAAAAATATTGAAACTAGATGGTTAAAACACAAAAATGAATTAAAAAAAGGTAAACACATTAATATAATATTACAAAGAGCTTGGGATAAATACGGTAGTGACAATTTTTCTTTTGAAGTTGTTGAGGAGTGTGACGAAAATATTCTACTTGAGAGAGAGCAATATTATTTAGACTTAAACCCTCATTATAATATTGGCTTAAAATCTAGCGGGGGTGATAACTTAACTAAAAACCCCAACAAAGATATTATAATAAATAAAATGACTAATTCAATTAGAGATAGATATAAATCAATGACCGATGAAGAAAAAAAAGAAAAACACTCAAAACCAATGGATAAAAACCCAAATTGGAAAGGTGGAGTTAGCTATAATTATTGTGAATGTGGTGTGAAAATAAAACCAACTAATAATACTTGTATAAATTGTAGAGATATAAGCGGTGAAAACAATCCTTTTTTTGGTAAACAACACTCAGGGGAAACTAAAAAGAAATTAAGCGAGATTAGAAAAGGTAAAAAACCAACAAATATGAAACAGGTTATAATTGATGATATTATTTATGAAAGTTTGGCAGAAGCGTCAAGGCAAACGGGTGTTCCGTCACCAACTATTTTGTGGAGAATAAACTCTAAAAATAAAAAATATGAAAACTACTTATCAAATTAAAAAACAAAAACTATGGAAAATAAAAAACTTGAAGATTTAATGAAGCAAGCCGAAGAGCTGGCAAAATCAACTGGGTTTGACCCTAAGATGCCCCATAAAGAACCAAGCTTGGACATGAAGATTATGCAAAAAATACAGCAATCTTTAGATGTAAATGATTTGGATATTGTAATAACTCCGATGATGTACAACCCTGAAGATTTTATGCCAGCATTAGGCGTGTTGGTGAAGACGGAAAATGGTTTTCGTAAAAAATACACCATATCAATAACAGAAAATTCAAACGACTCAAGCCAAAACAAATGACATACGAAAGATTTTTAAAAGTAATCCTATCGATTAAAAAACAAGGCGAGGTTACTTCAGATTTATATAAACAAAACGTAGACTTACTAGACTTCGTTGATCCATATCATGAAATAATTTCAGAACTCATAAAAGAGGTTTATGGAGAAGAAGGTTATGATTGGTGGTCATGGTTTTGTTATGAAAATGACTTTGGACAAAAAGGCTTAGAAGCGTTTGATGAAAATGAAAATCCCATCTGTTATGGGTTTGAGTCTTTATGGGAGTTTCTTGAAGGATTAAAAAAAATATAATATGAAAACAGAAAAAAAAGAAATCACTCAAGAAGAAATTCAAGAAATTGAAAGATTAACTGGAGGAAAAATTGGGACTCACACATTTGGGCCGAATAATGAACATACACTAGAAAATTCTTTTTTATCTCTAAAGGGAGAATTTATTGGTGATTTTGAACTAGCGCAGTGGTATGTTAAGCAAGGGCTTGTTGTGGATGAAGAATATCCCCACGGTGTTGCCGCTGTAATTACAAAAGATACATACGGTACCGAAAATCCTGTAATTGAAGGTATGTATGGTTACACGCATAGAGGCGGTCAATTATTTAAAATTGGAGATAGATTATTCGACGGTAAATATAAACCTGTTAAAGAGGATTATCCTGAGGAAGAGTGGAGTGAATATGAGAATAAGTTCAATGAGCTATATGACTCTGAAGATGACCTCGGAAAGAGATGGATGGATGCTGATGGACTTTCATATGTAATACCTTTTAAATTGAGAGGAAAGAAAAATATTGAAACAATGGAAGAAGCATTCGAAGCTGCTAAGAATATGTCAAATTATCTAAGTTAAAATGGAAGAGCCAAAAAAAAGAGATACATCGTGGGATGAACCACAACTATCAGATGGTGATTTTTCACCTTTAAAAAAACAAAGAGAAGACATTGTTAAAAAATGGGAAAGAAGTGGTTTATTAGATAATTTAAACCAACCCAACAAAATAAACATAGCTTCACTATTAGACGGTGCACAAAGCTGTATGTTAAACGATGCTGACTTAGCGGAAATAGAAGCGTCTAAGCTATTAAAAAAGAAAACTCCAAACTTAGCTGAGTTAATGGAGAGCGAGGCATCTGTGTTGTTAAAAAAAGAAATCGCAAATTTAGATGATTTAAATGATTATCTAAGAATGCTTGCAGATATGGATAAAATTGGCATCAGAAGGAAAATAGTTTTATTGGAAGGATTCATTAATAAAATTAAAAGTGGAAATTAATATATGGAAGATATAAAAATAGTTCACCTAAAGAGTAATGCTCAGCGACTTGAGACTTGGATTGCTATGGTGAATGGTGAAATTGTAGGACACATCTATATGGAGCGAGAAGAAACGGAAAAAATTAAGTTTCTAGATGCTTGGGTGCATGAAGATCACCGCCGAAAAGGCATCTTTCGTATGCTTTGGGATGCCAGATGGGAATATGTTAGACAGAAGTATAATGGATGGTTGGTGTACGCTTGGTGCAAACCAGCTAGTTTGCCTTTATTGTTAGAGAAAGGTTTTGATGCAGGAGAGATGTGCACATATGTAGAAAAAGTTGTAGCATAATTTTAAAATTGCTATATTTGTTAAATTATATAAAAAAATTTAAATGTTCGGTTTAAGAAAAAGAGAAGATTCAGGTAAAACTTACTGGAAAAATGATTGGTTAGAGTTTCATCCAGAATTTAGGATGGCTAATTTTAGAGTTGAAAAAGCAGGCTATTTTGATAGTCGTCCTCAGGTAAATTTTACAATCACCACAGGGCTCGGAATTCTAGGTCTATTGATTTCTCCATTTATAGGTATTTGGTTTGCAGTTTCTATGTTGGCAATTACTTTATTTATTCCTTGGGGTCAGATTTATCTGCACCTACCTTATGATACTGGGATAGACCAGTGTGAGTCACCAACTTGGGGCTTTTATTTCTATGGGGAAGGTCGAAAAATTCCCTTTACCTTTGTCATATGTAGAGGCAGAAAAACAAAACATATTGATTTACCTTGGGCGCTTGATTGGGTAAGAACTTCCAAGATGTTAAAAGATGGTTCGTGGTTACACGAAAGAAAGGGAGACCATAAGAGAGGCGTATCAATAGATTGGTATACAGATGAAACTAAAGAGCGTTTATGGGAAGAGGTGTATGATTATACATATATACTAAAGGATGGAACAGTTCAAGAGAGAAAGGCGACTGTTACAGTAGAACAGCGTGAGTGGAGACCAAAATGGTTTATGTGGACCAATCTTTTTAGTAAAATTAGAACTGACATTGATGTTGAATTTGATAAAGAGGTTGGAGAAAGAACTGGAAGTTGGAAAGGCGGAACAGTAGGCTGCGGTTGGGATTTGCTCCCTGGAGAAACTCCATATGAGTGTTTGAAAAGAATGGAAAAAGAAAGAATATTTAGATAATATATGGCAAAGGCAAAAACTAAAATTCATGTAAATCAGCACAACGTCCGCTCTAATAAAACACACGGAACTGATTTGCCTGTAATTACAATTAAAAAAGGTAAGACGAATACGTATTGTAACGAAGTTGAAATACTCGGTCCTAGTAAAATAATTTATGGCGGACACGGATGTGATGCAAAGCCTCTACTGAGTTGTGGGGCAAGAGTGGTTATAGAAACAGAAAGTGAAGTAAAAATAATTAGATAAAATATGGCTGAAAATTTTGATATATCAATCCCTAAACACCTCATTCTAGAAGAAAGTGAGAAACATAATTCTGTAAACTTTAATCTTTTAGAAGGAAAGGTTATAATCGGCCTATGTGGATATGCCAAAAGTGGTAAAGATGCGATAGCAAATAAGTTTGTAAAAAAATACGGATTTCAAAGAATTGCTTTTGCTGATAATGTTAAGAAAGAAATGAACCAATATATCAAGCACTTGGTTTATGAAGACATTAATGTTTTTGTTGCCCCAGGTGAGCCTACTTATTTAAAATTGGCAGATATAGATTTTACCACTGAAGATTTAGATTTAAAGCGTAGGTTGAGACCTTATATCATTTGGTATGCCGAACTTATTAGAGAATTAAATGGAGAATATTATTGGATTAATAAGGCGTTTAAAAATGATGCTGATGGATTTGATAAGATTGTTATATCAGATGTGAGAAGAGACAAAGAATTGGACATATTCTCAGATTCAAATATA
Source organism: Chloridella minuta (assembly GCA_032273045.1). NCBI lineage: Eukaryota > Xanthophyceae > Mischococcales > Pleurochloridaceae > Chloridella > Chloridella minuta. Next base: position 128,359 of record JAUKPQ010045814.1, on the reverse strand, counting down.
TTTTACGATAGAACAAAAAAAAGTTTGTCTCAAGGGCGCTATTACCTCCTAAATGAAAATAGAAAATCCAAGCCATACAGTTCTTTATTTTTCTATGTATCTCAATTTGGTTTAACAGATGGTGATACTCTCACTAGAGATACCATAATTAAAGCACACGAGGGTTGGATGTTTGATGACACATTCTATATAGACTCTAGAATGCCAGAGGTTGGGACGCATAGAGAATATGCACTAGACCACAAGGTAAAAATTGTTGCTGATAAATTTGGAATAAAAAAACCAGATCACACAATTTCTAAGAAACAATTAAAAATGTTTTAAATTAGCGTTGGTACTTTCACTGAGAAGGTTAGTCTCGTGGTTTGGCCTCACGAATAAAGCAGGTACGCTGGAAGCCTGTAAAAACTCTCCCAATGTTATTTATCAAACGTCGTAAATATGGTCGTAACCATAATTGTGAGTAAAATCTTTTTTCAAGATTCCCATAATTGAGTTTGCTTCGTCCTCGATTTCTCCTCCAATATTTTGTACGTATTCGCCTGGATTAAACTTACCTAACTCTCTTTGTCTGTTGTGAGTCAATTCGTGCCCAATGCTTCCGCAGATGTCGATTAAAGCTCTTCCTCCACATCTAATATGATTTACATTGTTGGTAGGATCATAAGCTGCTGTTGTGGAAATATATTTGTCTCTTTCATTTCTTAGCACAACCGTTACTGGGTTTTCCATTCCAAGTTTTGCACAAGTGAAATTAATAAAGTCTTTTATTATATTCATTTTATCTTCAGTCATTCCAGGGATTCCCTTCATAACTTTCATGGTATGCATCTTTCTATTTCCTACATCTTCTTTTAGGCTTAATTCCTTGTCTAATATCGACGTCTTCTCTGAGCTTAATTTTTCTAAATAACCATTACCTCTCAATGTTTTAAACACCAAGTTTTCTACAGAATATTCGCCACCTTTTTCTAAGCCAGCTTTTCTCATTCTTTTTATTCTGTCTTTTATTTTATCGATAGCATCTATTCTTTCTTTTGAATCATTTATTTCTAACGCACTATCTATATCAGACATAACATCTGCAGATTTTTCCTTAACACTATCAGTGTCAATCTTTATATTCTTTTTAGAAGGTCTCACAACCCATTCATCATTTTTAATGCTATATACAGCTTTGTTCTTATGAAAATCTTCTGAGTCCTTAGCAAACAATTCAACTGGATATCCATAAATTTTGATGTCGTGTTTGTTTTTCCAAGATTCCTTTTTGGCATCTATGTATTCAGCCAAGAAATCCTTATCTTCATCATTTGGAATATCTAGTATAAGGTGAACGTCTATATCACTTTGGTTTGTCCAATTGTAATTTGCTAGTGAACCTGTAAAGTATATATCAACTATAGGGAAATCAATATGAAGGCTTTCGTAGAAAAGTTCAGCAATCTTTAAAAGATTCTCTCTAACTTTAGGTTTTAAATGTCCTTCTTTTTCCCAAATTTTACCGTTGATTCCGCTTTTTAGATTTGTTAAATTATAAATAACATCAGGAACCTCAATCTCATTTAAGTGTTTTCTGATTCTATATGGAGCAAAATACTTTGCAGCCCCCTCAGGGTTTCTGTATTTTGCTGACCTCATAGCAGATTGAGACAAATTTCTTCCTCCTCCTTTCATATAGATAAATTCACTTTTTAATAAATAGTTAAAAAAAGAAAGGCTCCAAATTATTGAAGCCTTTCTTTTAAAATTTTATTTATATGAAATTATACATTTTTGTTTTCGTCGTCAAAAACATTGTAGCTCATCATTCTTTTCCACTTATCTTTTTCACTTTCGTTTACGTGAATAACATTCTTCTTCTTGTTAATTCCATCAACATCTAGTTGTCTTTCTTTTATCTGAGAGTCTTTAGATGAGGAATCCTCATTCAAGATTGTAGACAATACACTCTGACCCAACTCGGATATAAGAGGGTTTTTTAAATCAATTTTCTTATTGATTTTTTTCATTTCTTCAGCCAACTTTTTAATTTGATCTGGAGTAATACTGTTGGAGTCTGTCCCGTACATAGCTTATAGTAACAATTATCTTAATATAAATATTCTCAAAAAAAGAATATTAATCAATTATAGGTTTTTTCTTGTCTATTTTCAATAGAAATATAATCAGAATAATATTTATTCACCAAATCAGCTAAGTTATTTGTAAACAATTCTGTCGGATTATCTATCGTAGCAACGTTTTTGTTGTTTATGAAAATAAACGCAACTGCTGGGCTAGAATTTCTGATTACATCAATTACATCGCCATTTTCCAACTTTATGTTGAAATAATTACCCATTGACTCAGGCAACAATTCAAGCTTTATTCCAAATTTGTTTATCAACTCTTGATAAGATTCAGATTGCAAGCCCAAATAACCATCTACAGAAGTTGGATTGTATTTTTTAAGTACATCAGCATACATCTTCCCAATCTGCGTTGCATATCCTTGTTTTTTATAATCCTTTACTTGGATTTTTACTTCGCACATTAGAAGACTTTTATATAGCTCCTCTGAAATTATTTTTTTTAAACCATCCATAAATCTAAGTTATTTAATAGGAAATTCTTTATAGCATCTGGTGTATTCTTTATTTCCTTTTTATAAATAGCCTGTAAAGTTAAATTTTTGGCCACACCCATCTTTCTACCATCTTCTTTAGGGTTAAATTGCCCGTTTTCATTTTTAATGGTATTTACGATAAAGTTTTTAAACTCTTCACCTTTTAGATTGATATCATGCTCTCCTTTAGGGAGCAAGCCGTTTTTGAAATCTTCAGCCACCTTCTTATCTTCAGGACTTACAAAAGAAGAGCCCAGCAAGAAGTCGTTTGACTTATTGTAAATTTCTGCTAGCTTATTTATCTTTTGTATAAAATTTAACCCAAGTCCTTCAACTTCTGTTTTGTATTTCAATAAAGCTTCTAGGTATGCAATGTCGTAATTACTATTTGTAATATTTTTTACCGACAATGGTAAAATATTCCCAATTGGTTCGTTTTGAAATAATAAATAACAAAATTCAGCCACATTCTTAGCTTTGTCAAACGCTCTGTAGTCATCTATTTTAGAATCCACTCCAAATATCGCCTTATACAAACCAAGATCCACCAACAATTCCACAGCTCTTCCTAGGTCAGTCTTGCCAATCATCTTCTCAAACTCCATCAAGAATCTTTCTCTTGGCAATTCAGCCTTATCTGCCAATAGGTAAGCATTATCTCTAATTAGATTTAGAGTCGTGTCATCTATCTTGTAGTTAAATCTAGCTGCAAATCTTATGGCTCTCAACATTCTTAATGGATCTTCTACAAAAGCATCATCACTTACAGCTTTAATAACTCCCTTTTCGATATCCTCTTCTCCAGAGCCCATACTAATGATATTACCATTTAAGTCCAATGCAATAGCATTTATCGTAATATCTCTCCTTTTTAGGTCATCGTATATTGTGTAATCAGGATTTACGTCAGATTGAATTCCTTTATGTCCTTTTGCGTTTGGATCCTTAGCGTCTTTTCTAGGAAGCATAACGTCAATGTCAAGTCTAATTCCATTATCAATCAACATTTTATTAAATGCCTCATTGCGGGACTTAAATTTTGTAGCACCGAAATCTTTACCATCTTCTTTTTCAGTTGATGTATCTGTAGGCTTACCATATTTAGAAAGAATTGCAAATAGTTCATTATATGGCACACCTCTAACAACAATATCTAAATCGTCACTTTGTTTTCCCATAATAGCATCTCTAACTATTCCTCCTACAGCATATATATCTCCGCCTGCTCTAAGTACATCATCTTTAAACTCTAAAGAGTTCAATATAGAAGCCAGCTTATTTACTGCAATTTCCTTTTGAGATTTATCAGCCACTTCAAATACATTAGATATTGATTCGGATATTATTTTTTTTAAAAAATTCATCAATTGTTTTTTTATTAAATAGTTTAATTTATCTTTGTTATACACAAAACTAGGATAAAAGTTACATAGGTTTTGTAACTTTTAGAAAATAGATTCGTATAAAATAAGAAAAAAGGTTTATGCCAATTATAAATTCAATATTAGATACAGATTTGTATAAAATTTCTATGATGCATGCTATTGTAGAAACTTTTCCAGATGCAGAAGTTGAGTACACATTTACGAATAGGAATAACACTCCTTTCCCTGATGGATTCGATTACGAGCTGAGAAAAGAAATTGATTCAATGAGAAATCTTGCTCTTACTCAAGATGAGAAAAAATTCCTGCAGGAAAAATGTGGTCACTATTTAAATAGACCATTTTTGGACTTGCTTAGTGGATATCGTTATGACCCTTCAGAAGTTGGTGTTGTTCTAAAAGATGGAGAGCTAAGTATTAAAATTCGTGGGTTTTGGTACCGAACTGTTCTTTGGGAAGTTCCATTGATGGCTCTTATTTCTGAATTGTTCTTTAAGATGACAGGACAAGAGCCGACAAATAGAGCTGCTAGAGAAAAGAACAACATTCAAAAAGGCTTGGCCTTCCAAACGAATAATTTGATTCTATCCGAATTTGGAACAAGAAGAAGATATTCTTATGAAATTCAAGATGAAGTTGTATCAGATTTGAAATCTTGTTATGGAAGTAATAAGTTTTTAAAAGGAACTTCAAACGTTCATCTTGCTATGAAGCACGGATTGAATCCCCACGGAACGCATGCGCACGAATGGTTTATGTTTATGGGTGCTCAATATGGCTTTAAAATGTCAAATACTATGGGTCTTAAACATTGGTCAGATGTTTTCCATGGAGAATTAGGTATCGCATTGTCTGATACACTAACAACAGATGTATTCTTCAAATCTTTTGATACGAAATATGCTAAATTGTTTGACGGTGTTCGACATGACTCAAGTGATCCATTTGAATTTACAGACAAGACCGTAAGTCACTATAAAAAACTAGGCATTGACCCTAATTTAAAACAAATAGTGTTTTCAGATTCTTTAAATACAAATTTATGTATTGAAATTCACAACTACTGTAAAGGTAAAATAAAAGACTCTTTTGGTGTTGGAACTCATCTTACAAACGATGTAGGAGTTAAGCCATTAAATATGGTCATCAAATTAACCTCTGCAAAGATTTTAGGAGAATGGGTACCAACAGTTAAGTTAAGCGATAATCCAGGAAAGCACACAGGAGATAAAAAAACAATTGAATTGTGTAAAGAAATCTTGAATATTAAAGAAGTAGAAACATCAAAAATTAATTAATAAAATGGAAAGTATAAAAGTATTATCAGAAACAAGAGCCTTTGACAGCTATTTTAAAGTAGACAGAGCATTAGTAAGTCACGATAAGGGTGACGGGACAACAGAAACCTATTCAAGATATAAATTGACAAGACCCGATGCGGTTGCTGTGTTAATCTTGAATAAAGATACTGAAAAAATTACCTTGGTAAATCAATTTAGATATCCAATCGCAGACAGAGAGCCAAATGGGGTATTGGAAATTGTTGCAGGTAAAATGGATGAGGGCGAAAGTCCTGAGCAAACCGCAATTAGAGAGGTAATGGAAGAGGTTGGTTATGAAATAAGCTTAGAGTGCCTTTCTGTGCCAACAATTGCTTATGCATCTCCTGGTTATTCTTCTGAAAAAGTTTACACTTACATAGCTACAGTAAACAATGATATGAAAGTTGCTACTGGTGGTGGTCTAGAAACAGAGCACGAAAGTATCGAAATTGTTGAGATTGATGTTCAGAAGTTTATGGAAATGGTTAGAGATGGTAAGATAAATGATTCAAAAACTTTAATTGCTGCTCACAACTTATTTTTACAATCTATTGAGACAATACTTGAAAGTGGGTTCTCTATAAAAACAAAATAATGAAAAAAATAGGTCTCTTTTTTGGTTCTTTTAACCCAATTCATACAGGGCATCTTTTTGTTGCAGAAATGGCATTAGAGCGTGCTGAATTGGACGAGGTTTGGTTTGTTATATCACCATCAAGCCCGTACAAATTTGAATCAGGTGTGTTGGTTGATCCTGACGATAGACTTATTATGACAATGAAGGCAACTCAGCATAACCCTAAGTTTAAAATATCAAATGTAGAATTTTTCTTACCATCACCTTCTTACACAGCTCTTACATTAGAGGTTATTAAGCAAGAAAACCCAAATGATAATTTTTATCTAATTTGTGGTACAGATGTTTATGTTGATATTCCAAATTGGTATTTAGGACAAGAAGTAATTGACCAGGTTAATTTCATTGTATATCCAAGAAACAGCTCTACGGTTTATTCTCCTGAGAGTATGAAAGGTAAAACCACTTGGTTGGAGGGAGTTCCTACATTAGAAATCTCGTCAACATTCATTAGGAATCAAATAAGAAATAAAAAATCTACAGAGTATATTTTGCCTGCGGAAGTAAAAGAGTTTATAATTTTTAATAATCTATATCAATAATTTAAAATGGAAACAAAAACAAAAACAATCGATTACGCAGTTGTTTCAGAAGCTATCTCTATGTGGTTGAAGGAATCAGCAGAGAAAGCTGGCATTAAAGGATTTGTAATAGGAGTATCTGGCGGAATTGATTCTGCCGTGGTCTCTACGTTGTGTGCTAGAACTGGACTTCCAACTTTAATGTTAGAAATGCCAATACATCAATCTCAAGACCAAGTTACGAGAGCGAGAAAACATATTGATTTGATAACAGCTAAATATAAAAACACCGACTCTGCTGTAATTGATTTAACAGAAACATTTGAGGCTTTTAAAAAATCAGGGGTTAATGTTTGGGGTGTAACGCCTGAACAACATGAGTTTAGTTTATCAAACTCACGCTCACGAATTAGAATGACTGCCCTTTACCAGTTTGCAGGACAACTTGGATATATGGTTGCTGGAACTGGCAATAAAGTTGAAGACTTTGGAATCGGTTTCTATACCAAATACGGAGATGGAGGTGTGGATATTTCACCAATCGGAGATTTAATGAAATCAGAGGTTTATAAACTAGGAAGACATTTAGGCGTGATTGAAGAGATTTTAACAGCTGCACCAACTGACGGCTTACATTCAGATGCTAGAACCGATGAAGATCAGATTGGCGCTACATATGATGAATTGGAGTGGGCTATGAAGTGGACAGAAGCTAGCACTATAACTGAACAAGGTGTTGGCTCTTATTATGATGACAGAGATGATGCGTCATTAACACAAAGAGAGAGAGATGTTCTTGAAATATATTGGAGTAGGCATAGTCAAAATCTTCACAAAATGATTCCAATTCCAGTTTTTAACACTGCACAATTTAGATAAAAACACATTTTTAAAGCCTGCTTTGAGCGGGCTTTTTTGTTTTTAAAATAATCTTTTTTTAATATATTTATAATACACGCATCTGAGGGTTATGGGTAAGAAAGAACTGGTTGAAGGAGTTGACTTTACTTGGACTGAAGTAGAAGGTATAAGATTTAGGGTTTTTACAGAAAAATTTCTTTTAGAGCGTGGATATTGTTGTAATAGCAAATGCAAAAATTGCCCATATAAAAAAAAGAAAAAATGAAAACTCCAGACAGCCTAAATTCTTTTATGAGTATCTTAGAAGATAAACACCCGCAAATTTTACCTTTAATCACCTCTAAGAACGAATATTTTGTGGAGTTACAAATGCCTCACGATGATGGCAAAACGTTTGACCAACAATCCACTTTTATAAAACCTATTTTAAAACCTTCTGTTGAATTGGCCATTAAACACACAGCGGTTACCTTTAATGAAAAGCAGGAATATTTTAAAATAGTTGTTAATCTGAGATAGATTCACTATATTTGATGCATGATATTACCTATATATGCATACGGAGAAAAAGTGTTAAACTCTAAAGGGGATAACATAGATGATTCATACCCAAATTTGTCTGATATTATCGATAATATGTTTGAAACAATGCGTCAAGCGAATGGTATTGGCTTGGCTGCTCAACAAATAGGGTTGGACATAAAATTGTTTGTAATTGACCTAACTGATTATAGTGAGGTGGATCCTGAATTAAAAGACTTCAAAAAAGTTTTTATAAACTCAGAAATAGTAGAGCTTTCAGAAGAAACAATGGTCGCAGAGGAAGGTTGTCTAAGTTTTCCTGGGATATATTTCAAAGTTCAAAGACCGACCAAGGTAAAGTTGAGATACCTAGATGAAAACTTCCAAGAAAAAGAAGAGTGGTTTGATGGGTTGTCTGCTAGATGTGTACAACATGAGCATGATCACACAGAAGGGATAACTTTTCTAAAATATATGTCCCCTGTTAGAAAAAATATGATGCAAAGTAAGCTTAATAATATTCTAAAGAGAAATTTTAACTCTGCCTTCAAAGTCAAAAAATGAATCAGAAAATAAATCAAATATTGGACGAGGTTTTGGTGACTTTAAAAAAAAGTAAAAGCAAAAAGCTGAATGTAATTGTAAGAAAAATAAAAAAAGCAAAAAACAAAATATGAAAAATATTATATTGATAGGATTGCCAGGTTGTGGAAAAAGGACTCAATCAAAAAAACTTTCTAGTGAATTGGGTTACGAGCACATTTCGACTGGTGATTTAATTAGAGAGGAACAAGCAAAAAACACATCAATTGGTCAATTGGCTACTAGATTGTCTGACAACGGAAACTTTTTGCCTGATGATATTGTCACCACTTTGGTTAGACAAAAGATTATAGACTCTAAAAATACAGTTGGTTTTATTTTTGATGGGTATCCTAGAAATGTTGATCAAGCTAAATCATTAGATGAATTTTTGTACAACAGACAAATGCGCATAAAATCTGTCATTCATATTGTTGTTTCAGATGAAGTTGTGAAAAGCAGAATTTTGGAGCGAGCAGAGAGAGAAAATAGGCCTGATGATAAACCTGAGGTAATTTCGACTAGAATCGGAAACTACAAAGGTAGTACAGCTCCAGTATTAGACTATTTTAGAAATAGAAAATCAGTCGTTGAAATAAATGGTGAGCAAGATGAAAACCAATTGTTTTCTATCATTAAAGAATCGCTCAATTAATATTTAGAGGGGTCAATAGTTTTTGCCATTCTTAAATTAACGGCTTGTATGAAATTATTGTATCCCTCTACGTCTTCTACCATGTCTTTTATTGTTGGCAATTGACCTTCACCTCTTTCTTGAGTTGCAAAAGTCATAGTCCAAAAGCTTTTACCGCCTCTGACAACTCTAGTTATGTCTACTATTAACATAGTCCCCATAACAGATTCAAAATCAAAAGACCAGCTTTCTCTACTAATACTACTAGGTAGATATTCAGATAGTGTATATTCGTTTAGATTGTCTATGTCAGCCTGCAGGCTATTGTTTGCGAATATCCTACCCATTTCATAGTTATAGATAATATCATCCTTAGACACAGGCTTGTTTTCAAAAACATCAGCCTGTGGCGTATCATAAAATACAGACTCGGAGATAATTCTCCCAACTTCTTCTCTTATGATTTTTCTTAGATAATTCATTTACGTTATTTATAATAAATATCTAAAAAAAGGAAATAATGATTTTTATTTCTTCATAAAATCATTCACCGTACTTACGATATCATCAATACCCTTAAGAGCCATCATTCTATTGTTTTCCCATCTCTCTCTTAGTTGTTCAATTTTACTAGGAGAGTCGGCAACGCCAATCTCATCTTCAATCATAAATTGGGTTCTTATGACTTGAATAGAATCATCTATGATTGTAAAAGGATTATACCCCTTATAGTGGAAAAAGTACTTTTCCAAGTCTCTTATAAATCCAGGAGACCAAACAGCATCATCAGGAATCTCAATCCCATCAGGCCTTACTTGTTTATAATATTTGTTATAGATTTTTTCAACCTGCTCATTTGAAAGTGCTCTATCAAATTCTTGAGCAATCGTTGTCTTTTCTTCCGTTGTTAAGTGGGTTTCAGCAAACAACCTAGTGCAATAAGCTAGTTTTGAGTTATATTCGCTTGCTTGTTGCAATGTTTGTTTTGCATCATTAATTTCTAATTGCTGAGAATCAAGCTTAGCCTGCAATTCAGCAATTTTTTCTTTTAATTCGTCAACCGAAATTTTATCTGATTCTGAAGTTTTTTTCATTACTTTTTTTTACAAATATAGCATTTTAACTTTGTAAAATAAAATAATATGTTTAAATTTGCATAACACTCAAAAACAAAATGAACTCAGACATCGAAAAAATACCATCCAATCTATCTGAATGCTTTGATGTATTAGGAGATATATTAAATGACTCAGAAGATAAGGAATGGTTTGAATCCTCTAGTGAAGAGGATGTCCTAAATTCAACACACCATGCTTTAGGTGAATGGATAAGAGATAACTGGATGTTGTGGGATAAGAACTCTTCTCTGTATCAACATTTTTATAAAATGGGCTTGTGGCATCCAGACGACATTTCTACTTTTATATTGAGATCATATCATAGATTTATTAACAAAAAAGACTTAGATTTATCTGCTCAAATAGGAAGATATATCGAGTACTGGAAAGAATACCAAAAAAAATATGGACCTATTAAATAACAAACAAGAGAAAAATAAAACTTTTATGAAAGTAGATTTCGATGACTTGCTCATCCAACCTGTTGTAACAACAAACATTAAGAGTAGAACGGAGATAAACCCTTTCGATGAAAATGGAATGCTTCCGTTAATTACAGCACCAATGGACACTGTGGTTGATGAAGCTAATGCAACCCTATTCTATGATAGTAAAATAAACGTTTGTCTTCCTAGGGGGGAAAAGAGGGTAAATAAGCACATGTTTCAATCTTACTCGCTTGAGCAGTTTGTAGATAAATTTTTACACTTCAAAGAAGGTTCTCAGACTAAGTGGAAACCTGATGAGCTGCCAATATATGCTTTAGTTGATACAGCAAATGGGCATATTCAAGATTTAGTTAATATTGTTAAATCAACTAAAGCGCTTTATAAAGATGACATAGTATTGATGGTTGGAAACATTGCCAACCCACAAACATATAAATTGTTATCAGAAGCTGGTGCTGACTACATCAGGGTTGGTATCGGAAATGGCGGAGGCTGCCTTACAACCCAACAATTAGGAATTGGTTATCCAATGGCTTCATTAGTTCAAGAGTGTTATCATATCTCTTTAGGTTTAGATGCGCCTGCAAAAATTGTCGCAGATGGTGGCATGCAAAAATATTCAGATATCATTAAGGCAATTGCGCTTGGGGCTGATTATGTAATGCTAGGAAGCATTATTAATAAATGTCTTGAGTCTTGTGGTGATAATTATTTTCAAGTGGATCCTAATCAACCTGAAAGTAAAGTTAGAATTGATACGGATCAAGCACTTGAAAGATACAATAATGGAAAACAAGTGTTAAAAATGTTTAGAGGAATGTCCACAAAGGAGGTTCAGAAGAAATGGGGCAATGAAAAACTCAAAACTTCTGAGGGCGTTGTAAGATATAGAGAAGTGGAATATACACTTTCTCAATGGATTGAAAACTTTGAATCTTATTTAAGATCTGCTATGAGCTATTGCAATGCGAGGACTCTTTCTGATTTTGTTGATAACGCAGAATTTAATCAGATTACTCCAAATGCTTTTAATAGGTTTAATAAATAACCTATGAGCAATCCACTTAATTTGGGGACTAAAATAATGATAGACTCAATACGAGAAGAATTGGGGTCTATGTTATCAGGAAACTCATTCACTGAATCTATCGTATCACCTGATAATCCTATAGAATTTGAAAACGATATAGGAAAATTTAAGTACGAAGGCAATGGAAGACTATTGGTTCAACCCAGGAAAGGTGTAGAATATTTAGTGCTTAACGTTGATATATTTTCCACTGGCGAAACTCACTAAAAATAGTATAAGTACTAAATTTTAATAGTATAAGTACTAAATTAATATATTGCTATTGTAATATGTTTTTTTTATATGCACCTTTGTATTATAATTTTAAAAAATAAAAATTATGACTAGAGAAAAACTAACAAACGGGAACAAATGGTGTCATATTTATACTGACACAGATGGTGTTGTAAATTATCATGACACAGAAAGAAATGAAACTTATAGGGTAATACCTGATAAGTCAGCATTAGGATTTCACTTAGAATATCACAGAGATGGTGAATTAAAAGCAAGAAATTCAATTTCATTTGCTGAAATGAAATCAATTGCTCGTTTAGCTGGAAGTAATCATTTGTTGAATCAATTGGTGGGTGGAGAAAACGTTACTATCGGAAATCAGAAGAAACAACAGAAAAAAGAAGCAGATGAAATAGTAAAAAGTATTGCTGATGATATTGCTAAATCAACGTCAAAAGTTGGTGACACAAATGAAACTTATGAAAAGCGTAAAGAACAGGCAGGAGAAATGCTTTTTAATTTGTGTGAAATGTATAGAATAGCACACTCTTAAATTATTAAAATTATGAGAACGATAAAAATTAAATTACAGATTGATGGTGTTGATATGATAACATCGTTTACTGATGAAGAATATAATTCTTTTAAAGAAAAAGTTGGATTAGATCCACTGCTTTTGGCATTGAATAACATGTGGGATAAAATAAATGAACATGAAGACTTGAAAGATAACCCACTTTCCAGGTAATTGTTTACCACTATTGAAATTTAAAAATAAAATGATGGATAATTTACAAATCAAAGCTCATATAGTTGCTCAAACAGATGTCAAAAACAAGATGGAAAGCATATGGACAAGTATAGTTGTTTTAAAAGAAACTGTTGGTTTATCAGAAAGCACAATGAAAGAGTTGCAAGCAAAGATAAGCAGTAAGATTGCTCAACGTGAAAGAAGTATCCAAGACCACAAAAATTTATTATAAATGAAAAAACAAACAGCAGTAGAATACCTACTAGAACAAATGGGGTTGGAGCAACTAATCTTCCCTAAAGAGATTATTGATAAAGCCTTAGAAATGGAAAAGCAACAGATAATTAATGCTTGTAATTGGGGCTCTTTATATTCAGATAGTTATAAAACAGCAGAAGATTATTACCAACAAACCTTTAAATCAAAATAGATGTATAGAAAAATAAAAAGAACATGGTCAAATGGATATGCAAATTATATCCCAAATTTTAAAAAAGTATTCCCAGAGCTAAATAAATTAGATAGCGAGGAGCTTTGCGACAGATTTCAGGAACTCAATATTGATTTCTACACTGAAGAAATTACGCCTGTAAAACCTTGGTTAAGATTAACCATGCCATTTGCTATAGCGTTAATGATTCTTATGTTAATAGCTATACCGTTTAAATTTTTAATAACAGGAAATTGGTCGTATTCTTTAGGTGATAAAAACACAATCCTTAATTGGTTTAAAGCATTAAGATTACAATAAGATGGAAATAAAAACATTAATTCAATCCGAAGAACAATATTATAAATTGTTTTTTATGCAGTTTAACGTTCAAGAGCATGCGCAATTCGCTTGGACAATCATAGATAAACCAGAGTCATATCCATGCGTTGTAATAAAGTCTTGTGGTAAATATATTTATGTTTATCCTGAGGATTTTCCTAAAAATTGAAAAATAATTTTTTTTATTAATTTTTTTGAAGTATATTTGCAAATAATTAACGTTTGAGTTTTTTAACTTGGACAATTTTAAAATCAGAATTAGAGTTTATTAACTTTGATTCACAAATAAATTTTTTATGAATAATTTAAGTGCAACAAAGACACGCCAGTCTCAGTTTGAGAGCGTGCAATTAGAAGATGCTGTCAGCAGATTCAGAAAAGAGGACTATGTTTCTATAGTACCAACTTCAAAATTTTATTACTCATTCAGAAACTTAGGTTACAATAACTATGAGGCTTTAGCTGATATTATTGATAACTCTTTAGATCCTGATGTTAGTGCAAAAAATGTGTGGGTTGAAATATCTAAAAGTATGGATACCATCACAATTTCTGACGATGGAAGTGGAATGAATTTGAGTGAATTATATGATGCAATTCAACCAGGTTCTGAAGGAAGAATTATTACAAACCACGACCTTGGTTTATTTGGATGTGGCCTTAAATCTGCATCACTATCTATGGGTAAAAGATTTAGAATCATTACCAAAAAAGAAGATGATAATTATTACATTGCAGACTTTGACTTGGATAGATTCGATGAAGAAGGAAGCCCTGTTGTTCCAATTAGTGTTTGTTCTCAAATTGAGGTTGATTATTTCAATTTAAAAACAAACAATTCAGAATCAGGTACTGTAATTATCATTGATAAGCTTGATAGAATCAAAAACAAGCAATTACACCAATTTACGAATATTTTAGGAAATCACTTGTCTGAAATTTATAGATATATTATTTCTGATATCGAAGATATATCTATACATATTAATAGTAAGAAATTGGAATCAGCAGATACAATGCTCATTTCTAGCGGAGAATCTGAATTATTCAACAAGGATGTCTCAAATCAAATATATGACTTTAAATTCAAAGACAACGGTAGAGAAATTGACTTAAAGTTGAAAATAAAAATTTACTACGTTAAAAACAAGTCAAAAGAAGTTTCTAAGTCTAACGGAAGAAATATGAGAAATCAAGGTTTCTACGTGCTAAGAAATAATCGACAAATAATCAGAGCATCTAGTCTTGATGGCGTATTTACAAGACACCCATCTCTTAATGGGTTTAGGGCTGAATTGTTTTTCGGAAATGAATATGACGAGTTCTTTGATGTTTCTTTACAAAAGAAAGAAATTGTTTTACCTCAAGGGTTGTCTGATAAAATCCAAAGCTTGATTGATCCGATTTTAAAGTCAATCAAAGCTACTGATAACCTTGAAGATAGAAGAAAAGAGGAAAGTGTTAATGATGAAGATTTAAAAAACACTATCGACAGAATCAAGAAGAACATTAACGATAAAGGATCTAAAATTAGACCTGAAGGCGTAATGACAGACAAAGATAAGAGAGAAAAAGTAGAAAAAGAGAAAAAGGAAAAAGAAACAAAGAAAACTGATGAGCCTCAAAGACAATATCCAAAAGGTACAACAAAAAAATCTTTGAATATCTTTGACTACGGATTTGAATCTCAAGGCGAAAAAGGTGACATTTGTAGATTTGTAAACCAAGGAAACGGAGTTATCTCTGTAAAGGTTAATATCGACCACATCTTTTACCAAGAAGTATTCTTACCTTCAAATGATGACGTTAAGAATAATTTAATGAGTTTGTTATTCTCTTTAGGTAGAGCTCAAGAAGAAATTCTTAGAGATATGCAGGAAGTAACAAAAATTGATACTCGTGAAATTTTTGATGATAAACTAGAAAGAATGTCTAGAATTTTCTCTAAAATAATTCAAGATTAATTATTTAAACATAAAAGAAAAGCCTTGAATTTCAGGGCTTTTTTTATTTTACTCATTTCCATACCTACTACTAAAATAATCTCTACATATATTTCTAATATCTGTAGAATTCATTTCAGCTTCGCTAGATAATCTGTCTCCTCTGTCTAAAAGTTTTTTATACCAAGTGGATGGGGTTCTGTAGAATATTAAATTCATTACATAATCCCTATCTTCATCATCTGAATATCTACCGTCATACTCCATGTCTGATGGTAAAATTTCAACTTTTCTTATGTCCCCTCTAGAGTCTGCAAAAGTTTTTAGCATATCCCAAACTTTTTGTTTTGTCGGACCATTTCTGTCAACACAAACCCCCTTGCTATATACACCCATCATCCCCACTTCCGTCATCAGTGGCCCATATCCTGGCTCAGCTGCAATATTTACTAGGCAATATGATCTTTCCGAGAACTCGCTCAAAGAAATATAGCCAATACATTTTTTGTTTTTGAAATCAAACAAGCTAAAAGAAGAGCTTCTAAAGCCCTCATCACTATTGACTAGCCCAACATAAGGTGGAATATCCATAAAGCCCTTAGCGCCCTCCTCTATTACATCCTCATTCATCGAAACAGTCTTCAACCCTTCAGGTTCTTTTCTTCCGATAAATCCGTGAACATTCGGATTTGATAGAGGGTCAAAGAAATCAGGATAGAAATCATAATATTCCTTTATTATTTTTCTTACTTTTGCTCTCAGCTCTTTGCTCATACATATAAATATTCATAAAAAAGATAACTATTTATAATAAAAAAAGGATATGCAAAAAAAATCAATCAAACTTATTAGTGAGTTAAGTAGGATGAAGCTTCTTGGAGGTATTATAAAGGAGAACTATAATGCTGATGACGATGTAGATTGGGAAGATGTAGCTATAGATAGAAGGAAAGAAATTATTGGCAGAATAGAAAGTGAGCTTGGTCTTAAGTTAAATCCTTGGTGGCATAAAGCAGATTGGGGAGGTTTTAAAAACTGGCCAATAACTGGAGATTATTTTGAAGGTTACTTTATTCTAGATGATTCAGAAATGCAATCAGACATGGCATTCTCTATTCTTAAAAGAGATTTTAATGAAGAAAAAGAAGAAAACGAAGACGAGGTAATTTTTACAGCATTTGTAACTCCTGAAAGATTCGGAGAACAAGGCGACGGAACTATTGATGAATTAATTGAAAAAGCGAAAGAAATCAAAAGCTCTAATCTGAATGAAAATAAAGAAAATATTGAAATTAACGCAAAACTTTCTACGAAACAAGGGATAAAAAATGCTATCTACAAAATACTTGAGATGAATAAAATCGAAGGTAGATATAGAGATGATTCTTGGGACGCTGTCTCTAGATTTAAAAGCGCATTGGAAGAAGTTGGCGCTGAAGTTGATTTATTAAGAAGCAATTATGAAGGACATGGTGAAGTGACAGGTTATGAATCTATGCCGACTAGAAAAGTGTATTACTATGAAATTTCAGTTAGAGACAAAAAAGGCAATATGGTCACAATACCATTCAAAGTAACTTGCGCTTTTGTTGGTAAGACTGGAACTATGGAAGATGATGTATACGAGCTTACTTATTACGCTATGGCGTAATATTACTCCTCTATAAATCCATATTTAGGACCAACCATCTGATTGTAATTATCAATTTTCATCTGCTTTTTAATTGGGTCAGATGTTTTTAAAATGTCAAATAGTTTTTCTTGAACCGATTTATCTGAAATGGATTTGAATAGGCTCATAATTTTTTTGTTTACCTCTTTCATTTCATCTGAAACTTCTGGCTTAGGCTCAGGTCTAGGTTCAGGTCTAGGTGCAGGCGTAGGTCTCACAGGTTCAGGTCTTGGCTCAGGTCTGCTAAATGTAGTTGGCTCATCTCTTTTGATAGACCCACTATCTCCAATAGTTACAAAATCCACTTCCTCCCCCAATTCATCTATCTTGTCTAAATCTTCCTGTTTAGCTATTGCATAACCAACGTTTGTATTGAAGTTTCTTTGTTGTCTAAATTTCAGAAAATAAGGACTATCAACTTTAAAATATTCAATCTCAACACTTTTATATTTACCGCTTCTTATGGCTTGATTAAATATATCAACAATTCTGGATCTTTGGTTATAAGCTGCAGGCGTCATAGCTATAATGAATGTTCCACTCTTAACACCTTCCATTCTTAAGACACCCAAATACATTGCTCTTCCTTTAATATCATCAGACACATCGTGAGAATCATATTCTTTATCTGTAACATTAAAGCCCAATCCCATAGCGTTTATTCTATTTAGCTCTCTAAAAAAATCATAACCATGCGCATCTCTTTTATATCTAGGAGTATTAGTTCTCATAGAGTCTTGGATGTTTTTTACGTGAATCATCTCATGAGCCAATATATCTTTAAATTTTTTGTAAGTTATTTTAAAGAATTTTGTTATAAACAATCCATTTATATTCAAAGGCATTCTAGTGGCTCTATTATAACGATAACTAACGTGTCCATACTTCGCCTTTGTATTACTCCAAGCAAGTGGGATAGAAGTTAATTCGCCATTAAAAAGCATATTATTCAACTTGTCAAATTCGTGTCGTAAATCAATGTTTGCAAAAGTCACCATTTCATCATCAGCATGATCATACACCTCTGACATAATCATTTCTCTAACTAGCTTTCTTATACTTTTTTCCACGATAGAATATTTTATTAATAAATATGCAAAAAAAACAACACACCAATTTGCAACTTATTCTTTTTTTTCGTTAAT
Organism: Chloridella minuta; assembly: GCA_032273045.1. Taxonomy (NCBI): domain Eukaryota; class Xanthophyceae; order Mischococcales; family Pleurochloridaceae; genus Chloridella; species Chloridella minuta. The sequence continues at coordinate 110,131 of JAUKPQ010045814.1, read as the reverse complement.
TTGCTTATATGAAATATTGGACAATATTTAAATTAGCATTTAAAAGTTGGGTAAAGAGAAACATCATAGATGATGTACCCGCTCATTTGGAAGATGAATTTCAGAAAAATATAGAAAATAATGGAAGGTGTTAAAAGTGTAAACGTTAGGTTTCCTAATGAATCTATGTATGATAAGGTATATACCTTTAATTTAGAAGACTTTGAGTTGGAGCAAGTTTTTAAAACTTCAGTCTTTGGTAAGTGGATAGATATATATGTTTTTGTAGATATTGATGATTATAATAGACTAAAAGATGAGCAGGCTAACAGATAAGCAGTGGATTGAACTCACTAAGAAAACGATAGATAAATATAACACTGGTAATTTACGTATAGGCCAAAGTTATATGATTGCTCTAGGTGAAATAAATTTGAATTTATACAAAGAGGTTACTGCCACTGATTATGATTGTTTTTACAATGATAATAAAATTGTAAAATTAATAGAATTTCTTAATAACACAGAAATAAGCCCAAAAAAAGATTGGACATGAGAAGAAATCAAATGACTCACGAATATATTACGGCACACAACAAACTAGAAAATAAATAATTATGAATATCGGAATCTGGAGTTTAATAGGTATTGTAGGTAGCATATTGGTTTCAGTATGGGCTGTTATGAGATATGTAGTATCTCAACATATGCGCCTAGACGATAATTTGAGCAAAAACTTATTGCCTTATTTGCAAAAAGCCAAAATTAAGTTGGAGTTAAACAACGAAATCAGCATCAACAAAAGATATCCCACAACATACTCATCTCTATTGTTTATGCGTGGAATATTTATGTACTTCTCAAGAAGTGAGAGACTTTTGACAGCAGGTTGGCAATCTAAGGAAACCATTTCAGAAATATACTATCTTAGATGGCAGAGAAAAAAAGTAGAAGCGATGATTCATTCAATTGTTAACTCTCAAGAGCACGTTAATGTTATGGCACTGACTCCTTGGGGAACTGACAAATTGGGTGAGCTAATGAGAGAGGATAATCCAATTGTATATATAGATGATGAACAATATGAAGATATTGAAAAAGATGTTCAAGGCATTTTAGCTACTGGCAAAGGAAAGTCTAGTGCATTATTGTATGGCGCACCTGGAACAGGCAAGACAAGGCTTATTAAATACTTTTCCGTCAAATATAATCTCCCAATCTACTCGGTGTACCTAAATCCAGAGTTCAACAATCTAGATATATTATTGATGTTCAACGACATACCTGATAGATGCATTGTTTTATTCGAAGATTTTGACAACTATTTTGATAAGCGTGAGTGCATTATGAAGAACGATAAGGTAAAGTTTACCTTTGATGCCATATTGAGTGCGCTAGATGGAGTTTATAACGACTACAATCAAGTTTTTTTCTTTATGACCTGTAACAATATAGATAGGATCGACGTATCTATAAAAGACAGACCCTCAAGGATGAAATTTGTTAGAGAGATTACTGGTCCATCATACAAGAAGAGATTGGAAATTTTGGAAGGTAATGATGAGTTGGCAGAATTGACTGAAGGAATGACAACCGATAAAGTTTTCTTTGCAAATTCTCTACAGACAAAATATTCATCAAGTGAAATAATGCAAAAAATTGCAAAAGCAGAAGAGGCGCTTATTAGTAACGTTGTAAAAGTGGAAGATGAAGAAAAAAGTTAGTTTCGATTTTGATGGAACATTAGCCAGGAAAGATGTTCAAAAGTTTGCAAAAGAACTTGTAGAGCAAGGATTTGATGTTTGGATTGTTACCACAAGAACAAGCACTGAAGATATTGTCGCTAGAAATTGGACTTGGTGCTTAAATCAAAACGAAATAGTTTTTGAGGTGGCTGAAGAATGTGGAATTCCAAAAGAAAATATCGTGTTTACAGATCACACAGATAAAATAAACTTCTTGGAAGGAAAAGAGTTTTTATTTCACTTAGATGATGATGTGGACGAGCTAATGGAAATAATGAGGAGTGGAGATAAATGCTCACCGCTTAATGTTAATAGTCTTTCATGGAAAGAAAATTGTATTGAAACTTTAAATAAAAAATTATGAGCTGGATTTGGAGAAATTTTTTAGGTATTATCTGCTACCCATTTATGAGTGCACGTAAGCATGAATCAATTAGTGAGTACTACTTTCATAAGTATGTAGTCAGAAAGAGAAAGAGAAGAATGAAGAAATACTCTAAACAAATTAAAATATGATTTCAGTAGTTTTTATATCAATTCTTTCAGCGTTATCAATATATCTAATTGTTCTTCTCAGAATTGAGAAAAGTAAAGTTAAGTGGTTCGAAGAATGGGGAAGAGAGTATTTAGAAAAGCATAAGGATGAAGCAAGAAGAGACGGGCTTACAAAGTAAAGTCCTATACGATTTGTTTAAAAGTGCTCTCCAATTTGAGAATGCAGATGGATATGATGGTTGGTATTATTACGAGAAATATGTTGAGTATAAACAAAAATATATTCATACATTAATGGCAATGTCCGAGATAATGATACACGATACAAGCAGAGCACTATCTTCCCTAAATTTAGATCCTGATAATGCTCAAATTACGCAAGACACATTGCTTATTGTAGTCGGTCAATTTAGAAAGATAAGCGATGAGGCATTTGAGGGTCTTTTAAAAATATTGGATAAACATATCAACCTGAGAGACGCAGAGCATATACATGGTTATACCGAATTCGACACTCTAGAGTGGGATATCGATGAGCGTGGCAAGGTGAAGATTAAATTTAAGCCAAAAGACGTAGCTGTATCATTTTGGCACGCAGACCCAAAGTATATACAAATGAAATAAATAATAAAATGCAAACACAAAGTGAATTTAATATTGAGCTGCTTAAGAACGGAGAATTAATCTGTAGAAATAGCCAGTTCTGTAAAGGAAAACAAGTTGGTGTTCACGGACGTATGTTCGGAGCAGACCTCATGGAGGAATTAGATGCCGTATGCGCCGTTTTCTCCGCTGAGATATGCGATACACCTTGGGTTGTCACAAAGACGATGAATATCGAATTTAAAGCACCCATTCTACCCAATCAAATATATAAGACATATGTGGGGATTGAAAACATCGGAAGAACTTCAATCACCCTCAATGCTGAAATTAGAAAACACTCCGTTCAGACCGAAAAAGAAACTGTTGCAATTTTATGCAAAGCCGTATTTGTCAGAATAAACGAAGAAGGAGAATCAATTCCAATTTCTGATCACATCAGGAAAAAGTTTGGATTTGATTCTATGTCATAAAAAAAGCCTGCTATAATGTGCAGGCTTTTTTTTTATTTTTTAAATAACTCTTCTTTCAGGATTCTTGCAATTGCTTTGCCAAGTTCACCTTCTTGAATCATATCTTCAGTAACTTGGTTATCCATAGGATCTTCAGGTCCTTCATAAGCTGGAACATCTTCCGAACTCTTAGCTTCGTCAGATTTAAGTGCGGAAATCATACTAGGAGTCAATGCTGTATATACTTCTTCTCCAAATCTTTCTTCAATTTTGTTTTGGTCTCTCATATCGAATAACTGACCACCAACCAAGAAAGCCAACACATTATCCAATTTGAAATTTCTGAAACTTCCTTTAGCCGCTTGAGTTGCATCACCTGTCTCTCTCTTTAATCTAATGAATGAATTCGTATCATACACATTCATCAAGTTATTATTTACAAGAACATTCGCTTGTCTATCAGTTTTTTCTTTATCACTCTTCTCATAAGACTTCAAATTTCTTCTGAATGCCATATGACGAACAGAACCATCTTTCTTAACAAACGCAACACTCATCGTGATGTTTCTTCTGAAGTAATCCTTAATTTTATCTGGCAATTCATCAAATGTTAAACCACCTTCAATTGCTTCATTTAATTTTGAATTTTCTTCTAGATATAATTGTCTGTCAAAAATCAATTCATTAACCAATTCTCCATCTCCACCAAGCTCCTCCAATTCAGCATCCGAAAGTTCAGTTCCATCTTCATATTCTGCGTATGAAATATAAGCATCCACAAAGTCAGGATAATCCCTCCTATCAACACCATCTATTTCTATTGATTTGACATTAACTTTTTTTCCATTAATATGAACTCCATTTGAGTTATCCGCATTTTCATTAATCAAGCCAGCAAGCTTATACATTCGCTTTAACTCTTTAGTCATTATTTGCTTTTTCATATAATTTGTTTCTTTATAATAAATATTAATTTTTTTTTAGTGGAACAGCAAGAAAGATACTTTTACATCTTTCCTCTGAGCGCCGATGTCAGAATCTCCCGTAGGAAGAACAATCACATTGAAAATTTCATCTTCAGACTCTTTCTGAGGAAGCTCGTAGGTAAACTTTAACGAATCCCTGTCAAGGTCATATTGACGCTTATAGTTATTGTATATAATATCCTTTAATTCTTCAGGTGAGTTTTCATTTTTCCAAATCGGAAGACCAGAATATCCCTTTTCATATCCAGCACCCTTCTTCTCAAAGATACCGTCAAATAAATCCTTAGGAACAGTTTCAGACCAATTAACTTTCTTGTCTTTGTCATAGTCCTTCACCTTCTTCAATTCACTTGGCTTAGACCCCGTAGAGAAGTTTACAACAAAGTCCTTATTCTTATCAAGCTCAATAACATATTTTGCATTCTTTGAATAAGCATATGATTTTACTTTATACCCCTTATCAATCAACTCCTTCGTAACATCAACAGCAATATTAAAATACCTGTCTCCAAAAAAGTCACCCGCATCATTCCATCTCAACACCAATGTCATAGGTTCAGGCATTCCAACAGAAGAACGCTTTAGGTTTGAAGCATGAGGCTCAAGCTCCTCCATAATTCTTTGCTTATATCTTTCAGGGTCATTAAGAAGCAAATTCAACCTTCTAGTGAGTTTCATTGTCTTGGTATCATCCATTCCATAAAACGCCTTCCTAGCATAACAGCCAAGCTGACAAGAGCCCGCCCCTGGACAAGTTGATACAGAATAGAAATGATTGCTTTTTTTGTCGTACACAATACCAACAATTGCTGGAATTCCCGTATTCATTGTCAATTGAGGACGACCAACGTCACTCTTCTCCATCTTTGGATTGTGGTCAAATATTCTGTCAGGCTCAGTCAATATATTTTCCATAAATTGCTTAAGATTAACATTTCCCTCAGCATCTATAACATCTTCAAGATTTCCTCTAGTAACAATAATATCCTTAGCACCTCTTCTCTGTCTATCTTTATCCTTAGCCTCCTTGTTCGAATTTAATCTACCCAATTCTTCATTCAACCATTTAGCAACCGCAATTGGATTTAAACACGTTCCCTTTACATCCGCAAAGTCACCCTCCCAATCAATTTCATTTAGAGGTGTCTCAAGTTCTCTGAGTTTCATCTCAAATAAAGAACCTTCAATTCCCTCCCTAATTAGTTTTCTTAAATTCACAGTATATTTTTATTAATAAATAGGAATTTTTTTTCGCCGTCAGGCGAGGGACGCACGATTTTTTTCCTCACCCAATTTCTATGAGAAATAAAAAAAGCCTGCGATTAGGCAAGCTTTTTTTATTAAGTAATCTAAATTTTATTTTTATTTTTCAGTCATCAATTCATCATATAACTTCTGCAATTCAGCAGCTGCCTGATCAGCATCCTTATACAATATTGCAGAACCACCCGCAGATGTAAACTTATCCACATACTTCGTTCTATCATCAATCAAAATGTCATACTTGCTCTTCACAACTCGACCCTTATCTGTCGTAACCTCAACGTGGTCAACCAAATCTCCAAAGTTATCCTCAACCCAAGCTCTCTTCTCAATTACAGACGGATTATTTGGGTCATTCTCATTTCCTGCAGGAGCTGTCAATATATGCGGTTTCTTACCAACAATTTGATTTGCTCTCTGAACAAGCTCAACCGCACCTGGCATAAGCGCCAATCCCGCATAAAATCCTTCCTTACCCGCAAGCTTGAATACATAGTTTGTATATTCTCTGTGAGCTTTCTTCAACTCTTTCAAGTCTGCGTTGTTTGGATCCTGCTCTAATCCAGCTTTGAATTTTTCTTTTAACTCATCATTGCTCAAATTCGCCCAATCAGGAAACTTCTCCCCAACAAGCTTATCCAACTTTTCCTTAAGGGCAATCATCTCAGCATTGCTGTTTAGAGCGCCTTCCATATCAGCCAATACACCGTCAAGGTCAAACCATACTTGGATTTGCTCTTGAGCATTCTCATCAGACTCCTTTATGAGCCCCGCCAATACTCTCATTCTATGAACTTCAGACAATAATTTCATTTCTTTCTTATTTTAAAAATCCCCCTTATCAACATTCCCAATAGACTCAAATGGATTTCCACCTGCATTATTGGCAATTGTTACGTGGAAAAATCTGTTTGGTTCAGGATTGTCCATTCCCATCTCATCATATATTGCATCCACATATCTTTTCAATTCACCTTGATTCTCAACGGCAACAACAAAAGTTGTCTTACCTCCTGGCAAATATCTTCTATCTTCCCTATCATCTCCCCTATAGACAAATTTCGCATCTCCAAGAATAACCTTAGGGATTTCTATATCCAATTCTTCAAAAGCTTTCTTATCTTGAACGCCTTTAAATCCAGCAATGCTAGTAAGTGTAACGTGCAATTTATCATTTGGAAGTCTTGTCATTTCTTCATCGTGATCTTCATCAGGAATTGGATATGTCTCAAGAGAGCTCTTTGTCGAATCATCAACTTTTAATAGCAACCCTTTGTCTGCATATAAGTGAGCATCAGATTCGCTCAACATTTTTCCCTCAGACTCATTTATCATCCCTGATAAGTATTTTATTCTGTCCACCTCTTCGGTTAGAGTTCTCTTTCTATTAATCATAGTATTTTTTCTAATAAATAGCTTAATTTTTGTCAATGATATATTTTACGTATAAAACCTTAAAATGTTTCACCGCCCAATTCAAATAATTTGTAAATTTATTAATATTTATTACTATAAAGAAGTTTAATGAAAGAGCTCAAAACACTATTCGATTATTTAAATACTCAATCTGATAAGAAAATCCTGTTTCTTACAACATCAAATAGATGGGAAGGAGATAAGGAATTGCCAAAGTCATCCATTGTGGCAGAAGAGCTTAAGGATAAACTCAACAACTGCCAAATTATAAATGTGGCAAAACTTAAAATATTTCCCTGTGAAGGAAATGTATCCACAAAGAGAGGAAATACCTGCGGACTAAAAGATGCACTCTTAAAAGATAAAGATAAAAATCCCCATAACATCATTAGGTGTTGGGCTGCAATAAATAATAAATCAGACGAAATGTATAAAGTGGCAAATGCCATATATGAATCTGATATTGTCATCTTCTTCGGATCAGTAAGGTGGGGAAAGATGAATGCCATATATGCCTCCCTCATGGAAAGACTTACGTGGTTAGAGAATAGACACGCAACTCTAGGTGAATCAAGCCTATTAAAAGATAAGGAAGCAGGCATAATTGCTATCGGTCAGAACTGGAACGGAGCAAACGCAATCAAGATTGAAAAAGAAGTATTTGACTACTTCGGATTTCAAACTCCAAACCAATTGACATTTAGCTGGCAATACACAAATAACCCAAAAGACGAAACTAGCGAGTCCTACAAAAAAGCATACGGCGCATTTATGAAACAATTTGATTTTGAAAATTCTCTAGATGTAAAAGAAAATCTTTCTGAATTCTATCTTAGAAATATGATAAGAGAAATAATAAGTTCTGCAGAATAACATTTTTTAATATTTATTAATAAACCAAACAACATGAAAAAACAAATCCTATCAGAAGAACTAAATAGAATGAAACAACTTGCAGGCCTCATAAATGAGTCCGAAGATAGATTCTCTGAGTACTCAAATGACGCATTGACAGATATGATCATCAATCTATCAAGGTTTGAAAATAACGAAGAAGATATCCAAGATGTAAAGGATGAATTGGCAAGACGCAAAGGAGATATACAAGAAGGCGTAGAGCTTAAGACACTCCTAGATATGCAAGTGGGTGAAACAATTAAACTGAATAGCCCTCAAGACCTAGCACCATTCAATATGAAACTAGATCCTTCAGGTCAAGCAATGTCAGACTTGCCAGAACTTAAGGGAAGAGTATTCGACTATAAAGGTTCATCAATATCAAGGCTGAAATAAAAAACCTCATACTAATAAAAAGCCCCACTCTAATAAGGTGGGGTTTTTATTTTTCACACATTCCCAATTTTCAACTCAAAAATTTCTGGAAAAAAATTTTTTTATGGAAAATTTAATTTAAATGTTTTTTTTTATATTTGCAATAAATTAAAAAAATAATATCACATGAGAGAAGAAAATTTTGATGATTGGGCAGATATTGAGACTGGGGGAGCTCACTCAAAATCGATAAAAAAAGTTGCTAGTTCAGATAGAAATCGTAAGAAGCATACCAACAATTACTATAAGGATTTAAGAGCTGGTGGTGATGGATTTGATGGTAAATATGGTAATGGTTATAGCTCCTTCTTTGCCAAGAGCTATATTGATTTTATTAAGAGATGTGGAAAATTAATGACAAAAAAAGAGACTTCTGAAATGATGGATAATTTAAAAAAGCTATCAGATAATGATATTATTAAAGTTTATAGTTTTATGGATGATGATGATAAGCTTACTGTTATAGGTAAAGAATTGACTGAATATATGAAAAAGTTTAATGATTAATCTATAATATTTTAAAGATTAACCCAAATTTCAACTCAAAAATTTCTGGAAAAAAATTTTTTTATGGACACTTTAAAATAAGTCGAAAAGGAAAGGGGGGGGTGTATTTTTATCTAAGGGCTTATAGTGGAAAATATTTTCTTGTATGGAGCTTATAGTGGAAAATATTTGTAGGATATATAGAGTCCAAATTTTATAGTGGAAAATTTTTTGGAAAAATTTTTTTAGCAAGCAATGTGCGACACCCTAAAAGGTTTTTGGGCATGACTAAGGGGTAAATACGTTGGTTGAGATTTTGGGGAAATTTTTGGGAAAAAAAATGTGTGACACCTTGGGTGAGCCCCAAAGCTATATCCTAAATTAGGGCGCAAAATTAGCACCATTAGAATAGACCCCTAAATTAGACCCCTAAACAGCTATTTTAACAGCCTAAAAACCCCTTGTATATACAAAGGGTTTAATTAGGGGGTTAAGTACTTCTATGCTTCTTTAAGCGCCTTATTTTGAGTATCTGCAACTTCCTCGCTTGGTGCTTTGTCATTCAAAATGTAGCTAACTGCTTTCTGTGCTTCTGTAGACGCTTTGAATAGCATTTGCTTGTCTTGTTTGAATTCCTTCAGCCAACCTTGCAAGTATGCTGCTGAGTTCTTTTCGCTTTCCTCAGTAGCAATTCCAAACATTGCGTTTAAGAAACTTGCTCCAATTTCCGCAACCAATTCCTCGAATGAGTATGAGTGCTTTTTGCCGTCAAACTTGCCGTCATTTATCGCTAATCTATTTAAGCGTGAGGAATGTCCCGTTGAGTGAACAACTTCGTGAATAAGCGTTGAGTAATATTCTGCCGTTCCTTTGAATTGAGTTTTTAACGGCATATTCACAAAGTCAAACATAGGACTATAATACGCTTGGTCGCTTAGTGTGTGTTTAATGTTAATTGGCGTTTCCATATTGTAAATATGTTGCTCCAATTCCTCGCAAGTACCTATTTCGCTTTTATCTTGAATAGGTGCTTTGAAATCAATTCCCGTAATTTGTTCGGCATTCCAAACATAGTAATACTTCAAAAGGAATGAGTTCTTTTCTTCTTTCTCGCCTGTAGCTTCGTTTTTCTTTTCGTACTTGTTAATGCTCCAAAAAGTAATCAAAGTACCTTGTCCGCTCCAAGAACCACCTAGTTGTTTAATTTGGTTTGCAGTCAACCAATAAGGACTTTCAAACCCACTGAACAAGGTAGCGAATAAATTCCAACCTTTGTAAGGTTTCTTAGAATTGTAGTTTTGAGGTAAAGCGTTTCCCGTCCAAGGTTTGTTCCATACCAATTTGCCTTGCTCCATTTTTGAAATCATCTTTTCTGTAATGGTTTCAATTGTCTGTGTGTTTTTGCTCATCTTAGTTTCTTTTGGTTTACATATACATAGAAAGATAGTGAGTGAGAACTTAAAAAAAGATTAATTTAAGTTTTGGCGGCGAATCTTTCTATAGGTGGGCATTTGGTGGGGGTTGTGTGCCAGATCCAGGTTATTGGATTAAACACGGAGGGGGTTATGAAAACCTCCCCTCCAAATCGTTCTCGGTGCTTATGAACCTCTTTCCCGTGCTGAGGTCAACGTACATTTGTGGCTTTGAAGCTTCCTCTTTGAGCTTCTTGACTTGCTCTAGCTTTTTGAGTCCTGCCTGGTGTGCGCTTTCTTCTGTCGCACCCTTTACATACTCTAGCTCGAAGGCATAAGCTGACTTGTAAAGAACCTTGTCAACTCCTTTTAATGTTTCTGCAAAATTGTTCATGTCTTATCTTTTGGTTTACATAGGTATAGAAGGAAACCTAATGGAAACTTAAAAACTTTTTTTATTCTTTTTTTCGAATTCAGCTGCAACAATGCTAATTGTTGAAACTAGGGTAACAAAAATTCCGTAGCACCCAATAACAAACGGAAATCCGTGTGTGGCAAATACTAGGTACAGAGAGAGTGTGAGGGCTAAAATCGTTATTGCTTTCATGTTGTCTTGGTTTATATAGATATAGAAAGAAACTTGGTGAGAACTTAAAAATGGATTAAATTTATTTGGATCAAAATCTCGCTCCCCGACTTATGCCAACCTATAGAAAGAAAGCTTGGTGGAACTTAAAAAAAAGATTGGGGTTTTACTCCCAATCTTTGCTTTTATGTTTTTGTTTTCTTTTGTAATCTTTCTTTGAACTTTCTGTTCTTGAGACAAAGCGACCATCGAAGTAACCTTGTTCTTTTTGTGAGTTTCTAGTTGCACCCACGTTCATTTTAATTGTTGAAATTTTCATCTTTTCTATCTTTTGGTTTACATATACATAGAAAGAAAAAGATCCAAAACTTAAAAAAATGTTCCCCTTTTGAGAGAACATTTTAATTTTTGTTTTTATGCCTTATCGACAAACGGCAACCAATACATTTTTTTCATTTGACCTCTATTAAGGTTATGTTTTGACACACGCTTAATTTCTGGTTCGGGACTTCCTAGCGGTTTCCCAATTATTTTTTCTGCAACTGCCAATCTTCGTGGGTTTCCCATTACTGGCAACATTTCAACTCCAACCGCAAGTGTAATAATCACTGCGAATAACATTAATAACTCTTTCATTGTGTTTTGTTTTTGTGTTTATATTTGTATAGAAAGTTTCTTGCGGGAAACTTAATTTTATTCTACTTCCATTCCAAGTTCTTGCATTTCCTTTAAGAATAGTTCTCTCATTCTTTCATCGGTACAAGCCGTAACTGAAAATTTATCCCAAAGTCCGTCCAAAATCTGTCTAGTAAATTCGTCATTTGCCATCAATAAGCCAACGAATGCTTTTTGTTCTTGTGAGTTCAATGTTTCAAAGTGGGCTTGAATGTAGTCTTGAAATTCTGCACGAATTATTACCCACACTTTTTCTTGAATCATTTTCATTACAATTTCTTTCATAGTTCTGTTTTTTGGTTTACACTAGTATAGAAACAATTGCAGCGAGAACTTAAAAAAAGATTTATTTAAGTTTTGGATTAAAATCTTTCTATAGGTTGGCATTTGTGAAAATTGCTCTCCCCACATCGATCCGCTCCCACCAGGTCAGCGCCAACCTATAGAAAGAAAGCGATTGAGAACTTAAAAAAAAGACGAAGAATTTCTTCCTCGTCTTTGTGGGTTTGAGTTTGCCTTATCTGTTTCGGCATACAGGCCCAAGTCCCGACTCAATGCTATTTGCGTCCGTTAGGGTGCGTCCGCATACAAGACATGAACCTTTGTGCATCAAGTCCATTTTGGCATCGAGAAAGGCAAATTGTTCGCTTTCAACTCTATCAAGTACGAACGCAATTGCTTGTGCGCTTGGGGTTGTAATTTGTGCGCCTTTGCGACGAATTGCGCCTTTGAAATAAGTACCAATGTACTCAAAGCTAAGGTATCCAACTTCAACGCTAATGTGCGTATAAAAATTGCCTTTAAATTCCTTGCGGGCAATTTTGTAAGTGTAGTCCTTACCAGTGGCAATCGACTTGAGGGTGAAATCTGCGCCTGAGTTATTCTTTTCAGAATTAAGAACTGAAGCGAGAGCGGTAGAAGAAATTTTGTGATTCATAGTACTTTGTTTTGGTTTACATTAGTATAGAAACAAAGAGAGATAGAACTTAATTAAAAAAGTTTTTAAGTTTTGGATCAAAATCATTCTATAGGTTGGCTTTGGCGGGGTGGCTCCGTTGGGCGGCAAAATGGTCTGCCCGATCTTGCGCCCACCTATAGAAAAAAAAGAAAGTAAAACTTAAATAAAAAAGTTTTTAAGTTCTTGCTGCCTTTCTTTCTATGTATATGTAAACGTTCTTTAAGTGATTCACAAAAACTAAAAAAAGAAAAAAAGTTTTTAAGTTTCCAAAAAGAAAGTTTCTATATAAATGTAAACCAAATTAATTTAAAGATTATGAAAAGTACAAAAACAATTTCTCGCAATGAATTGACAGCAATTTTGTCAAAAAACAAAGGTGTAACTTTCGCTCACGTGGTAGCGTTCACAGACGAGCATGGCTCACGCACCGCTGGTGGTCGCAAAATGTTGCAAAAATTGACTTTCCGCAACATTACGATTGGCTCAAGTTACGAGGCTCGTGTTGAAAGACGAATTGAGGGCGAATTTGAAAGTCAAGAAATGAACGGAAAAGCGTTTGTTGAGGGAACAAATTGTATTGCTTATGCGACAAAAAACCCAAGCAAACAATATTTGGTATGCGACCAAGAATTGAAAGCGAAAGTTCACACACAGTTCTTTCACAACGGACAGCCGATTAAAAAGGCTGATGCGATTGCTCAAAACTTGTTCGCACCGAGTTACTTCGCACCAAAGTCCACAGCAGGTCGAGGACAAGTTGCCGAGGACAAAAACTTCTTCCGACTTACGATTGGAATTGACAATGTGATTGCGATTACATTGAGAGGTCAAAAGTACAGAATTGCAGACTAACAAACTGCAATTCTATTAACAAAAAAATAAGCAGCACTCTCCAGCAATGGGGGGTGCTTTTTTTATGCAAACTTTCCCCAGATCAATTGTTGAAAACTCCCCAAACTTTTTTTTAAGTTTTCCCTCAAAAAATTTCTATAGGTTGGCATTGGCGGCGGCGGGGTTTCGGCAACTCTCCCCTGGGCGGATCCGTTTTTAATTGCTTGTTATTTTTAAGTTCTCCCTTGCTTTCTTTCTATACTAATATAAACTAAGAAGCTATGGACATTATCATAAACAAAGGAATTGTAAAGAAAAGCGTAGAGGGAGAGTTGGTTCCATTTGTATTAAAGGACTTCAATACGAGCGTTGAATTTCCCTTGACAGATTCAGCAATGAAATACCACGAATTGCAAGAGGGAGACCTTGTGGAGTTCTCAGGGAGAGTTGACGGCAAGTGTATATACCTAGCTATTTCCAAAGTTGATTTTAGAGCTTACGCAAATTAGAAATATTTTAGGGAGAGATTTTTTAAGTTTCTCTCCCTTATCTTTCTATAAAAAGAAACGATATGAATAGCATTGAGATTAAAGATAAAGCATTGAATTGGTGGAATACCATTGGAGATAATTTTTTACAGAGAATTATTCTCAAAGGAGAATTGTGTAAAAAATACCATGGACAATTTAGAATAACTTCGTCTTTGAAAGATGATGAAATTGTTGAAATTTATTTAAAGGAAATTTAAGTTTCCCTAACATTTCTTTCTATACTAATGTAAACTAAAAGAAACGATATGAATAAGGATCAACGCAAAGAAAATTTAATGCCAAATGGAACGCCACGTTACATTCGTTGTTATGACAATGGAGGCGAAACCGCAGACAGATATACGGTTGTATTTACGGGGCGTTACAAGCAAAACACTGGAAACGAGTTTTGGTATGTAGGAATGAGCGGAAACCCATTTCACCCTCAAGGAATTGGAACGCACGGAAGTTCACGAACGCAAATTGATTACCCTACTTATGGACACTTGGGTAAGAAAGTAAAGTTCGACGACTTGACAGAAAATTGCAAGCTTTGTGTATTGCAGACATACAAAGAATTGTGGGACATTAATTAAGTTCCCACAATCTTTCTTTCTATATTAATGTAAATTAAAATTATGATAACACAGTGTACTATTTGTAATTGCCAAAGTTCATTCCAGGGAGCTTGCCCTAGACAAGGTTGTAGTGGAGTTATGTATGTAATTCACTTGTATTAATTTAAGTTTTTTGTAACTTTCTTTCTATATTAATGTAAACTAAAAGAAACGTATTATGTTATCTAAGGAAGGACAAAAAATTGTTAGAGCTGAATTGACAAAGAAGTTTGGCCATTGCTACCTAAATTTAATTCGCAAGCATTTAAAAGAAAATGCAGTAAACGAATATGGTTCCAGCACCAGCGAAGTTAAATTGGACAATGGAGTTTCAGTTTGTTACACGTCAAACCCAAACCACTTTGCCACGTTCTATGTGAAGTTGCAGTTGGTTGGAGTTGCTAGTACTTTGGCATTAACGCAGCGTGACATTACGAGAGCTGGAAAGATGAGGGGTTGCGAAAAATATTTTGCACTTTAATTTAAGTTTTAATTAAAAAAGTTTCTATACTATTGTAAACGAACTAAAAGAAACAAAATGGAAATTGTAAAAAACATGAATACCCTCAAGGCAATGGCAAAGCAAGGCTTTATAGAGTTTTGCGACCAAACGGGGTTTAAAATTCGAGGGTTGTACTCAAGGGACACTTTCACTTGCTACTACGTTTGGGAAGGTAAAACTAGATTTGAATACAAAGGACAAAGCTACGGTATTAAGTATTTCGATGGTTGCTTTTACCCTTACGTTGTAAAAATTAATTAAAAGATATTTCAGTGTTTTGGTTTACACGCTTAACTCCCTCACAATTTTGTGGGGGTTTTTTGTTTTGTGCCAAACCCAGGTGGATCCACAAATCTCCCTGAGCCAACCTATAGAAAGAAACAGAACCAAAACTTAAAAAGAAAAAATTTAAGTTTTGGTTCTGTTTCTTTCTATATCAATATAAACAAAGAAACTATGAGATACGTAGCATTCGGTATATTAATTATTATTGTTCAAGCAATTGCAATACACTTATTAACTCCAGGAGAAAAAGATTTTGAAGACGCAATGAAAGGTAGTTGTATTTTAGCTTGTTTTGAGAGTATAGTGGTTTTGTTTATTTTGTTTTGGTAATTTTTAAGTTCTTGTTCATTATCTTTCTATATCAATATAAACAAAGAAACTATGACACGATTATCACAAGCAAAAAAACTTGAAAATTTAAATGGGTGGTTAGGTATGGTTACAAAAAATAAAGATATTATTATTGTAACTGACCAAATTTTAGGTAAGACTTTTGCAATAGCAGAACGTACTGGAGATACTCGTTCTGTTAAAACAAACTTTATGACCTATGATGAAATGGATGCTTATTTCTTTGGGGTTATAGATGCAAAGTTTAATAAGATTAATTTTTAAGTTCTTTTAAACTTTCTTTCTATAACATTATAAACAAAGAAACTATGGGTTATAAAGGTTCAGATTTGAGTGCGGATTTTAAAGCGTTCTTTCGCAAAGAGAAAAAAAGAATTTCAGCAATCTTAACAGAAAGAGGTTGTACAAAAATTGAAATGGATTACGGGTTCTACTACTTCAGTGGATTCTTTACTTCAGAAAGCGGACAAGTGTATTACTTGAGTTGTTCAGACGTTCGCCACTTTGGATACGACAAGTTGCTTATTCGCACTGCAAAGCACTACAAGGATTATTCAGGCGGTATGAATGAATACTGCAAGGTTGACAAAGAAAGTATTCAGAATTTCAGATTACAATAAAATTTTTTAGTGTTTTGGTTTACACGCTTAATTCCCTCACAGAAATGTGGGGGTTTTTTGTTTTGTGTTTTTGCCAGATCAAATCATCCCATAAAGCCAACCTATAGAAAGAAACGAATCCAAAACTTAAAAAGAAAAAATTTAAGTTCTCTGCATATTTATTTCTATACTATTGTAAACAAATAACTATGAAAGCTTCAGCAATGATTTTATTTATATTGGCCTTTATTATTTTGGGCGTTTCTTTTTATTTCAATTTGGAGTTTCAGTTGATTGCTTTATCGGGGGGTTGTTTTTATTCTTCCTTAGTTGTAAATGCAAATTAGTTTTTAAGTTCTTGATCCGTTTATTTCTATATTAATGTAAACCAAAAATAAGAGATTATGTCAGTAAAACAAAGAGCAGTATTGAGTTCAGCACCAGAGAGAAGTTTTGACCCAAAAGAAACAATGCAGTGGTTAACAGCCAACAAATTGTGGTTAATGACTTGGGCAGCAAGAAAGTTTTCTCAATATGAAAACAAAGCGTTATTCTTTACAGTTTCAGGACACCACCACAAAGGTATTGTTTTGATTACATTGGCTTGGGACGACACCTATACGGTTCGCTTATTGTCTTCTCAATGGAATGAGAAAGCGAAGTTTGAGAATGTTTACTGCGACGAATTGGCGGAGTTGATTGACACAAAAGTTGAGAGAATTAAAGATTACGAAAGATAGTTTTTAAGTTATTGAGAATTATTTTTCTATAAAGATATAGCAATTGAGGTCACTGTGGCTAGTAGTGGATTGGTTATTTCCAGGAGACAAACGCACAAACCTCAATTGTTTTTTTAAGTAAAAAAAAATTAAGATATGGATTTCCTATTGTTTGCAGTTACATATATGTTTTTTCTGATAGTTGCAACTTTAGGAATTTATTTGGTTAAAGATATTTTTAGTGAAGAATAGTTTAGTTGGTTTCATAGTAGTTTAGGTTCAGACCCTCAAGCAGAAATGTTTGGGGGTTTTTAAGTTCTGCTGTTTTTTCTTTCTATAGGTTGGCGATAGGTCAGGCAATTCTCCCTTGGCAGATCCGTTTTTAAGTTCTCCTTCAGTTTCTTTCTATATAAATGTAAACCAATTAAAACGACAAAGATGAAAAGAAAAGAAATAGAAAGACCAACAACTTTGAAAGAATACAATGAGTCCAGACTTACCCCATTTTTGATTGTGGACGGTAAAGCATTTCGCAGAATGAAACGCAAAGGATTAATTTAAGTTTTCTTTAACTTTCTTTCTATATCAAAGTAAACCAATTAAAAATGATATTATGGTAATTTTAGCTTATATTTTGTGTGGTGCATTTGGACTTTTCTTAGGCCACATTATTGCAAAGAGTGGGCAACCAAATTGCAAACACAATTGGGTGCTTTTTAAAGATACGACAATTAATAACTTCCGTCGTGGTCAAGAGGTGCAAGTTGGATATGTAAAGTTCTATGAATGTGAGCATTGCAAAAAAATGAAAAGAGAAAAGGTTGAACTTTAAGTTCTGAGAGAAAAACTTTCTATAAAAGTCTAAATAGGTTAAACGAATAATAAAGTTTATGAAATAGTTCCTTGTGTGCAACCACGTTAAACGGCAAATGATATAATTAACTGGAAAAAAATAGTGTTAACTTTAAAATCGAGAGATATGAACGCAAGAGGGCAACCCCAATAAGAGCTTTTATATACTATACATTTAATAAGATAAAATTTGGAATCCCTGACGTATATGTTGGGGATTTTTTTTGTGTTTTATTTCGCCAGATCAACACCCCGATTCGTGCCAACCTATAGAAAGATTTGGATCCGAAACTTAAATAAAAAAGTTTTAAGTTCCTAATTGTTTTCTTTCTATACTAATGTAAACCAAAAAGAAAAACTATGTCAGAATTAGTCGAAAAAATTAAATTGTTTGTTGCAAAAAACTCTTACCTCGAAGTCAGCGATGATAGCGATGATGAAGTAAGATTTACCACACGCCAAAACGGAAATGTTGGGGATGAAGAACCTGGGCAAGAGGATTGGAATGAAATTGTTCGTGTGGCAAAGTTGCTGAAGGTGGAATTTCCAGACCAATTAAAATGTACGGGAGAAACAATTGATGAGTGGACGGATTTGATTGTGAGAATTATTTAAGTTCTTCCTCAATTTATTTCTATAAACATATAAACTGAAACGATATGATTTTAATTGGCTTAATAAACGAAAATTCAAGTACGGGTAGTGGCGAATATAGTTACTTGGTAACACACCAACGCACAGATGTTATTGCAGGAAGTCCAACGGACACAGCAGAGAGCCTTGCCGAACTTTACCACGCAATGGTTCATAAGGCACAAGAAAGCCGTAAAGCATTAATAGAGTTGGAAGATAGAT
Source organism: Chloridella minuta (assembly GCA_032273045.1). Classification (NCBI taxonomy): domain Eukaryota; class Xanthophyceae; order Mischococcales; family Pleurochloridaceae; genus Chloridella; species Chloridella minuta. The sequence continues at coordinate 91,602 of JAUKPQ010045814.1, read as the reverse complement.
TGGACGCTGAAGCATTTAGTGGTCGTTGTAGTATTGGTGCAGATGAATACGATGATTTGTGCGAAAAGTATAGAGCAGATATGCGTATTCTTAAGTACGATAAAATACTCATTGTTGAGGGAGTTATTCTAAAGTAAATTACACAAATGGTTTGGGGGATCTTTTTAAGTTCTCCCTCAATTTCTTTCTATAGGTTGGCTCTAGGTTGGGGGCAGTTCTCCCTTGCGGATCCGTTTTTAAGTTCTCCCTCACTTTCTTTCTATAAGAATATAAACAGAGAAACTATGAAAAAGATAACTTCTATTGACATTATAAGAAAAACATTTAAAACATTAAACGTAGAAAAAATTTTAATAGATTACGCCAAAGGTATTGTGGAGATTTTCTATGATGATTGTATTTCTCCAATGGTGGTTGAAGTAAACGATTATGAACTGCTTTTAGACGGACACGTTGTTGAGCTGCACCACGGAGAAGTCGCCTTGGTTGTTGAGAATTAATTTTTAAGTTCTCACTCACTTTCTTTCTATATCAATATGAGCGGCAATCCAAATTTAAAACAACACAAGGCAATGCATGGTGGCTATAGACAGAAGCCAACAAAGGCGCAAGTCAATGCAGTATTGAACTTATATGCTAGTGTGGCGACTGAAACAAAGCAACGCCCAGTGAAGAAAGTTGAGGGCGCACAATTGAAGTTAGAATTTTAAGTTTTGATCCATTTTATTTCTATATTAATATGAAGAAAATATTCCATATTCATTTTTTTAGCAAACCTTTGATGGCTAAATACATTGGGTTCAGTACTAGAGATGTCATTTGGGAATGTAGATGCGGAGAGAGAAAGATGTCAAGAGAAACTAGAGGGTTTTCAAGTCCATTTTCAGCACCTACTTTTTTGTTGAAAGACAAAGAGTTCAACGAAGTGTTAACAAGAACAGAAACTGAATTCACATTGACACAAATTGAAATTGAGAAAAGATGTCATAAGTTGTTAAATTATTAAGTTTTGATCCATTTTATTTCTATACCAATATAAAACAAAGCAAATGAAAAAAATCATATCAGCACCATGCTCCCCGTCAATAAGAATTGATTCAAAAAACATAGAAGTTGCGAAGATTATCATCACTTTTGGGGGTGGAATGGGAGGAGCAAACCAGGCTTTCTATGCTAACAAGGTTGATAAAACAACTGACGGTATGCTTTCTATTGAAACAGTTGATGGTCGTGAATTGGAATTAAACCCACGATATGTTGTGTCAAAAGAAAAAACAATTATTCTGAAAGTGGTAACAGATACAACGCAACATTCAAATTATAACCAAAAAACTTGTAACTATTCAGAACGAACAGAGTTCTTTGATGTTGGTTTTGACTCTTACGAATTCGCTTCTGTTAATACAAATAATGCAGAGAAACCAGTGTTAAGTTTTAGTTTGCATTCTTAATAATTTTAAGTTCTACTTACTTTTATTTCTATATCAATATAAACAGAGAAACTATGGCAAAGAAAGAAGAAAGATTTACAGTGTGGGTTGGAGGGGTTGAAGTCAATGATGTTCTTTTGACAAAGCAAAAAGCTGACGAACTGGCTTTTGAGTATGAAGAAGACGGATATGACGACGTTGTTGTTGAAGAAGTGGAGGATTAATTTTTAAGTTCTCCTTACTTTTATTTCTATAACATTATAAACAAAAACTTACGATTATGAGATTGGAAATTTTACAATATGCTGAAAAGCAAATTAACACAACTGGTGCAGAAGATGGAATTAAAGCTACGATTCTTTCTAATGGAGAAAGAAACTCTCTTTATTTAGAAGTTGCTAGCGGTAAAAGCTACAAACTTTCAGATGAAGAAATTTCCTACCAAGCACAACAGTATTTGGAAAGTGAAATTCAAAGTATTTTTTAAGTTCTCCTCCAATTTATTTCTATAAGAATATAAACAGAGAAACTATGGAAAAAGAAATTTTAGATTTACTGAGAAAAGATTTATTGTCAGTAGGAGATGATGAAATGATTATGAATGCTATTGACAATGGGTTTGTAGATACTTGTGATTTATTTGAAGACTTTGTTACTTATGTTTCAGAGAATGCAAATGTTGATTACGATACGTTAATGGACTACCAAGAACACTACCAAAATTTGCTTTCACACAGAGAAAATTTATGTATTTTATTAGGTGAAGTTTGTCCAATATAATTTAAGTTCTCCTCCAATTTATTTCTATAAGAATATAAACAGAGAAACTATGAAAAGAGACATTCAGATTTTTGACAGCAGAGGCGGAGATAGAGTAATTGGTATTGTTTGCGAAGATGACGTTATTGTAAACATTAGTTTTATGCAAGGGGATTTTGACAAGGACACTTTGCTTTCCCTAACTGCTTCGCTTATGGACGAAAGACCGAATGTGCACTTGCTTGAGATTTACAAGCGTATAACACTTCAGCATACAGATTTGGGTATGGAGAATTCACTAAAACGTGCGTGTGAGTTGTATGTAATTGCATTCATTCTTCAAGAAATAGAATAACAATAATTTTTGGTTTACACAAATAAAATGGGAGTTCTTTTTAAGTTCTTCCATTTTTTCTTTCTATAACTATATAAACAAAAAACTATGAAAACAGCAACTTTTATTGTATTGGCACTTTCTTTGTCTTTGATGATTCTTTCAGTGCAAATTGTCTCAAAACCTTTCTTATACATTGCGGTGTTTGGGCTTTCAGTTTCTTTCCTTTGTATGTTGGATATTTTTGTTATTCAGCCAAGGGAAAAACAAAAACAAAAATTTTAAGTTTTGTAACAAAATGTTTCTATAAACGTATAAACAAATAGGGGGAGTAGCTCAGTTGGTCAGAGCGTCACTTTGGAATGTAGTTGGGTATGTGCACAATATCTGCTACCTTGCGGAAAGCTAGCTTCGCATTGTATGTTCTGTGGTGGAGGTCGCAGGTTCGAATCCTGTCTCCCGCTCAAAATATCGTGGATCAGTGGGGAATTTTAAGTTCTTCCTCATTTTCTTTCTATATAAATGTAAACCAAAACATAGCATATGAACAGTTATTTAGAAACATTGAAAGGGGTTGACAAAGTTCTTTACAAGTCAGCATACGAATTTGAATTGGATTTCGTTAAAGGGGCGACAGAGGAAAGCGCACACCAGGCAGGTCTTAAGAAGCTCGAACAGATGAAAAGATTGAAAGAGGAAGCTTCAAAACCACAAGTTTTTGTAGACTTGAAAACAGGCAAAAAATTTACTAGCACAGAAAATGATTTGGAAGCAATGTTTTCTTAGCTCCAGAAAAAACCACCAACAAATTTTGTGGTTTTTTTATTGATCCCCGTGAATGCCAACCTATAGAAAAATTTCAGTCGAGAACTTAAATAAAAAAGTTTTTAAGTTCTCGTTGGTTTTATTTCTATACTAATGTAAACCAAATGACATGAAAAAGATTGTAAGAAAATTGATATTTAAGATTAACTCCGAAGCTGTTGCTTCTCTTGAATTGGAAGAAACAACAATTTTTGACATAGAAAATTTCAAACAGATTTTAGCAATTGAATACGATGTGGATCCAGTGGATATTGACATTGAGTTCAAAATGGAAAAAAAGATTGAATACGGAGATTTTTTTGTTGGGCCAAGTGGTCGTCTATTCTTCTACGATGAAATGTGGAATGTTAAATTTGTTGAGGGTATTTCAATTAACGATGACGTCGATTTAAAGACTTCTGAGGGCATTGATACATTAAGTGATTACATTGCATTAGGCAAAGCAGACGAGTTGCTTAAATTCATTTAAAATAGTTTTTAAGTTTCTGAAACAAAACTTTCTATAAATAAAAACGAAACAACATGGCAAAGGAATTTTTTTTAAGAGAAAATGTTTTAACTGATAACATTTTGACAGTAGCTGATAAAGGTAAAATTTTTAAAGGTGGTTTTATTGCTATGATTAAAGAGTTTGATTTTCTAAATTCGTGGCAAGATAAAGAAATAATAACAAGATTTAAAAGTATTAATAGGTTAAATTCATATTTGGATAAGAAATACCCAGAAGCAGATATTGACTTTTCAGGAACTTGTTTGGAATAATTTTTAAGTTCTCCCTCACTTTCTTTCTATAATAATATAAATAGAGAAACTATGAATGCAGAGATTAAGATTAGCAGCAGTTACGGATTTGACCACAATTGGACTTTGGTCGTTTCAACAAAAACAAAAACAAAGTCTTTCTATTTAGGACAAGATGGAAAGTTTTGCTCACGAGTGTTGGGAATGGAACCTTCATATGTTGTTCAACAAATTGGAACAAGAGAAGTTGATGAAGGAACACCAGGAAACAAAAAGTTGGCACAATTTATTTGCAAAGAGCTTAAATTGAATGGTCGAAACATTGATAAGATTGAACCATGGGGGTTATGCGCCCAATAAAAAAAAGAAAAAAGTTTTTAAGTTTTTGAAACAAAACTTTCTATAACAATATAACAAGAGAAAACGTTCTTTAAAATACTATAGTTGAAGTTAATTCACGGTCTAAGGTAACGATTTATGGTTGGTTTCCTAACAGTCAAGATACAGCCTCTATCGCAATGCCACCGCTGGTTTACGCAAGTAAAGGAAGTGGATTGAGCTCCATGTGAGCGAATTGTGATATGCGTCACTCTAATGGATGAGTTCTGACGTTCCAGACGACCACTTAACGTGCAATAACTGAAACGCTTGTTCGGCGGAAAATAAATTATGGGGGACGCTCCATAAGGAACAATGAAGGATTGATGCACTTGCGCAAGTGTGTCAGTCCTTTTTTTTTGTTTAATTTTTAAGTTCTCCCTGTTTTTATTTCTATAACAATATGGAACAAAAGATAATTACTTCGGGTTCGGCACACGGACTAAATGAAAAGATTGAGAAAATGATTAGCGAGGGTTGGAAACCTTTGGGTTCACACCAAGTGTCTTTAAAGCATTCTCAGAATAGATTTGCTGGTATGCAACATAGAGATACCGTTCATGAACTTGAGTATTCTCAAACAATGACAAAAGATTAATTTAAGTTCTCCCTCAATTTCTTTCTATATACAAAACAAGCATTATGATATCTTTAGAGTTTGCTACAAATATGTTTGGCCACATTAAGCCTGAAATTAAAAAGAGGTTAGAGAAAGTGGTTAATAAACCCAATCAAAAAAATTGGGAAGATTCACATTGCATTATAGTAAATTCAAAAGGTAGAATACTAACTCTTTGGCAAGCAGTTCTGGCTGTGGATCCATTTTTTGTGAGGTCAAAACCTTTAGATGCAGAATGGCCTTCAATACCAACAAAAGAAACCATAGTAAAAGCAATTAATTATGCAGTTTTTGAATATGGCAAAGAAGAATTAAATTAAGTTTTTGTCAATTTTCTTTCTATAATAATATAAACGGAAAACATGAAAGCACAAAAATGTAAATTAAGATTGCACGGAATTTCTAGAGAGATTCTCACTGGAGAGTTTGAAAGTATTGCAGCGGCAAAACGCTGGATTCAAGTTTGCTGGTCAAGACCTTATACCATTGTGAAAATTAAATAAAAACTTTTTAAGTTTCTCAAACAAAACTTTCTATAACAATATAAAAAGAAACGACATGGATTGGTTAAAAGTTGGTGACACGGTAAGATGGAAAGGTTCTTGGGGTTCTGACCCAGAAAAGCTTGCAAAAGTGATTGGGATTGAGGTTTGCCCTATTGGAACAAAGTATGGGAAAGAAGTGGATAAAGTTCTTTGGAGTACACTTGACAAGAAGAACGTAGTTGTCACATTGGACAATAACCATTTTGCTTATGGCCACCAAATTAAGAAAAAATAATTTTAAGTTCTCCCTACAAAACTTTCTATACATAAAAACGAAAGTATGGCAGAAAGATTTGATTACGTTATTTTGAATGAGGATAACGAGTGGTTGTCCACGGGACACCAAGAAACGCAAGAGCAGTTGGAAGAAGAAATTGCAATAGTTAAGAAAGCACAGTTTGACCGTTGGGGCGAAGACCTACCCCTTGTTATATTCAAGGCGGCAAAAATGGAAAAACAAACAATAATTTAAAAGATATGTCAAGAATAATTGTAGAATACAACCCAGAGATTTCAGTGGAAACAAGAGTGTTGATACGCAAAGAAGTAACACCAAGCATGATTTCAAATGACGAAACAAGTGGTCAGTATGAGATTAGTCAAGTTGCAGATGCGATTGAAGCATTGGATGATTTGGGAAACCAAAAAGACTTGCTCTTAATTAACGATTTGATTAATGAGGGGGTTAATTTCATAGAATTTTAGTTTCATAGTTTCATAGTTTACAAGGTTAGGTACATTAAACCCTCCACCGCCAGGTTGGGGGTTTTTTATTTGCATTTTTGGATCCACTCCAATAGCCAACCTATAGAAAAAAACGTGCGCAAAACTTAAAAAATGAGCGCTATAAAAAAATTACAAGAAAAATGAGCGCATTTTTAAGTTCTGAAACCTTTTCTTTCTATAATCGTATACAAAACTAAAGAAACTAAAATGGGAATGAAAAAAGAAAGTTTAATAGCAAGTTATTTGTTGCTGGGAGGATTAGGAATGTCTTCAGCTTTATTTGCGCAAACAGAAAGAGATGAAGAAGCGGAAGCAATAGCATTCAGAAAACTTGGTAACGGCTTTGAATTACGCCCATTAGATATTAAAAATAATAAAAGCGAGTATTCTCACCTCTACAAAGATGGTGTAAAAGTTTCAGATGAAGTTTTTAGACGAGGTGGTCTTGGAGGAGATTTTAAAGACGGTTATTGTTACCTTATTCATTATACTCCCCAAAAAGATAAGAAGAAATACCCTGAAGGATTCGGAAATTCAACTAGTGTTCTTGTTAATGAAAGCGGAAATATTGTGTTAAAGCAAGAAGGACTTGATTACCCTAGTCACGTAGGCGGAAACATAGGCTTGGTAAAACACGCATACTATAACCTTTTGACGGGTGAAGCTATTATGCCAAAAGTTAATACGTCAATTAGAGGAACAAATTTCCTAGTTGTTGAGCATAGATATAGTTGGGATTATATTAAGAAAGTAATAGACGTTCCATTGGGTGTTTATAGCATTAATTTGCTCACTTGTGAAGTTGTAAAAGTTGACGACATTCGATAAAATTTTTAAGTTCTCCCTAGATTTATTTCTATAAATAAAAAACCAAAAGACTATGGACAGCAGAATTGAAAAACATTTAGGTAGATACAAAAGTGATTTAGGAAGAGTTGGTAATGGTGAAATTGCCGCAGTTACTCCTTTAGGGTTAAGTGTTGATTGGAATGAACCTCACCAAGGTGGACAAGTAGAAAGCTTTGGAGATGACCTTGCTGGAGCATTGTCTTTCATTAAAGAGCAGTCACGATTTATTATGAATGAAAGATATGCTGACAAAGAGGATTTTCCTAGTTTAAATTTTAATTATTTGGTCGAGTATAGCAACGGAAAGCCTTCTTTGTCAACATTCGATACTATAATTTGCTCTTCTGATTCACGTAGAGGAGATTTTAATATTTAAGTTCTCCCTAGATTTATTTCTATAACAATATGAAACAATTAATCTTAGATTTCCTAGAAAAATACGGCACAAAAGTTTTGCAAGGAGAAACTTCTAGCTTTGTTGAATTGATGATGGATGACCACATTTGTGTTGATTTTGAATACACTGAATATTATATTCCAGAGAACAATTCTTCCTATACAGAAGATGATGATTTGGTGTATGAGTTTTTAATGATGTGCCGTCAAGTTGGCTAGATTTTTTTTAACTATTTAAAAGTAAACCAAACAATATGGCACGCAGCAAATTCCTCCAAAAAATTATCAACGAAACTCCTTTGTCAGTTAAGAAAAGAGTTCGTAAGTATGCAGATTCTTTATTAGCCAAAGGCAAGGAGGGAAAACCAATAAGCTGCACAAATTGCAAATGCCAGGATTTGGAAGATTGGCTTAGTTGTCATAGCAAAAAATAAATTTCTTTCGTTTACATATAATTTGGGTGGATCTTTTTAAGTTTCACCCATTTTTCTTTCTATACCAATATAAAACGAAAAGTTATGGCAAAGAAAAAGTATGATGTAATTTCACCAGATGGTTTCTCAATTAGTTTCACTGACACATACGGAAGTGTAGAAAAAGCCAAAGAGGCGTTTGAGAATTGGAAAAAGCGTTTTGAAGCTCAAGGATATTACTCTTCGAATAGAGGAAGAATTCCTTTAGATGAATTAGAAGAACATTGTACAATTGTGGAAATTTAAGTTCTCAGTCAAAAAATTTCTATAACAATATGGAAGATACAAATAGAGAATTTTTTAATTGTCCAGTGTGTGCTAGTGATAACACAAGACAAGATTATGATTTCCCAGAAACAATGCGTTGTTGTGATAAATGCGGCGCAGACTTTATTGAGGAAACAGGAGAGATTATATTGGATCCAAGAGATATTATTTAAGTTCTCGGACAAAAACTTTCTATACATAAAAACGAAACGACATGGCTAAAGCGGTAAAAAAGAAAACAATTTGGATTGGTGTGATTCCAGACATTTTTGGATACGGAATGACTGTTGCCGCTGAGAGCGAAGCAGAGTGCCTTAAAGCTCTAAAGAAAGATTATGCAAAAAGCTCTAAGGGTAGATCCGATGACTACGGAGATATGCGTGATGAGAACGGAAAAAAGCTAACTCGCTTTGAGAAGGCAATGGAGAATTGGGGCGGAAGAATTGAAGAGGTTGAGTTGGGTAAAGTGTATTGGGATAATTTTGGTAATTAGTTTTTAAGTTCTCAAGCAAAAACTTTCTATAAATAAAAACGAAACAAATGGAAGATTTAAGATTACACCAAACTATTTATGCTGATTCCACATGCTACTTCAGTGGACAGATTGTGGAAATTCATAAGACCACACTAGCAGATGCAATTACCAATTCAAGTGGAAAAACACACATTAAATTGGGTGCAGGCCATAATTGGGGTTGCATACCTAGCAGAGACCGCAATAGAGTTATTGCAAATGAAAGCGACATTCGACCTTTCGTTGAAGAAAAAATTAAAAGTAAAAGCGAATTTCTTTTAACTTACAATACTCCAATACATTTGAGTGAGCAGCTGAATAAAGGGAAAATGTTATTGTTTGTAGAGAATAGAGGAAATAGCATTACCCTTACTATATTCGAACATAGTGGTACATATAGTTCATTGTCAGAGGGCAAAGTAATTGAGTTCAGACAAAAATGGGCTGGTGGATATAGAACATTGAAGTTGAACGATTTGGATAGTTTGCCGCATAACACATTCAATAACATTGAAGAAGCGGTTAATTGCCTTGAAAAAATGATTATTAGAGAGTTGTAAATTAATTAAGAGTTTCGTTGTTTCATAGTTTAGTTTTTGGTTTCGACCCCCCAGCAGAAATGTTTGGGGGGTTTTTATGTGGGGCCTCTTTTAACTCAGATCTTATCAGAAAGCCAACCTATAGAAAGATTTGAATCCAAAACTTAAATAAAAAAGTTTTTAAGTTTCTCCTCGATTTATTTCTATACATACATAAACGGAGAAACTATGGAAACATTTATCATTAAGTACAAGTCGAAAGTTAACGGAGAGGAAAAAATAGCTTTCCACGAAAAGATTTCTATAACGGATCCAAATAGATTGGACGTTATGAATGTTTACACTGAACATATTTCTTACGATAAGTCAAAAGCAATGGTGTTTTATGACCGTGAGGAAGCTGAAAAAGTTTGTGCATTGTTCGGTAGGGTTCGTATTCACGTAGGAACTGTAATTAAGAAATAATTTAAGTTCTAGCAACAAAACTTTCTATAATACTATAAACAGAGAAACTATGGCAACAAAAACATTTAAGATTGGCGAATACTGCAAAGGCGGAGTTATTACAGTGGAAACTACCGCAAAGAAAGTAACCATTATTGCAAAGGAGTGGGACTTTTCAGCGGGCAGTAAAAAAAGCAGCAACCAGTCAAACGCCAAAGAATGGAACCGTTTAGAAGTTTCAACAACCAGTGGTGATGCTGAAAGCAAATTGGATTGGTTTTTATTCGATTTAACGACGTCTTACTATGCAGGCGAGATAATGGATTGGATTAAGACAAAAGTCAAGTTTAAGAGTGAATTTGATTGGTAACAAGTTTTTAAGTTTTCCTCAATAAAATTTCTATAAATAAAAAACGAAACGATATGGCATTTAATATTGACAACCTTTCAATTATTTTGAATTATTCTTTGAGTGATGAAACAACACACTTTGAAGAAGAATATGACGTGGAGTTACCAGAGGACACAATTGAGGCAATTGCAGTGATTGAAGAATTGGAAGCAACTGACCACATTCTATACAACTTGCTTTTGTTGAGCAAAGAAATTAAGGAACAATAAATTTTAGCAAAAATACATGAGAAGACACAAGTTAATTGCATAAATTTTTAAACACGCAGAAGTTATTGGTGCAAATAGAGCAACGTTGGTATTTTTAATTGCAACGATGACAGACAAAGCATTGACGAAATTCCATAAAGAGTTTATGGGAAAGGAATAAATTTTAAGTTCTCCCTCAAAAATTTTCTATAAATAAAAAACGAAGAGATATGGCATTTACAAAAGAAAGTTTCGATGTGGTTTCAGTAACCGACATTCCAAAACAATGTTTATTACCTGGAGTTCTAAAAGAGCTTGATGGTAGAGAAATGATGACAGACACAGAATTTGACCTAGATGAAAAATTGTATTCTGGAGATGTGTTTGAAGCAATGGCTAGTGAGTTTGCTGAAATGGATAAAGACTATATTTTATACCCCTCACAAGATGTTGTCGACCAAATTAATAACTTGGCAGAGATTCTTGAAACAGAGTTGGTTCGAATTGTTTCAGTTTAGTTTTTAAGTTCTCCCCAATAAATTTTCTATAATAAAAAAAAAAGTATGGCTATTAATATTATTTATTATTCAGAAGTTATTGACAACTTCGGAAGACAAGAGTCTTCAATGAAAGGTTCTATTTTATTTTCAGTATTGAATGATGTCGACAACTTTACTGACGACATGACGTTTGAGGATGACAAAGGAATAAACTATTCTATTGATGAATTGATTGGTAAAGAGGTTCAGTTGGTGGATATAGGAATTTTCACAGTTCCTAGTGATGAGGAATAATTTTTAAGTTCTCCCCAAAAAACTTTCTATAACAATATAAAACGAAATATTATGGCAGGACATTTACCAGTGGCAACAACAAAGCTTCATACAAAATTGGTTGAAGAGTTTAAGGGAAATAATATTTTACGAGAAGCAGAACCTTTTAAAACAGTTAGAGTTGAGGGTTTTGAGGGTTTTTTCCAAAGATTAACCGATGAGTATAATATGGACGAAGAAACAGGCTTGGAAGATTCTCACATATTCTTTTACTGCGGCAATACAAAAAAAGATGAATACTTTGAAGTGCATTTGGATAAAGATTTAAAAATTAACCAAGTTTATTTGGTAATGTAATTTTTAAGTTCTCCCCAATAAATTTTCTATAGCAATATAAAACGAAACGATATGGAATCATTTACGCAAGAAGAAATTTCAATACTTAAAATTGCAATAAAAGAATTTGCGGGCATTACAAGTAATTTTGGTCACCCACGAGCGGCGCAATTTGAATTAGACAAAAATGAAGAAAAAGCTTTGTCTTCATTAATTGAAAAGTTTGAAGTTGACCTTGATGACGATGAAATGTTTAATTAAAAACTTTCTATAAAATGAAAACACTACATGATTTAAAACAAGCAATTGCTGAAAATAAGACATTGGTTTGGAACGACCCTGATCCAATTGAGGGAAATGACTACACGATTACTTTCATTGAAGCTATTGATGAGGAAGTGTTTGATGATGATTACCCTATTCTTATTCAATATGGTGGTGGAAGTGAAGCTGAAGTTTATTTGCACGAAATAGCTTTGAAGTAATTTTTAAGTTCTCCTTACAAAACTTTCTATAATTAAAAGCAAAAGATATGTCAGAAACAAGAAAGATTACAGTAACTGCAACACGTTATTATTCAAAGCAAACAACTGTTGAAGTTGATGTTCCAGTGGAAATTCAAGATGATGAATTAATTGATTTCTTAACTGAAAGTGAAGAATTGACAAACCAAATTGAGGAGGGTTTATTTCAAGATTCATTGTCAGCAGATGATGATAGCATTGAATTTCAAGACCCAACAAATGATTTCGGCGGCCACTTATAATTTAAGTTCTCAAACAAAAACTTTCTATAAATAAAAACAAACGAAATGGAAAAGGAACAAGTTATTGAAGAGATTAAAAAGATTATTGCCGAGGTTGGTGGATTTTACGTTGGAGAAATTGAAGCTCAAGGTATATGTGTAAACGAAATGGGAAATTTCGTTGCCATAGCAGAAGGGTTTTTTAGCGAGATTGAGGTTAATATATATGAACCTAGCAGCTTCAGTTCAGATTCAATAGATGATTATACTCTTACCTACGAAGAGTTGGAAAAAGATGTTTTAGAGGAAATTCTAGCTTTGTGTGAGCAGTACAAAGAAAGCCAAGAAGAAGAATAGTTCGTTTCGTTTATAGAGAGGCCTCACCAGGAATGGTGGGGTTTTTTTGTTTGTGCGGATTCTGAAGCCCCAACACAATAGCCAACCTATAGAAAGAATGATCCTGAAAACTTAAATAATTATTTTTTTAAGTTCTTAGACAAAACCTTTCTATAAATAAAAACGAAGATATGCAAGCACTTATTGATAGAGTAATTGAGGAAATTAAAAATGACATTCTTGTTGGAGATTTAACTGCGATAGATTCATTGCTGACATTTGTCCCAAAAGAAAACCTTATTGCTTTCTTACCAGAGGAAGAGTGGGAAAGGTTTGAAAATGATTATTCTTGTGATAATTGTGGTGGTGGATTTGCCAAAGAGGAAATGGACTTTGATGTCAATGACCAAGACTTGTGCAAGAATTGTAACCACACAAGCTTCAATGACGCTCCTTATGGGGACGATTCAAACCCTACTTGTGGAATTTGTGGTGGCGATGCAACAATATGTGATGGTTGTTAAATAATTTAAGTTCTTGGATAAAAACTTTCTATAAATAAAAAAGAAAACTATGAGATGTATGAACATAGACTATTCTAAATTAACAAATGGTCAATTAAAAGAAATTAGTGGCGTTTTTCAAGCTTGTACTAAACTAGGATTCTTTAAAGAGAGTCAAATATTTGATGAGTTGTCAAAGTTAAATTGGCTAGGAAAAAAATTCATAAAAGAAATTGAATACCACAAGGAAAACAGAAGCAATACATTGAATATATATAATTCTATTGTATTTGAAAACTTAAATTTGCAGTCAGAACTAGCAGATAGATTTTTGGAAATGATTTAAGTTCTTGGTTAAAAACTTTCTATAAATAAAAACAAAGAGATATGGCAGCAGCAATTTATGTGTCCCCAATTGGTTTGAGCGTCTATGATGATAAAGATGATTATGGTAGTTTTACCATTACTGGAAACCCAAAAGAAAAAGAAACGATTGTAGAGTTCGAGTCTGCATACGACTTTGAGGAGTTCGTGGAAAAACATATTAACTGCAAGGGCATTGATTTTGATTCAGAGTTCTGCCAATTCTTTTGCTATGCAAAGACAAGAGCTAGAGCGTTGAAGTTCGTGAGCGACATTGAGAAGCATTTTGCGAAGGTTAAAAAAATGTTGTAATAATTTTAAGTTCTCCCCAATAAAATTTCTATAAATAAAACAAGAGACAATGGCAAAGGAAAAACCAAGACAGATAGAAGTTGGCGAGTGGCTTTATAAAGGTTGCTTCATTCAAGAGCAACAACACCCAATGCTAGCTGGTAAATATGCTGTATTCAAAAATGATCTTCTACAGGTCCACGTTGGTAGAGCATATACTTTTACGGAAGCAAAAAAACTATGTGAAGCAAATGAATGTTTTGATAATTGCTTAACTTTTTAAGTTCTCAAACAAAAACTTTCTATATAACTATAAACGGAAAAGATATGAAAACTGAATTTACATTTGCATTACCACAAAAAGTTAAGGACATTGATATGGTTAGTTCGTTCTATGTGCGAATGAATAAACATTATACGGCAACAGTTCGTTCGCTAGAGAGTTTCATTTGGGCAATTAATAATTGTGGTATAGATGAAACCTTTGGAGAGATTACCAAACTTGCTGACAAAGAAGCAGAGGGCTACCGAGAGTTCCATTCTTACCTTGTTGAGATTATTGCAGAAGTTAAAGGATTTGCTTCATTCAATTCTTGTTACAAACATACCTTTGTTGAATGCAAAGATGCAAACGAAACAATTTCCATTAAGACAAAAGACGGCAAGAGAATTACTTTGTGCGTAATGGAGGGTGCAGGTTGTGTTGATATTGCATACCACGATTCAGCATTGGAAAAAGAAAACAATGGAAACAAAGATGTTGCAAAGTTCGAGATTATTGGATTTGACTTAGGCAAAACACCAATTCCAAGAACACAAGTAACATTGGCAACAATTATGTTGAAATAATTTAAGTTTTTATTACAAACCTTTCTATACCTAAAAACCATTTTATGACAGTAGAACAAGCCTTTAAAGAATTGATTGAACAAGGATTCGACATTGAGAAGATTGATGAAAACAAATTCCTAGTTACGGACAATGGCAAATTTGGATTCCTCGAAGAAGAAGAACCTTTTGTTGTTGACGGAGAAGATATTCTGGAGATTCACGAAGATTATGTAAAATAATTTTAAGTTCTCCCTGGAAAACTTTCTATACCAATATAAAAAGATAAATTATGTCAAAGTCAATTAAAGGAAAATTAGTTCACCACCATACAGTAATTGATCCTGATACAGGAGGGAAAGTTACAATTTGTGTTGTGAAATTAGAAACAGGCGGAATGATAGGTATTGACGCTAGTTTTTTAGAACAAGTAGAAGAACCTGTTTATAGTCCATTTGATAAAAATGTTGAAATAGATTTAGATTTTTAAGTTCTCCTCACAAACCTTTCTATAAATAAAAAAGAAAATATGAAAAATCAAAAAAGTGTATTCGAGTTTGGAGATGAATTTATTTGTACTGAATTCTTTGATGTTGACACACAATGTGGTGGGGTTGATGTGAACCGTAATGGCGACGAAAGACTAGGTAGCATTTTGGGGCTGTCAATTCCAGACATTGAAGATGAAGACGAAAACATAAAATTTGATAACGAAGTTATTAATTGGATTGTTGACAATAATTTTTAAGTTCTCCTCACAAAACTTTCTATACCAATATAAAAAGATAAATTATGGCAACACGCAGCACGATTTCAATTGTAACCGAAAGAACCAAAGACGGGGTTGGTAGAACAATTTATTGTCACTGGGATGGTTACCCAAGCAACAATGGTCGTTTGCTTTTAGAGCATTACAAAGATGCAAAAAAAGTAAATTCACTAATTAATTTGGGCTATATTTCTAAATTAGATGAAAATGTACGTCCAAAAAAAGAAGGGATTCGCAGAAAAATGAATGAAAAGTATGAATACGATTTAATTCCAACAAAAGAACCTCATTCATTCGATGAACCGCACGACGGAGTTGTAATTGCTTATATGCGAGATAGAGGGGAAAAAGATTTAAAAGCACACCCTTTCAACGGTAAAGCACCAAATAAAAAACTTTCCGAAGAGTACGATTACTTATTCGTGGAGAGTGAGAACAAATGGTATGTTCGTGATAACCACAAGTCAAGACCAAGATTTGTAGAGTTGACAGAAAAAGTTTGCGAAAAAAATTAAGTTTTGTAACCTTTTCTTTCTATAAGCGTATAAAGAGATAGTAAAGACAATTAGATTCCTACGTTGTCTCCGAAGATTAAAGAACGTTGCAACACCATACTTACGAGTTTGGGTTAGTCTTCTTAGTACTTAATCCTGCGGTAATCCGAAGAGTCTATTAAGAAACCTCGCCAGAAATGGTGGGGTTTTTTGTTTTTATTTTTAAGTTCCTGATCCATTTATTTCTATAACAATATAAAAAGAAAAGTATATGGGATTAGTAGTAATTAATGATGCATGGGACATTAAAGGAGAAGTTTCTTTTGATGAATACAACCACAAGACAAAGAAGTCAAAACAAGTTGAGAGAGCAGTAACAAGAGACCACAAAACTCTTATTATGCGTATGATTGACTCAACTGATTTTGGTCAGTTCTTGTCAGAGAGAGTTGGAGATGTTGAGTTGAGAGGTTTCTTCTCATTGGTTCAAGATTAAGATAGTTTCGTTTCGTTTATAGGATGACCTCACCAGGAATGGTGGGGTTTTTTTGTGCGGATCCTGAAGTCCCAACCCAAACGCCAACCTATAGAAAGATTTGAAGTTGAAACTTAAAAAGTTTTTTTTGGTGTTATTTTTAAGTTCCTGATCCGTTTCTTTCTATACCAATATAAGACGAAGAAGTTATGCGAGAAATTAATTTTTAAGTTTTCAATCTAAAAATTTCTATACCAATATAAACATAAAAAAAGATAAATATGGGAGCAAGTAGTTTTCAAAACACTAGACGAGGTAAAACAATGAGAGACGTGTATTCTGAATTGTGTGAAGATGCAAGGGAAGAGTATGGTCACCAAGATGGTTACAATGGAACGATTTCAACCACAAGCGGGTTTCGTGACGTTACAAGCGAGTTTAAAAGAAGTGGAAAGGAGTTGCAACAATTTATTAATGACAACATTGATAGAGCCGAAAAATGGGGTTCGTGTTTAGCAATTTGCATTGAAGAGCCAAAGGGAAATACAAACAAGGTAAAAACTCAAGTGAAAAACATTGTTACCCCTGGTACAAAGAAATGGGTTTTGCAATATGTTGTGACAACTTATATGGGAAGACACATTGGTGCAAAATTGACAAAGGGCGATGCAGTTAAGATTGCTCGTGAGCATACTGAAAAAACACAAGAGGGTACTAAAATTGAAATGGTTAAAGTTTTAGAGAAAGGTTCGGCAAGAGTTGCAGAAATTGAATACAAAAAAAGCACCACCGAAAAAGATGGGAAATTTGTTTTCTTTGGTTGGGCAGCAGAATAAAAAAGATTGGGGGAATTTTTTAAGTTCCCCCAACAAATCTTTCTATATCAATGTAACCCCTTAAAAAAGCAGAATGAAAATCGAATTGAAAAACATTAAAATTAACCTTACGTTTAGCGAGGAAACAATTATGTTTCAAGCAGATGTATTTGTAAATGGAAAGAAAACTGCCTATGCGAACAATGATGGTCGTGGGGGTTGCACTTTCTATAATTCATACCACGCACCAAACAACGATGAGGATTTAAGACAAGCAGAGGCGTATTGCAAAACTCTCCCCCAAATTAAAGTAAGTGAAAGTTTTTCATTGGATATGAATTTGGAACATTTCATTGATGAATTGATTGAGGCTGAATTGAAAAAGAAAGAGCAGAAGAAGTTGGAGAAGAAAATGGTTGACACAATTATGTGGGGCATACCTAATGGAAACTGTTACGTTCAAGTGAAGTTCAAAATTCCGCTTGCCAAAATTCCTACAACTAGATTGCAAGAAATTGTAGACAAGTACAAGAAAGAATTTAAAAGTGGCGATAAGTTCTTGAACACAAACCTTGAGGGATTGGGAATAAAATTATAATTAATTGGGGAGGATTTTTAAGTTCTCCCCAATTTTATTTCTATAACAATATAAACAGATAAGATATGAGTTTAGAATTTCATGAAGTGTACGATGATGAAACTGGCAAGTCACTTTTAATTAAGGCAGAGACATTGGATCAGGCGATTGCTATTAGCGAAACGATTGATTTCAATGACTTTGAAGATGGAGAAGAAATTGAAGTGACTGACGACTTGGCCAATTCTGGTCTAGGAACAATTCATGAAGTTGAAGACGGAACATTCTCTTTGTACAATGAAGCAGGGCAACTTATTGAGGGCGATTTTTTCACACTAGCAGAAGCAAAAGAATTTGCCAGAGACAATGGTTTCACAGAGGTAGACACATTTTTTATTTAAGTTCTCCCCAATTTTATTTCTATAACAATATAAGCGGAAAAGATATGAAAAAATTGATTGTTTACAGAATGCATAATCCAATTTATGGAGACGGGGGAAACCCTAAAACTTTGTCAGTAATATTGCGTGAAGACAATACATTGTCATATTCATACTATGGTGGCTGGCAAGATTCTGGAATGGGATTTTCAATGTCCAATATGCAGTTGCAAGAACCTTTGCCGATTGCAGTAATGGACTACAAAAAGAAAAAACTTTTCAAGAATGTTGAAGCATTGGACAGAGAAATTCGTAGAGTTCTTAATACTGGTGTTGAAAGACACATTAAAAGTCAGTTAATTATTAACGAAATTTTTTAAGTTCTCCCTCAATAAATTTCTATAACAATATAAGCGGAAAAGATATGACAGATTTATTTGAAACACCAGAATTGATCCCAGATGAAGTTCAAGCAGTATTGGAAACCTTTGATGAAAACGCTGATGACTATGCGGAGTTGGAAAGGATATTGGCTGAGATTGAGCCACTAGGATATATATTCGATTACTACCTGGACGCTGATCCGTATGGATTGAGACCTATTGGAGTTGAGTTGAAGGAATTGGAGGGTTGGGAACATATTGATGATTAATTTTTAAGTTTTCCCTACAGAAATTTCTATACAATTATAAACGGAAAAGACATGAGAAAAGAATTTGACAACCTGGTAATGTATTTGCAACAAGAACCATATTCTAATGAGATTGCTCTAGCGATTCGGAGTTTGGAAAATAAAATTGATGAAGTTGAAAAGCGAATGATTTGTGCCGTTAGAAGCGCAGAGGAGATTAATAATTCAATTTCTAAATACACTGCAAGAGTTGACAAGCAAGAAAGTTTTGTTATGTCTGTTAATTCACATGATGAAATTCAAAATTGTTCAAACGATGTAACAATTGCATTGGATTTGAATGAGGATATGTGTATTAAGGACAATTGGTATAATTTGTTCGGCTCAAAGACAGAGCTTCAGCCAATTGCAGTTGGAAATGTGGAATACGAATTTCCCGAAGAAGTTTATACGATTGGAAACCAGGATAACACCGAGATAATTGCTGATGTGTATGAGAGTGTTTTTAATAGATTGGTTTCTTTGGGAGTTATTATTTTTGGGGGTGACGTGAGATTTCCAAGTGGAAGCAACAAAACAGACTATGTTATTATAGATAATATTTTCACTGACTTGATTAAAAACCAACAAATTGACTTAAGCAAAGTTCCGATTAAGCGAGAAGTGTTTATGACTTTCGAGAGCAGTTGGGGCGAAATTACTTGTGCCAAAGATGGAGTTGTATTGAGAGTTAATGGTGACGAAGAATATAGAGGTGAGCGAAATTACTTATTCGATATTGCTAAGATTGACTTGGTTGAATATGAGAAATTCTTAAACTCAATAGACCAGGAATTAGACCATGATTCTGATGATATTCTTTCAGTAGGCTTTTGGAAGAAAGATAATACCTACAATGAACCCGACCAAGATTGGAGAAAAAATATGTTCTCTCCCGAAGATGATGGGGATGAAGCACCAACAATGTTGTGCCAAGACGAGGAAAAGCATGATGCCGTAAAAGATATTATTGCGAAGTTGAAAGAGATTGAAGTTGACGGAGAAACAATGGAATATATTTTAGACCAAGTAGGTATGTTAGACCAAGTTGCAAAACAATTAGGTTTAGTTAATTTTTAAGTTTCCTCAAACAAAATTTCTATACCAATATAAACGCAAACGATATGAGAAAGATGAAAAGAGTAACAATTCCGATGAGCGACAACCTGGTTAAATTGGCTTTGGTTAATGCCAAACAAAACATTAGTGCCTTATTGGACAATGGTTGTTTGGGCGATGAAGCAAAAGATAAACTTTCTTATGCTCACTTTGACTACATTGGTTTGATTGGTATTTTTAGTGGCGATTACAAAGTTACCATTGAAATTTCACAAGATGATTTTGATTCTTTTTCTCACAAGCATGGAGTAGATTTTCCTGCCTTTATAGACCTAGAAGTGGTTGACATTAAAAAGGAAACTCAACACTTCCACCACCTGGCTTACGTTGAAGAGGGAATACTTAATTTTGCAATTCGTAGCGATGAGAATTTTCCTGGAGCAGACAACGATGGCGATGAAGAAGACTTTTACTTATACAAAGAAGTAAAAAGAGGAGAAGGCGCTTTCTTTGAAGGCACAACTTTTGCCGCAGTCCCAACAAAAAAAGGTTGGTCAATTTTGGAGAACGGAAAAGTTTTGGAGGAAATTAAATTTGTTAAATTCTAATTGGGTTAAATTTAATTTTTAAGTTTTCGAGTTAAACCTTTCTATACATAAAAACATAATTATATGGGACAAACAGTAAAGCGTGGAGAGAGTGGAGAGATAACTCACATTAAAGTTGGAAATTCTTTTGTTGACAAAAAAGAACACGAGATTAATGTTCAATTGGAAGACTTGGTTGGATTAAGGTTTAACAAAAAAAGCCTGCAAAAAAAATTGAGTGAAATATTTGGAACAAAAATTGTCCTAGAAGACATTTCAAAGAAAGAAGATGAGTTGGCTGATTACAATTTTGTTGGGGGCTTTGATATTCCAGAAAAAGAATTGTATGGGTACTTTGATATTTACTTTCTAAAAATGCGAAGACCAGGTTTTGATGGTGCAAAATTTTATGTCACAGAAGTGGCGATTCAGTTTGAATAAATAATAAGAGTATGAATAGAGAATACGAGCTTTATGATTTTTACACAGCAGATTTAAGTACTGCGAAATAATTTAACTGGGGGTTTATAGCCCCCTTTCTTTTTTGTGTTTGATCTCCAGGAAGCCCAAACTCAAGACGCCAACCTATAGAAAAATTTGATTCCAAAACTTAAAAACAAAAAAAAGTTTTTTCTTATGTTGCATTTAAGTTCTTTGTTCGTTTCTTTCTATACATACATAAGCGAATGAAACGCAAAATAAATTAAAAATAATTTTTAAGTTTCGTTCAAAGATCTTTCTATAGCAATATAAACAAATAAACGGATAAATTATGAGTTACTATGTACCAAGCAAATTGCTTTCAGCAAATGGAGATTCGAAAACAAAAAAAGGTCTTAAGAAAGGTTGGACGACTTACATTATGTATATGTCTCCGTTCACAGACAATTCACTAGGAGTGAATATTTGCCCTCACGCAACTGCAGGTTGTGCAGCAGCTTGCCTTAATGGTTCGGGTCGTGGCGGATTCACAAACAGTGTACAAACAGGTCGTAGAAACAAGACTGAATTTTACCTACAAAATAGAGTTGGTTTCCTTGAAAAACTTTACAAGGAGTTAACTTTGATTTCAAAGAAACACGCAGGCGAAAATGTTGCAATTCGTTTGAATGGAACGTCCGATATTCGTTGGGAAAAGTTTAAAGTTCGTGACAATAAAAACCTTATGGAGTTGTTTCCTAACTTACAATTCTATGACTACACAAAAAACTACTTGCGTTTCAATATTCAATTGCCTGCAAATTATTCTTTGGTATTTTCACGCTCCGAAGTTAACCACCAAAAAGCAATTGATATATTGAAGAGGGGTTTCAATGTAGCTATGGTCTTCGATGTACCACCTACAGAATTTGAGGGGTTTGAAGTTGTCGACGGCGATGAAACAGATTTGCGTTTCTTAGACAATAAAGGTGTTATTGTTGGGTTGAAGTACAAAAAGTTAACTGGCAAAGGTGCTGACAATAATGAAGCGTTTGAGAGTGGGTTTGCAATTCGCACCCAAGCAAAGGTTTCCAAAGTCTCCCCTAAAAAACAAGTGGCGTAATTAATAAAAATTGAGGGGGATCTTTTTAAGTTCTCCCTCACTTTATTTCTATAACAATATAAAACGAAAACAATATGGCAGCAAAGTCTCCCCAAGAAATGACAAGTGACATTCTGAAGTCACTAAACAAACAAGGCGCACCAGAAGCGATTCTTATTGAAACTTACCTGGAGGTAATTATTAAACGTCACAGGGCAGAGGCTGTCCAGGAGTATATTGATGGCCAAAACAATAAACCAGATATTGAATATAAACCTAGCCATGGTTAATTTTTAAGTTCTCCCTATTTTTCTTTCTATAACATTATAAACACTAAAACACTTATTTATGCCAAACTGGGTAACAAACAATGTAGAATTGAAAGGCAACGCAGAACAAGTTGCAGCGATACTTGAATTCGTTAAAAGCGATGAGAGAGAGTTTGACTTTAATAAGATTGCACCCATTCCAAAAGAATTGCAAAACACACAAGCACCCACAAACATTATTTCTCAAAAAGAATACGATGAGCAAGAGGAAAGATTGGCTAGAGGAGAATTGACTGAAAGTGAAAAAAGTTGGGGCATTTCGAGAGGCTTAACTTTGGAACTTTCAATGGAATACAAAAAAAGATTTGGTGCTGATAATTGGTACGATTGGCAAACTGCAAATTGGGGCACAAAATGGAATGCAAGCGAAGTTTTTATTTCCGACAATGCAATTTCATTCAACACTGCTTGGTCTGCACCAGAGCCTATATTCGCTGCCTTAAGTGAGAAGTTTCCCGAAGTTGAGTTCTTCATTCAATTTGCCGATGAAGATTTCGGATACAATGTTGGCGAAGTCTCCCTGATTGGTGGGGATGAAATTAACACAAACATTCCAAAAGGTGGAAGCAAGGAGGCATATTTATTGGCTTACAAAATTCAAGGCGAAAGCGATTACTATACTTGGGATATGTTATTCGACATTGAAGAAGATGAAGACATTGAAGATAATACCCTATACAAAGTAATGATTGGGATTTCATACGAAGATAATAAAGCAGTAGATGAAGGTTTCCCTACAAATGTATTAAATGAGTTCTTAGACTTGGCCATTGCCGATGAAAACTTTGAGTTGGCCACCGAGATTAGAGATATTTTAAAAACTAAAGAAGAAAGTGGGGAGGAGGCTTAAGTTCTCCCTGCTTAATTTTCTATAATAAAAAAAAGGTATGGCAAAAGACAAAAATGTAGAACTCCAAAGGAAGCAGATTTATCTAGCTAATACCGTAATACGTAAACAAGCTAGGAAAGATAAACGTAAGTCTAGCTGGAAAATGAAATATAAAGAATGTCCAGATTGTGGTGGCCAAATGGTTTGGTGCTGCGATATGTGGTCACGAGTTTGTTGTTTCGAATACGGAAGTTGCCCATGTAGTTAATAAATTGCGATGTAGCTCAGTGGTAGAGCGTAACTGTCGGGGGTTCGATTCCTTCCATCGCTACAAATTTTTAAGTTCTCCCCAATAAATTTTCTATAAATAAAAAAGGATATGGAATTTTCAGACAAACATTCACACATTTTAGAGATTGGTTACATTGTAGATGTGGACCAGACAGAAGACAACCAGGCGTTTCAAGGATCCATTGTTGGATTCAAAGATGAGTTCGTATTGGTGGAGGACCAGGAGAGTAATGTATTTTGTATGCGTGACTACGAACTGGAGCTGGTTCAAATTCCCTTTAAATAATTTTTAAGTTCTCCCCAATAAATTTTCTATAAATAAAAAAGGATATGAAAAAGTTAGGACAAAGAAATTACTTACTTATTTCTCAGGGCGTTGGTGCAGTTGGGACTTACGACCCAAATGAGATATTCTTTTTCTTTGAGGAGAGTTTGTACATGGACCAGGCTGATACAATTTGGGACTTCCTAGAGTGGGTTCATAAGAACGGTAAAATGTTTGGTAGTGGAAACTACGAAGCAGTGTTTAAGGAATTTTTAAGTTCTCGACAATAAACTTTCTATAAATAAAAAAGGAAATATGAAAGAGCAAACTACATTAACACTAACAAATGCAGAGTTAGAAAAAGGTAATAAAATAAATGACTTACTAGTTGAGGGTTGGCTAATAGTTACCATTACACCACTATACAGAATATTCCACCAAGAATTTTCTGCTATAATTTTATTTGAAAGAGATAAAAATAATTTTTAAGTTCTCCCCAATAAACTTTCTATAAATAAAAAAGGAAATATGAAAAGAGAAAATTACCACATTCGCATTGAGGTTCGTGATGAAAATGGAAAGTTGATTTTGGATGAACATGGACACAAGCAGATTGCTATTTCATACGATGTAGAAATGCTTACTGATAATATGGAGTTCAACCTACGACACTTGGCAAACACTTTGAAAACTTGGATGCCAGAACGCAAAATTACTATTGAGGCCTCTGTATTAAATACAATTTCGAGAACCTATATGACAATGTTTTCATTCTATGGAGAGGAAAACAGATTTGTTAAACATTAATTTAAGTTTTATTCACAAAAGTTTCTATAAATAAAAAAGCAAGAGTTATGGGATTGGATATGTATTTAGGAAGAGCATTAAAGGTTGCTGAAAACAAAAAAGATGGTTTTGAATTTGAAGAAGTTGGATATTGGCGTAAAGAAAACCATATTCACAAATGGTTTGTAGATAATTGTC
Source organism: Chloridella minuta (assembly GCA_032273045.1). Lineage (NCBI taxonomy): Eukaryota > Xanthophyceae > Mischococcales > Pleurochloridaceae > Chloridella > Chloridella minuta. Next base: position 66,942 of record JAUKPQ010045814.1, on the reverse strand, counting down.
AAGATGGAATTGACCAGTGTCAAGAGGTTGAAGTTTCAAAAGAAAAACTCGAAGAGCTTCTTGTAACTTGTTTAGACGTTGTAAACAACAAAGATAACAAGTCTTTGGCTGAAAGTCAATTGCCAACACAAGCTGGATTCTTTTTTGGTGGAACGGAATATGACGAAAGTTACTTTGAGGGCATTCAAGATACAATAGAGATTTTGCAGAAAGTTCTGGAAGAAACAGACTTTGAAGAAAGCGTAATTACTTACCAAAGTTCTTGGTAAGTAATTTTTAAGTTCTCGACAATAAACTTTCTATAAACTAAACAAGCAAGATATGAAAAGCATTAAGATCAGATTTAACCTAGGTAGAGGTAAGAACTATATGAAGTGGAAGATTCAATATACCGATGGAACCATTGAGTACCACAGCCCAGCTGATGTTCAATTGCTCATGCATGATTGCACTTTAAAGAACCACAAGAAAACAGCACAGAAGATTTTTGATGGGGGTGAAAAAGTTGTTTGCGCCTGGATCCTGTGCAAGTCACTTGCAATTAAAAAACAGGATTTCATACAAGCAGACTTGTCTGGAGAGAGAGTTCGTTACAACCCTAGAGTTACGCCTCACTGGATGTTGAACGACGTGAATGTTGATGGCCTGCCTGTTGACAAGATTGTAACTGTTGATTACGGCGTTTACATAGTATAAATAATTTTTAAGTTCTCCCAGGTAAACTTTCTATAAATAAAAAAGGATATGGCAAATAAAGTTCACTTACTAGTTACTACAGACCAAGAACCAAACATTGGCGTTCTTTCAACTACACTTAAGCTTGACGGCGTATTGAAGGTTGACAAGTATGAAGTTGAGGAGAAATTAAAGAGAGCAATTTCTGAACATTTTGATTGCGGCATAGATGAGATAAATGTTACCGACTTGGATATAAAGTCCTTAATACCTTTGGACATAAAAGCTCAGTGTCTGATTCCAGATGTGTCTGATTGTCCAGATGAAGTTGTGGTTTCTCTAACTCAAACTTACATGTACTAAATTTTTAAGTTCTCCCCAATAAACTTTCTATAAATAAAAAAAGATATGGACAGACATTTGATTCCTTTTTTGCAAGTTGCAATTGATAACAAAACCTCTGTAATAGACCTGAGGGTTCAAGAATATTCATTCAGCTTTCGTCAGAAGATTGACCACTGTGATGTAATTATATTCTTTGATTCTAGAAGCGGTTGTGTGTGCATGAACCAAGTTTATGTTGGACCAAACGACCACGAAGATGATGACGACATTAGCCTGGACAGTTTTATTAAATACATTTCTTAAGCTCTCCCCAAAAAAACTCTATAATTAAAAAGCCCCCAGGAAATTATCTTGGGGGCTTCTTGTATTCCTGACGGGGATCGAACCCGCAATCTCCAGATTGAAAGTCTGACGAGTTAACCTAGTTACTCCACAGGAACATATTTGGTCACCCATACGAGAATCGAACTCGTGTTTCCAGGTTGAAAACCTGACGTCCTAACCGTTAGACGAATGGGCGAAATTATAAGCACAAAAAAAGGGATAGCATTTCTGCCATCCCTTAGAATTCTTTGATTTGATTAATCGTTAACTCAAGGCATAGCAAGACAATGAAGACTCCTCTTCACGTTCACTTACCTCTATGTTAATTAAATTTTTCATTTCAATTTTTTTCTTTTTTTTTAGAAGCGAATTCAGGACTCGAACCTGGCCTTAGGGTTATGAGCCCTGCGTGCTACCAATTACACTAAATCGCAATATATCTTTAAATAGATAAAAAAATCTATTTCTCAATTTCTTATACGCAAAGATAATAAAAAAGTTACAAAAAACAAATTTTTTTTAAGTTTCTTTGAAAAAAAATTCTATAGCAGCATAAACAACACTGAAAATATGGAGTTCTACAAAGATAAACAGTCTGGAGAAATAGTTACAGAAGAAGAAATGTTGAACCTGGTTGATTCAGATGATAACCTGGATTCGTTTTACCTGATTGGAGATTTTGATAACCAGGAAGCAGCTAGAGAAGCATTTGATAAAAATGATTTTTTAAGTTCTCCCAAATAAAGTTTCTATAAATAAAAAAGAGATATGGAAAGTTCAACAATGTTAGGAGTTAAGTCAGCAAAGAATTTGTGGGTGTACCCTCTTATTGGATTCGATTCTTTCTTGATGTACGAGAGAGATAAGAATATTGTTTCTGTTTGTGATTGCAAAACTGGTAGAATTTTCAACGAAAAAGCGCTGTCTTGGATTTACAGAAATATGAGTTTTGAAGATTTTGTTTTATATTCGCAGAATTGTTTTTTAACAAACTTGAAATTAAATTAAGTTTTCAAGTAAAAATTTTCTATAACTAAAAAAAGAAAGATATGCCACATTTTAATGAGTTTAGAGTGAACAAAGCCCTACTTGGAGAAGTCCTTGTAGCAAGACAAAACCTTGACCTTTCAGCAACAGAAGATGAGCAGAATGAAGTTCGTCAGTTCTTAAATGAATTGGAAGAAAAGAAAAATTATGACAAGACAAGTTTGTACTTACGCTTCGTTGGTTTTTTAACTGGCAAAAAATATGTCAAGTTAAAAGATAGATATGGTTTAAAAATTGTTCGTGAGTTTACCTCTGACAATGGATTAAAACCCGAATTGCGTTTGTCATTAACCATTGATAGACAAATTGATTTTGGCGATGATGTAAATGCGTGGAGAACGTATGTTCACCAAGAAAACATTCGTGCAGAAGAATTGAGAATTGAGAAACAAAAAAATGCAAACAATAGAAAGAACCTGGTTGGTGCATACTCTGAAACCATTAATAAGGTTATGATGAAAATTAATTAAGTTCCTGATCCGTTTCTTTCTATAAATAAAAAAGGGCATGAGCAAGATAACAAAACAAGAAGCATTAGAATTGGCAGCACACTTATTTGAATTGGAGCTGGAGTCAATTCGCAATGATGCCAAAGAGCATTTTGTATTGAATGATTGGCTAGATAAGTTCGGAGAGAATTCGCACCTCTTGGCTGATCAGTTAACAACTGATTCAAATAACGAGTTTAACTCACAGGCGATTGAAGCGATTTCAGAATTCCTGATTGAAGATTTTGCAAACGATGAGTGGACCAGAGACCAGGATGGATTGTATAATTACATGATGCCCACAATATATGGCGGAGATGTTCTCTATGCATTCGAGCAACAACTGTCAATGATTTCTGGTGTCGGAATTCAATTGGAAATTTTTTAAGTTTTCATAACAAACTTTTCTATAACAATATAAACAAATAAAAAAAGAAAGATATGGGATTTTTTAGTTGGCAGACCTCGGATACAAAAAGAAGCATTCCAAGCTCGTACTCGTGCAGAGATACATTTACCGTTCATATGATTACAGAGGACGGACAAGTCTTTACAGAAGATGATTATGAGGGCTATGGAGTGTTTGGGGGCAAAGACATTTATGAATTGGTTGCTGAAATGAATGGTTTGTGCCTTGATGGCGATACAGATGATAAAAGATTGGCAGCCATTGACTTGTTGTTTAAAACAATAATTACTTGTGGAGAACGCTCATACGTACAAGGAGTTGACTTTAAAAGTTGGGAACAACCACTAGAAGCAGAGGGCGGAAGAACGCCAAACGCATTGGTGAGTATGGGTTGGAAACAAGTTTACCCTAACGGCTACGGAGATTTTGAAGCAGCAGCGGCAAATGGGGTTAAAGTTCCAAAATTGGTGGAGGAAATTCCAACAGATTTCAATGATGTTTCTTACCCAAAAAATTGTCCTGACCAAGGATTCTTCTATGATGACGAGGTTGATGATGAGGACGATGATGATGAAGACGAAGATTAATAATAACCTGGAGGGGATTTGATCCTCTCCTTTTTTTTAAAAGCCCGCAAATTCAAAGCGCCAACCTATAGAAAGAAAATGAAAAGAAACTTAAATAAAAAAAAGTTTTTAAGTTTTTGAACTAAGTTTTTCTATACATAAAAAGATAGTATGCAAGAGAAAGTAGAAATAGCAAAGTTGGTGGCGGAAAAGATTGCTAGCATAGAAGGCATTCGTGATGCATATGTCGACGACTACAACAAGTTTGGAAGCTTCCAAGTTGTTGCAGTGCTCGACCTGGACAAAGATAAAAAGCCTGCAATACAAAACTTTAGCATAAGGAAAATTAACAAGGAGGTAAAAAAGATTCTCAAAGAAACGTCAGGCGTTTCTAGGTTTGGTCAGGAAGTTGATTCGCCAAGTAGAACATACTACAAATACACATACAGAAACGTTACAGATTCAACTTTCATAGGCTATGAAAAGTCTTACACAATGATTGACTTCGTTGTAGTCTTACCACAGGAACAAGTTTCTATTGCGGAATTACTTATTTAGATAAAAACAAAAAAATGAATTCATTCAGAATAATTGCGGAGGAGACACATAAATACAAAAAAGATTCTTTATTTGTATTGGTGTTCAGGGACGGAGAAAAATACGGGATTGATGTTACAAATTCAACTTCAAATTTCGGTAGAGTAATTGTAGATGACAAGGATAAAGCAAACTATTTATTCTCAGTGTTAAACGAATATATAGTTGAGCAAAAAGATTATATGGATGCGTGCATATACATTGATTCTATTCTTTCTTACGGCACTTACGAAAAAATTGTACTCTCACTTCATACGTACAGAAGAAACATTGAGAAAATGGAAGCATACGCCGTAATTCAAATGCTGGGATTGGGCAAAGATGAGAAGAGATTGATAATTGGGACACATGTTATTAAAATTTTCAACAAAGGAGCGGACGAAATAATGGGTGAATTCATTTCGATTTCTGACACAGGAAAATATATGTTTCACTTTTTTTAATTTTTCTATTGATATTCGAACTCTCCCCAAGTATATTTATAACAACTTGGTGGAGTAGCTCAGTGGTAGAGCAACGGCGTGAAACCCCGTGTGTCGCAGCGTTCAACTCCTGCCTCCACCACGAAGTTTAATTCAAATTTCATAATTGTCTTTTTTTAAAATTTAGGGTGATCCAAAAGGTCTCCCTTTTTTTATTCTTTTTTTTAAGTTTCCTGTTGCTTTATTTCTATACAATCGTATAACACTTATAAACACTTTTAATTATGGAAAGAAAATCAGCACAAGAAATGGTGGATCAGATAACTGATTTCGTTAATGTTTATGGATTTGATAAAGATGGCTTTAAAGATGCCTTCCGTAGACAGCACAGAACTTTACAACAGTCAACAATTAGATTGTTCCTGGAAGTAATAGAAATGGTTGGTAAAGAAGATTACCAAACGGACCTTCGCAATGAAGATGCAAAGAAAGTTTGCGGAGAATTGGTAAAGGGATTCCGATTGCTTAAGGAGAACGAAACTGGTCACAAACATGACAGCTTCTTTCCTAGTCAATTCTTGGGGCACATTTAATTTTTAAGTTTCCCCCAAGGATTCTTCTATAGCAGTATAAACAAATAAATTTAGCAAAATGCCGAATCACGTAACAAATATTATTTCATTCAAAGGTTCAACAAAAGACGTCGAGGATTTACGCAATGCAATTAAAGGCATTGATACTGACGGTACAGAACAGTTGATTGACTTCTCAAAGATAATTCCAATGCCGCCAGAGTTGATGATTACTTCTGGTTCAAATGTGGATTATGGGCTTGCAGTAATTCTATTTCGAGAAAGAGGTGATGATTCCAAGTTAAAACCTATTTTGGCTTACCCTTGGGTAAAAGCTGAAAACATAACAAATGCTGAGCAACTTGCAAACCACCTTGTTGAAGAGGGTAGAGCAGATTTGACTCAGGGAAAACAGGCCTTAGAGAATTTGGACAAACATGGATTTAAAGATTGGTATTCTTGGTCCATTGCGAACTGGGGGACAAAATGGAATGCATACTCAATTTCCGAAGTCGATGACAAGATTATGTTTGATACTGCTTGGAGCACACCATTACCAGTGATTGAAGAATTGTCAAGCATGTTCCCAAATGTGGAAATAACTTTAGAGTTCGCTGATGAGGACTTTGGTCACAACTGTGGTCAGATTGTTTTCATAGACGGCGACACCATTAAAGAGAATATTCCTAAGGGTGGTTCAGCAGAAGCATATGTTCTTGCCGCTAAAGTAAATGATATGGGATTGGAACACATATTCTACAATATTGGATACAGTGAAGATGAGACTTTTTTAAATGAAGTATTCATTGCCATGTTTTTAAAGTTCTCCCCAAAAGAAGTTGTAGATGAAGTGGAGTTCTCTGATGACATTGAGTTCAGCGATACATTCTTCTCCGTCTTAAAACAAACTCTAATTGACCAAGAGGAATACGAGTTGATTGGATTATTGGATAAGATAAAAGATTCTATTAAAAAAGAGGGGGAAGAATAAACTCTCCCTCTTTTTAAGTTTTCAATTAAAATATTTCTATAACAATATAAAAATAAAAACAAATAAAGATGGGTCAGTACTACATGCCATGTTCGCTAACAGACAACAAAGAACACGTGAAGAGTTACGTTTACTCTCACAGCATTAAAATCCGTTGGAAAACATACGACGGAAGAATGGTAACCACAGGAGTAGGGCTTAAGCTCATGGAGCACTCCTACTTGACAAGCAAAATGATGTTATGCGTAGAAGCACTGTTGATTGAGGGCGGAGAATGGCATAAGACACCTATTGTTTGGTCAGGCGATTACTCCGATGCTGTAAGAGGCGACTTGAACTACTTCACTATGTGCGAAAGAACAGATGAAGGAGAGCATATTGCGAGAGAGTTGATTCCAAAGCCCCTAACACAAAAGCAGGCGAAGGAGTTCCGCTTTATTGTTAACCACACAAAGAAGGAGTTTGTTGATAAGACAAGAGTTCCGTCTGTTGATGGTTGGCAAATTCACCCACTCTCTTTGTTAACAGCAGAAGGAAACGGCAGAGGTGGTGGTGATTTTGAAGGCATAGGAGAAAAGTTTGTTGGCACGTGGGCTAGAGATATTATTTCTGTAGAGAAAGAATTGCCAGAAGGATACAAACAAATTAGACCATACTTCATAGAAGATTAAATAAATAATTTGTAACTTTGTTCCCGATGGCCAAAAAAATAGATATCGGGGACAAAGCTTTTTCAAATGCAATAGGCCATTTGAAACATAAGCCCCACAGGAATATTATTAAAGCATTAGATTCTAAGGAATTTTCTCTAGATGAAAATGATGTTTTAAATTATAAACCAGGTTACCTAGGGGCGAAAGAGTTCGAGGCCTCTTGCAACCTGATTGAACGGCGCTTTGGAAGCGATGCAACATCAAGAGATATCAGTCTAAAACTATCAGGGCTGTTCTCTTTTATAAAAAAACAAGAGTCTCCCCACATAGAGGATCTTAAACAATTGGCAATTGAAACGATAAAGGATTTATATCAAGTCCCTGATCATGTAAGATTGCAGGCGTTCATTGAAACAAATATACATTTAGATACAGACCAGGATGAAAGTCCAGAGCCGTTTTTAAATCTCTCCCCAGATCAGAAGAATCAAATGAGGGATGAGATTCAAAAGAGAATTATCTTAAACGGTTTGGTTCATGGATCATCGATGTACATTTGGAAGAGTGTATACTACATTGTCCGTGACAGGCTGAATGATTTAAGTCCTATGCTTGTGCAGCTGTATGATGAGTATACAGCAGGAGTAAATTTCCTTTTTTGGACAATGGATCCTGCAACAATTCAGGCAGCAATACAATCAGGCCAACAGATTACACAGGGCTTCAACGAAATAAAATTTGATGAACCTGGTAAGCCAGCGGCAGACGTTCTTTGTAAGGGGATTAACTTTCCTGTTTTATTGCACGAACTGAATAAGGGGGTGATGGATTATTTGATCTGTCGAGGAATCCCACAGGAATATTCAGAAGAGGAGCTAAGGTATTATTACAGCAAGGCTGATGCATATGAGGATGAGATTTGGCATTACCTGCTGTCGCCGACACTATGGAATGACCTGCTCGAAGTGGCTAGTGTATCCCCTGAAGATTTGCCTCGTGTGATTATGAACCTGACCAAGTTATCTTATCAGGCGCTTACTGAAATATTCAGGACGATGATGGATGACAAAGAAAAGGCCAAAATAAAACTAGAAGTATGGAAAGTTATTTAAATGATCACCAACCTGAAGTTCTTCCTAGACCAACAACGGTGCCAAAACCAAAGACGACACCTCAGGTTGATCCAGATGAGAACGATCCATTTAGTGTGCCAGGACCAAAAGTTAATCCAACACCTAAGGGAATAAAAAAAGTTTTTAAGTTTTGTAACATTTATATTCTATAGACGTATACAAGCAAATTAATAGACACATAAACAGAAAAGAAGATGAGAAAAGTAGCAGAAAAAGAGAGTACATTAGAGTTTGACAAGAGAGTTGTAGCGATGATTAATTCAGGCTCAACAGCAGAGAGAGAAGAAGGTTTTTCAATTCTTTTCAAGAAGTATAACAAAATGATTTTCATTTTCTTAAACAAGTCGGTTTATTTCGATGAGGAAGTTGCAAAGGATTTGTTAATGGATACATTCACAAAAGTTTTGGTAAACATTGATTCTTTCAAAATAGACAAGAGTGGTTTGTCAACTTGGATTTATAACATTGCAAAAAACACAATGCTCGACCACAAAAGAAAAGAAAAGCAAGGGACTTTGAGTTTGGATTCTTTGACTGACAACACAACAAACAAAGACGGAGAAAGAGTTTCTAACTTACAAGTGTTGGACAACTCAACCTCAAATGATTTGTTCGGTCTAATGGTTAGAGATGAAAGAGCAAAGAGTGTGTTGAATGCTTTGGCTAGCATTAAGAGAGAGGAATACAAAAAAGTTTTAACTCTTTATTACTTGGAGGAAAAGTCCTACAAAGAGATTGCAGACGAACTAAATGTTTCTAATGACCTCTTGAAAGTATTGCTACATAGAGCAAAGAATGCTTTGAGATTGGCTTTGGAAAAACAAGGTTTCGAAAATTAATTAACCATAAAGTGGAAACCCAATTCAAAAGATTGGGTTTTCTTTTTTTATATTCTATTTAAGATAAATTTCAAATCAATATGAAATGAATCTTAAAGAAGCAAAAGCAATGTTTGATGAGATTGTGGATCTGTGTTATCAATTAGAAGACCACAAGCTTAATGATGCCTTAGACTCTTTCTACCAAGAGGTTGAATCAGCTACAGATGAGTATGAAATCTTTAGCATCACCAGTGAGCTAATGTTTTACGTCGATGAGATTTCATCATACGACCAGGACATAGAAGACATCAAAGCAGAAATCCAGGACCTGTACAATAAAATGCAGGACGAAATAGAATAAATACTTGGGTTTCTTAAAAAAAATTATTAAGTTTGTATCGAACAAATTTCTATACAAATGATTCCAGGCTTTGAAACCCCACCAAAAGAAAAATTAACAGATAATATTTTCATAGGCATTCTAGGATTAATCCTAATAGCATCTTCAATTTGCTTTACAGCCATAGGCGTATTTAACCTAGGTAGAGCATTCTTCACAGAATATAATGTGACGACACTGGATATGTTATACTTCACTTCAGGGATCATGATATTGTTTATGATATCAATCGTTAATCTCCTTTCTGAAATCAAGAGCCAAAATAAAACAATAGCAAAAGGAGTGTTGCATCTTTTAAAACAGAAATTAAATAACGGACCAGCAAGGCCGACAATGCCATTTGGTGATATGTTGAAAAACTTATTCAGCAAACAACCTGGTATGAGCGATGATGATATTTCAGGATCTGTTTCTTTATATGATGTTAGCAATCCAGATAAACCAATTTTTGAGGGGGATTTTAAAAACTCTGAGGAGATGAATGAAATCAGGAAGAACCTCATAGATAAAATGCTAAACTCACAGAAAGAATTCAAAGGAAAGAAAATGACAAAGCAGGAAATGCTGGATTCATTAAACCTGAGAGAATTAAAGGCCGAACTAAAGATTGCTGTTGAAGCCGAAGATTGGTTGTGGGCAGCATCTCTGCGTGATAAGATTGCTGAGAAAGAAACAAAGAAAAAAAGCAGCAGTGATGACACCGAAAAAAAAGATAATACAGATCTGTAACCTTTCTTTTTTTCATCCGTATAATAAAATGTATTCGCAGGGATAAGCAGTTTGTTTGTTTGTTTTTTGAGTTCTTCTCTTATCCCTTGCCATAATGTTTAAGACCCAAGAGTTGCCGCTTTTGGGTTCTTTTTTAAAAGAATAATTTTTTTTAAGTTTTGTTACCTTTCGTTTCTATATCAGTATAAACATAAAAACAGATAAAGATTATGGCACAGACAATCACACTAACCAAAGAAGAAATTGCTCTCATTGAACAGAAGAGAGCAGAGGACAGAGCAAAGGAAGAAGCATTGCGAACTTCCTATGACTACTACAAGACAGAAAGAATTAAAGCCAGAGAGTTGGTCATTGATAGAAGACAAAAAGATGCTGAAGCCCTTAAGAAAGTTTATGAAGGTTTTTACAACAGCTTGATTGCTGTCTCACCAGATTTCAAATTGGATTGCAAGAAAGTCACTTCCAAAGAAACCATTGATTTATATGAACTTGACAAAGATGGTTATGAGATTCAAATGGTGTACGATGAAGAAGGAAAACCATTAAGCAGATTGAAGCCAAAGGAAATAATTCCTCTTGACTCATACGCATACAGCTTCAAGCTTTCATATACAGGAAAAGTTCCTGAGGGACACTCGTTCTATGTGAATGCAGTTACAACACACTCAAGTTATAGTGGTCGTGTCACTGGATATAAAATGCAAATTCAGGGCACAGGAATTAACTCTTGGGATGGAAGAGGGAAGATGGTAAACCCTAGAGCCATTGTGAATAGACTTATTGGATTGTCAGAAGATGCATTTAGAGCAATTGAGTATAAGAGTGCAGCAGAATTGACTCAGCAACGAATTAAAGCGGCATTCCAAGAAAAATACGGACACCTAGAGAATGAAGGTGTTAAGGTTGGAATAAGCCCAGGACAATTCGTGCTAACATACGAGAGTGGCATTCAGTTAATAATTGGAGCATACGAAAGCAGCTCTGAGGTTAAATTCACAAATACAAAGGTGAGTATTCCTCACGGGTTTGATACAGACAAATTGATTAGGGGGCTGAAAAATATTTAAGTTTAGCCCCAATTAATTTCTATACATAAAAAGAAAATTTATTTATTGATTGTAACATAATAAGTTTTTTTACGTATATTTGCATATAAGTTCTTTGAAAAAAAAATCTTGGCTATCTAAAAGTTACTTCTACTTTTGGGAACTTTAGGTCGCTGGTTCGAGTCCAGCCTCCCCGCCTGCAAAAATAAATGCGGGGAGTAGCTCAGTTGGTTAGAGCGGAAGTCTGTATTTACTTTTAGTCTTTCCAAGATTTTCTTAATATTAAAAACAATGTTCCTGGCTACATTATTAGCTACTTCTAATTGGTTATTATTGGTTCGAGTCCAATAGAAGCCCTTCAACAGGCTTTTATTTTGCTAATGTAATTCCCAGGAATGTTATTTGCCCCCATAGCTTAACTGAATAAAGCACTGCCCTTCTAAGGCATAGAGTCTAGGTTTGAATCCTAGTGGGGGTACTGATTAATAAGATGGTGTCTTATTCTATGACAATTTGAACATAGTAAAACACATTTATCTAGTTCTTTGACAATTTTATCCCATGAGCGTAATCTCATTTTGCTCCAATCGAAATCTTTTTCGTCTGGATTTAAATGATGGAAATCGAAAACAACATAGGGTGCATTAGGGTATTCAGTTTGACAATCCATGCATGATTCACCCTTATAGACTATAGCGTCTATTTTTTTCTGTATCCAACGCTCAGAACAATATTTGTTAAAACATTGTTTGCATTGACTAGATCCATTCTTTCTATCTTTTTGTATATAGAATTCTGACATGGTCTTTTCTTTCTTACAATCAGTACAAATTTTATTTTCCATACTTTTAAATATGGATAGAAATTTTTTTTCTAAACAAATAATATTAAAATACTAAAAGTAATGCCTGTTTAAGTTGTCAACGATGGGTTGAAGCAGAGTTGCAAATAAAACACATGAGCGTAATAATGACAAATATAATACGCAAAGGTTGCAATTAGAATTACTTTTTTTATGGCCATGTGGTGAAATCGGTTAGACACATACTTTAGAGTGATGGTTGCAAACATCATTTAGTAGGAAGTAAAATCCTTAAGCATAAAGTACGCCATTGATGGAAAGCAAGTTGAATTAATTACTCAATAAGCAGACCTAGGTTTACAGGTTCGAATCCTGTCCTGGCTACAAACCCACAATCAACTAATGTTGGTGCTTAAGCGGAGAGGGTGGCATGCATATTAGATCTATATGACATTGCTTGATTGTAGAGAAAGTAATTAGTCTCGGTAGTCGCCCACTCGCCTGTGGTATAATAAAAAGGTCCCTTAGCTCAGTTGGTTAGAGCACGACACTCATAATGTTGGGGTCGCAGGTTCGAGCCCTGCAGGGACCACGTAGTAGATTCGTGCCCGAATCAAATTTAGGTAGCCGTATCCTGGTGCGATCATCAGGAAAATGCTTTGGTGGTGGAATTGGTAGACACGCTAGACTTAGGATCTAGTGCCGAGAGGTGTGAGGGTTCGAGTCCCTCCTAGAGTACTATGACTCACGATATACGAGTATTCTTAACTGCAGGTCTGAATATTAAGTGTTGTGAGGAAATAAAGATAAAGAGTGGATCGGATGGTTCACTCTTTTTTTATTCCCCAAAAATCCAACCCAATCCCCAAAAGCCAACCTATAGAAAAATCCCAAACCAAAACTTAAAAAACTTTTTTAATTAATTATTAATTATTTTTTTTAAGTTTGCAGAGTCAACGCTTCTATACATGTGTTGATAGGTTGAGTGATCAGGATCTCAAAAAAAAATAAAAATTAATTTAAGTTTCCTGTTGCATTCCTTCTATAACACCGTATACTAGAAACGAAGAAAAGTTCTTCACAATTATTTTAAACCCTTTAATACTTTAAACGATGGCTCACAACCTAGAGATTAACAACGGAGTTGCTTCATTCGCTAGCACTCAAACAGCATGGCATGGACTTGGTCAAATTGTTGACGGCGCTATGACAGCACAACAAGCGATTAAACTCGCTCACCTGGATTATGAGGTGGTCAAGGTGCCAAACTATGCCTATTACAACGGCGAGTTCCTGGATACGCCTGCTTCGTTCTCCACGCTTCGTACAGATACGAACCAAATTCTTGGAGACCGTATTGGGAAGAACTACACCATAGTTCAAAACTCTGAGGCGTTCGACTTCTTCGACAACATTACAGAGGCAGGTGCGGCAATTTATGAGACTGCAGGCGCCTTGGGAATTGGTGAGAAGATTTTCGTGACAGCGAAGATGCCAGATACCATTCGAATTGCAGGGACTGATGACCTTACAGAGGTATACGTTCTCTTGACTTCGTCACACGACGGTTCAGGCTCCATTATTGCTGCTGTGACTCCTGTGAGAGTTGTTTGCCAAAATACCCTCAACATGGCATTGAGCAATACTGTTAGCCGAGTGGCCATTCGTCACACCTCTGTTGTGAAAGACAGATTGGCTGAAGCGCACAAAGTGTTGGGGATTTCTAAGGTGTTTGTTCAAGAGGCAAACGAGTGCTTCAACTACTTGTCAAAGAAATACGTTTCTGACGGCGCAGTGAAGGAGTTGATTCGCACATTGCTTAATGAGCAGGAGCGTGACAGCACTCGTGCAAAGAACATTGAGGACGCCGCCCTTAACGCATACTTCACAGGTGTTGGCCAAGAGAAAATTGTTGGCACGGCTTGGGGTGCAATTAACGGGATTACGTTCTACTTGGACCACGTTAAGAACTACCGCAATGAGGCAACAAAGTTCGATAACATTCTTGGAGGTTCTTCAACCTTGATTGCAACACGAGCAACAGAGCTTCTACTAGCAATGTAATTCAAGACCACAAATAATGGTGGGGGGAGTGATCAGAACTCTCCCCATTTCTTGTAACCTTTTTTTTAATTAATCGTAAAATAAAAACATGAAGTATATTATATTTTTCTTTTTAGTTTCAACGGCGGCAATTGTCATGCCCAACATGGTGGGGAAAACAAAACAAAGCCCTGCAGAAACAGCGGTAGATTCCACAAAGCTCTCCCTAGATTCCACAAAACTCGCTGTTGATTCTGTGAGCTGGTTCGAGGCAAACATGGACCTGTATATTCAGGAAGACTATTTCACATTTGATCCCTCACTATACACACAGGGATTAACCAGGGAAGCAAAAGCAAAACTCTCTCTTCAAAACTGGCTTGGAACTTTCACCATTAGTGATATGTTCAAAAACAAGAACAGCTTGACAATTGATTTCTCAAACGATACAGTGACAAAGGTTATGTACATAACAAAAACATTCTTTGCCCTAACTTCTTATACCACCGACAAAGACGAAGTGGATTGGGGATCAACACTATTATATGACCCCAATACAAATAAACTAATAGAGCTGGAGTCATTAGTTACGTATGGAATAAGAGGTTGGATATTGAGCAACAATAACACATTAGAATGTTCCAGGAAACAAATTACACAGGATGGATTCAGAATTGAACATGGCGCCTACGACGTTCCAAATAAAAAGTTCATTGTTGAATTTGTAGAATAATTGAAACCTTTTTTTAATTGATCGTATAATATCATATGAAGTTTATAATAGTTAGTTTTTTATTTATATTTACAGCTGTTGCGGCGCCTGTTATTATACTGGATGCGCCACACAATACTGCTAAAGTTATGAATGAACAAAGTGATTCCACAAAGCTCTCCCCAGATTCCACATGGTTCGAAACTCAATTGGGGATTTATATTCCTGGTGAATACATTACCTTTGATCCTGCAAAGTATACACAGGGACTAACCAAAGGCGCCAAAGATACGTTAGCTTTTGAATACTGGCTTGGGGGCTTTACCATAAAAGCCATGGACAGCAAAGATAGCTGCATTACCGTCAACTTGTCCACAGAAGACCACACCAGGATAATGTTTATAACCCCAGACTATTTCGTGCTCACCTCATACATGCCAGGTGATAACGACAGGGAATTAACTTATGGCTCTTCACTCATATACTTCCCCGAAAAGAACCTCCTGAAAGAGCTCGATACATTAATTGTATTCAGTGTCAACCACAACACACTTAACTGCTCTATGGAACACTACAGCATAGGTGAGAGAGAATACAAAGAGTTTGGTAGATATGATGTGACCAACGAAAAGTTCACCAGGCAAATTAAGTAAGGGACAAATTGTAACCTCTCCCCAGTATATTCGTATAATAAAAAAAATATAAATATGTCGTCACCAAAAATGCCAACACCCCTGAAGGTAACTAAATCTTTCTATATTAAGGGCGTACAGTTCTCGATAACCCTGGAGGAATATGTATCCATTCGTAAACATCAAAGAGACTTCTCCATGGAAGAACACCTGTTTCAAACCAGGTCTCTAGAAATGCCTGAATATACAAGCAAAGAAAAAGATATTATTGCAGCTTGGGAAAACGTAAAACCCATCACAGCAATTCAAGCCCTGAAGAAGTTCGTCTCAAACTCCCAGCAGCTAATGACGGTGCTCTCTATTATGGGACCTGAGGCAACATTCAAAGCCCTGAAGTCAAAGGTGAAGGATGAGCAGACAGTCGTAAAGACACAGATGAGAACTTTCCTGAAAGATATTTCCTCTCTCAACTTCGAACAAACCAAAAGAGAAAACTCTCCCTCTGTAGGATCTAATCTATTCGAGACAAAAGAAGTAACCTACAACGATAAATACATTCTACATGAAGTTGATCATGAACAGTTCGGTAAAGACTCTGGCCTAGAGAAACCAATTTATGTTCTACAGGTTGAATGTCCCTCAACTCACCACCACTATTTTATATTCGTCGATTCAGATGAACCACAATGCCAGGATGCAATTGGGGCTGTCGCATGGACAATGGTGAAGGATGACGGTTCATGTCTGACCAGGGAAGAATACATGGAACTTCAGGCAGAAGCTTGATGTTAAAATAAAAAACATTATATTTGTAAATAAATAAAACATATGACAAACGTTATCGCACGCCATGGAGATATGACAATTTTCAAAGTCTCCAAAGATCAGGTTTCAGGAATGGAAACCAAAGAACTAAAAAAACTTACTGTCGGCCTAGGTGAAGTCACAGGACACAGCCACGAAATATTCGCTCTAGATGATTCTATGATTATCGAACACCACAATGTTGCAGGATATGATACTGCAGAAATTCGTGACCTTGTCGAGAGAGAAAACATTTTCTTCGAAGTTAGAGGAACCGCTGTAATGATGCATGAAGAACACGGGCCAATTACTCTCGATGAAGGAGTTTACCTGAGAACTGTTCAAAGACAATACAACCCCTTCACAAATGCACTAGAGAAAGTTAGAGATTAATACCTGTAAACTAGGAATACAAAGCCTCAGCTGGTTCAATCCTGTTGGGGCTTTTTAATTAAAAAAAATTAGAATGAAATATGTAATCAAAGACAAAATCAAACAGGTCAACAGCCCCCATACAAATAAAAAGTATTTGAGCAACGTCTCTGGTTGGTATCATCATCTAAGAAGATCCACATGTGAAAAAACAGTTAATGTAATTTGTAGACTCACAGACATAAATCATTCTAGCGTAGAAGGAGAAGCCCTGTCTATTATATTCAGGAGAGAAGAAGTAGATATACAATAAAAATTGTTAGATGAAAGATAAAATAATCTACATAGGACTTTCAGAAAATCCTGAAGTGACTCCCATCAAAAAATCTTATAACAGAAACAAATCTGGTCATGCGGTTTTTAGTATGGCCACTTACACATCATCATATAGTGTGGGCACTTACACATCATATCTAGATGAATCATACATGAGACAATTCAGGAGAGAAGAGTGGGAGCGTGTTGAAAGAAACGCCTACAGGATAACTTCAATGGTCGCAATTAAAAACAACCTAGAGGAAGGAGAAAGAATATCTCTCATCTGGAAATAAAACGTTATGTTAAATATAGACAATTCAGATTTTACTTTTAACTGCAGATTATTTAAAGATGATCCAGCAATCAGAGCCGTCAAAAAACAATTGAGATATAAAACTTTAGGTCCTTTTCTAGTGGAGCATACAGTGAGTAAAAAACTTCTGCTCATAATCGATAGGAAATACTTCACCTACAAACCAGGATACTTTGTCACATACGAAGACCATGCACGACAAGGACAGCTCAGGATCGAAGAATGGGTTGAACTCAAAAAAGATATTCACAGGCTGACAACCATTGCCGCCGTCAAAAACAATACGCCTGAAGGTGAATCCCTGAAACTTTCTTGGTAGGTGACTTATCAACATCGTGTTGATAAATTTAATCCACAGAGTGTTGATAACTTTAATCAACAACTTGTTGATAATTTTAATCAACAGCTTGTTGATAATTATTTGGAACTCTATGTAACTTATATTAAAGCAATCCGTATAACATAGTAACACTAGTTGCAAATTCTCATGCGTCACTTTTGTTTATGTTTATGTGAAGCCCCTGGGATATTATCTTTGGGGGCTTTATATATTTTGAGGGGCTTCATATTTACAACCCCCACCCAAGAGCCAACCTATAGAAATATTCCACCAAGAAACTTAAAAAAAAAATTAATTAAGTTTTGCACCCACTTCTTTCTATAAGTTGGCTGTATAAATGATACCCCCAAAACTCAAACGCCAACCTATAGAAATATTATCTTCGGGAACTTAAAAAATAATCTGATATTTTTTATGAAATATTTTTTAAGTTTTACCAGTAACTTTTTCTATGCTGCGCCGTATAACAATATAATATACCACGTGTGGGAAGACCATCAAGATCCCCTCACACTAGTATAGAAAATTAACTTACGATAACTTAAAAAAAGTAAGAAAAAAAATAAAGATCCA
Organism: Chloridella minuta; assembly: GCA_032273045.1. Lineage (NCBI taxonomy): Eukaryota > Xanthophyceae > Mischococcales > Pleurochloridaceae > Chloridella > Chloridella minuta. The sequence continues at coordinate 48,815 of JAUKPQ010045814.1, read as the reverse complement.
AGACATAGCTAGAGGCCTCCAGAGCCCCCCAAAATGACACAGGTTTAACACTAGGTGATCAGGGTTTCTTTTGCCCAATAATTCATAGTCAAATTAACCCCCAATTTTGACACAGGTTTTCTGTGCCCTAAAACTTATTGCCCCAATGTTCCACGTGGAACATTTTTAACCCCCACATAAATCCTATGTTGGGGTTTTTTATTTTCCAAAATTTCTAATAATAAATCCTAAGTGGTTGATCCTGAACTAAATCTGGGGGGACATAATAGTGGTTTGAGGGCAACAACCAACACTTTGGGGGAAATAATGCTGGTGGAAAATTTGGTGGTAAGTTGTGGGAGAAAATTCGTACAATACAGGCTCACATTTTTTTATATATGAAAAGCCCCCAAAATAAGACTAAATCACTATCATTCAACACTTTAGCTATTTCATAGTTGTCAACAAGTGTTGATAACTCTCCACATTCACCCCCAAAATCGATAAAATACCCCTCCATATTTACCACAAATTACCACAATTTATCCTATGAATTATCAGTGAATTTTATCAACAATTATTTGATAAAAATTGGGGTATAAATTACCCTATAAATTACGCCCAATTTTGGTATGAATTTCGGCCTGAATTTTGACGACTCACAACTCTCCCTGGAGGGGGTAATTAACTAGGGTATTTAATTAAAAAAACTACATAAGATTCTTCTATGAATTTATGCTCTAAATAGTAAACTCTCCCCCCCAAACATTATGGGGTTTAAATAGGGGAGGATTCATAACTCTCCCCCTGAGTGTAGGGTGTCTAAATAAAAAAATTAATTAAGAAAAAATTTAAACAGGAACTGTTCCTAAATCTCTACAATACTTTAGATTCAATACAACATATGGTGTGTCATAAAAAATAGATTCTCTTATCATTATCTCTGATGTAATTTTCTTATATTTATTATACCTATCAAGCTTCTTAAGAACTTTAATTTGGTTCTTTAGTGTATTCTTATCTTCCTTAAATGTATTACTTATTCCTATGTTTGTATTTAGATTAAAATCTATTGTGATCCATTCATCACTATCAACTCTTTGTATTAATATAAACATTCCGCTTGCTGTTGGAGATTGTCTCATCTTATTTCCATTTGCAACAGTCTTATCATTTGACTCATCTAATTTTTCTTTATATCTCTTAGGAAATATATTTTTAATCATCAACCTTGACTTTGTTAGATTTTGTCTTGAGATTGCATTCATGAGAACTTTATGCTTTTCGCAGAACATATTATAAAAAACATATAATTCATCTAGGTTTGTTTCTTTATGAGAAAAATTTTGTTTAAGCTCTTTAACAAAAAGTTCTTGTAATTCATTTTCTTCTTGTCCTCCAATATGAATTATATCATTTTGGGATTTATCTTCAATGATGTGTATTGTACAAGTACCCATATCTCCAAACCTATTTAATCTTCCTAGTGCTTGAAAAAATTCTCTAATAGTTGGACACTTGATAAATATTTCACTTACACTATAATCACAAGCTGTTGTAAGAATTTGATTTGTGAATACACCTAATTCACGTCTTATAGATCCCTTACCATAATTATTAAGAACTAGGTTCTTTTTTATTTCCTTATCTGAATCAAGATATCTTCCGTGAGCAATAAGTTTATCTGAAGGGTAAACTATATAATTTTCTCTTACATCATTAACAGTGTGTGAGAAGTGTACAAACTCACCTTTCATTTTATCCCAAGGTGTATATTTATGAAATACTATTTTAATCTTTTGTTTATGACTTGCGGGGTAGTGAGTTTCTTCACCTGGAAGTACATTAATTTGTTTTCCTCCTTGCATTAAAAATCTAGTAGGAGTTGGAGTTGCTGTAAGTAAAACTGTTGTTGAATTTATGTAATTATGCCTTGTGGTCATCACGTTATTAAAACAAGCATTTAGTGCACAATTCATTTTATCATAGTCATGTGGTTCATCAAATATAACTGGGCAAACATAAATCATAAAACATCTATGTCCGAATGAATTGCTTACAGTTGGTTTTGTGAAGCTATCAATATTTGTAATAATTATCTTAGAGGTAAATTCATCAGAACCTTTATTTGATTTTTTTATTTTACCTCCAGCTAGATATAGTTCAACACTAATATCTATACCCATCATTTCAATTGCTTTAATAACATCATCATAAATAGAAATTGAAATTATATTTGTTGGACAAGCCCATATAACGGATTTTTTTTGTGTAATTGCAAACAGGATGCCTAATATTGTTTTTCCAAACCCTGTTGGTGCTTTAAGGAGTGTTGTATATCCTATGATAATTTTTGTTAATACATCTAGTTGATATTTTGTCCTAGCTGATTCTAGAAATTCTTTTAGTTTACCTGTAGCATTTTCTATATCAATAGATGGGCTATTAAATAAATCTAGTACATCTTCTTTAGAGCTTGCGCATACATCAGCTGTTATAAGCATGGATCTAAGTAAATTATCAACTCTATGAAATTCTGTATCATTTATCTCTTCATCACTCTCTTCGTTATGAATTGGAATGTCGTATTGCTTACAAAATTCTTTCATTGCGTATATTTCAGAGTCTGATATTTCTCTAGATATTTCCAATAGTTTTGTTGGAAGATCTGCGCAGGAATTATTATTAGCATGATGCCACAATACTAGATTTGCTATTTTATCCTTATTGGGTAAATTAACATACTTATTAATAAAATACCAACCTATCACATTATGGTGGAATTTAAATTTTGATTTCTTTCCTGTCTTTACAAATTTTTGAAACACAATTAAAACCTTACCTATATCATGTAGTGTTGCTGCATATTTAAGTGTTGTTAAATCACTATTAGAAATTTTGTAATTATTTCCTAGCAAGTTAATATTTTCAATTACATTATTTGTATGATATATTAATCCTTCCCCATCACTCTTTGCCCATAGAGTATTTAAATCTATCAGTACTTTATCTTCCGTGTGTATCATATAGCAAATATAAAAAAAAAATATTAAATAAAAAAATGTTGTAGGCCTGAGCCTTAAATAGTATATGTCCGCATTGGCTTCGGTGACATTCGTCAACGTTGTGATAGGCCTGAGCCTTAATGTGATATACGTACGTATTAATTCCTACGAAAACAAGGAATCCGTTGTGATAGGCTTGCGCCTGAATATGATATATACAAATGGGGGTTAAAATGGTATTTGTACATGGTTTTTGATAGGCTTTCGCCTCAATATGATATACACCAACAATCAAACAGTCGTGCTTTGTTGTGCCGTTGTGATAGGCTTACGCCTTAATGTGATATACGCCCAAAGTACACGGTAATGTGCCTTTCATGCAGTTGTGATAGACCTAAGTCTGAATTTGATAAAAATCTTATACAACACAATATGTTAACAGATGGTTTTTTTGATAGGCTTATGCCTCAATATGATATACACACATAAATACTTCATAATCAGCATGACCAGTATTTTGATAGGCTTATGCCTTAATTTGATATATAACTCTGTAGATTGAACATTACCATCTAGATTGTTTTGATAGGCTTATGCCTTAATGTGATACAAATCTAAAGGGTCGAGAACAACCAGTGACTACCTTTTGTGATAGGCTTATGCCTTAATATGATATACAAATTTCATCAAATTGTACGAGGGTGTGCTGTTATTGTGATAGGCTTTCACCTGAATATGATATACATCCAAAAACTCCAATGCCTTTATGAACACTGGAGTTTAATATGATGTGTTATTTAAAAAAATTTTTTATTTTTCTTCTTTAGGTTTCTTCTCCACTTTTTCAATTAGGGTGGGTTCAATAGGCAAGAAGTCGATTCCAATTTCAACACCTTCAATCAACTTGTCAAAATCCTCTATAGAATATATATCAACAAACTTTGGATTAGCCAATAAGTTAATGCTTTCACCTTCATATCCTAGAGCAATTTTAATACCGCTAGTTTTTGCATATGCATCATTTCTGTATATGTTTATTCCTAGCACTCCTTTAATAACTTCTCTGACGATATTCGTTACAACCTTAGAGTTTAATAGAACGCCTTGTTCTCCTATGATATTTTTATGTGTTGTGCCCCAATTACCATAAACTGCACTACCTTTTCCATATCTTCCATCAATGTGTTGAATAAAATTTGGCACATCTTTTTCATCCATTGATGCTCTATCATAATTATCATCAGTAGAGATAAAGTGCATTTGTTTGATATCAAAAAAGATTTCTGATCTATATGTAATATCTCCGCAGGTTTCTTTGTAGAATAGAGACGTATCTGTTTTCTTTCCGCTTTTACTTCTTGTTTCTATGGAAGTTACAGCGCCAGATATTTGTTCTGCAGCTGTTACACAAATCGCTCCTTTTCTCTTATAGCTATCAGTTTTAGAAACATACATAAATCCTCTAGCAATAACATTATCTTGAGACATAAGAGAAATTCTACCGCCTCTATCTTTAGATAATCTGTCTGAATTAGCTTGGTTTTCATCACCAACAATTTCTTTTCTCAATAAATTTCCACTAATTATCTTCTTTGGAACTTCAATTGTTTTTTTATTGCCAAGTTCGTCAGTAACTTCTTCTGTGTATAGATATTCTTTACCAAAAGAACCATTTTTAGAAATTTTTCCATCGTGATACATTTGGCCTGTGAATCTCTTTGGAGGTCTATCTCCATTGTAATTAACAAGTCCTTTTCCTTCCATCTCTAAGAGTAGAGATATTTTGTTTACTTTACCGTTGTTCATATTGATTATTTGTATTTTTTATTTATTGCTTTTTCTATAAAAAAATTTAATTTGAATGCGACCTTTGATATTTTTAGCTCACTTGGCGAAATCTTGTTCACATTTTTCCACATAATATCATATTCAGTTTGACTTTTTGAAACATCTATATCAAGATCCTTAATTATTTTATCTATTGAGTTTTTTAAATCAGCTAAATCAATGTTGTTATAAATGGTATCAGACCAATCAATACGTTTAACAATCGTATTGTTAAATTTTTTCACTGAGTTTAATTCTGATATTTTTGTGAATCCAAAAAGGTCGTCTTCATATATTTCAGAGTAGTCCACAATCTTCACCAATCCCCCATCCAATATTGTGGACTTTCCTCTTGTGTGTTGGATTAATTCTTCAATCAATTCTTCTGACATTGGTATATATATTACACCAGCATAAGTGGATGAATCTGCAATACCTCTATTAACTCTCTTACCGAATTGTGATGGTTTTGATGAGATTTGTTTATTTTCAATATAATTTGAAATGGCGGTGCAACGATTCAACGAACACCACTTAATCAAACTTATGGTATTTTCATCTGTATATTCAAATTCATCAAGATGATTTTTTGTTCCACGTGATTGTATTGTTTCCATTACATCTTCAAAAGCCATCTTGGTAACTTCATTCTCTGACTTATTTATGACTTTTGAAACTTGATGTGTGAATAATGGGAAAAGAGTCCCAGTGACATATTTACAATCCTTCCAGGTATATTGAGATGCTGACTGAAGATTTGCATTCCAATTCTTTTTAATCGTTGTGATTATTTCTTCCTCCATAATCAACTTGATTTTTATATACCCATCTGATACAGCATCTAACAGATCATCATATAGGGGCATATATTTATCATCAGTTTTTCTTAGTTGTGGTTTTGGGGTTCTATCCATTAATACACATAGAGAATTATATACGTGCATTTTATTGATTGGATGAAAGAATCTATTATAACCCAATCCATTTTTATCAGAGTGTTCTCTAATCATTTTAGCATCAGAGAATTTTAAATGTAGGTATTTCATCTTTTCTTGTTTATCTGTTCAACAAAACCAAAACCTATACTACAGGAACCTCCAATACCGCTTTCAAATAAATTCTCAACATTTTTATTTCCATTGCACTTTATAAGCAGATTGCTAACTGGTCTTGTGCCATTTTTCTTGTATGGAATTCTTGAGTTTTTTATTTTTAAAATTTCGATTTCAACCAAGTATTTATTTTTTACATATTCAACAAAATCTTGCTTATTTTCTTCGGTGACAAAAATTTCACCCTTACCAGATTTGTTGTATATTACATTATAAACTGACAAGATATTGTAATCTTTAAAAACTTCATTATTAACAATACTAAATGAAATAGATTTATCTGAAAATAAAGCTTCTATTACTTCGTCATCTTCTGTATTTATGCATATAAAAGCAGACTTGTTAAATACAACATCATCACCTTTTCTAATTCCACCATTAATAAGACTGCAAGTGTATGGCTTTACAGATAAATCATGCCATTTATGGTTTGCGCCTAATGCTTTATTAAGAGCTCTAGCTGATTCGGTTGCTAAGTCTTTAAAAGGTATTCTCTCTAATTTTAAGTTTATTTTTATCCGCATATTAAAAATCTATTTTATCATCTATTTTGCAAAGGTAGGAAAAAAAAGTTACAAATCTTTAAGACTCATAAATCTCATTGGCGTAGTTCTTGGATAAATATGACCAATTCCTAAGAGTCTTATAATATTATTTTCTCTTTTCCTGATTTTGTTCAGAAACGTGGATTTAAATCTTTCTTGTAATAATGTTTTTATCGCTCATATGATTTATTTATATTTCTATTATACTTTTGCCTATACAGTTTTCAAATGATTTATTTACTGAATAATAAATTGTGGATACAGATATAGATCCTGCTCTAGTAGAAGCTTGGGAAAAAGAATTAACCAAAGACTTCTGAACACTCAAAAGAGCTGCTAGTATTTTAATCATCTCTTCTGAATATATTGTATCTACGACAATGACTGATTCAATAACTGTTCTTAATATTTCAAGCTTTTCCCAATCATCCTTGGTATTGGTTTCTATAAACCAATTTTTATTTTCTCTTTCATGTATCACGTATCCAAAATCTCTCAAAGAATATAATGCATCTTCCAGGTTACTATTATCAGCTACGTGCTGAATGGTGTTTATAAAAGAGACGCCTCTTTTGTTTTTAAATTTAATCAAAGCCAATTGTGGCTTATATGAATTTTCTAGTGCAAAGAAAGTATTTTTTTTATTATCCTTAATCCAGTCCCACATAGCATCCTTATCTGTAACATCAGGTGCATCTTTATGGCAATCAGCGCATAATAAAACATAATTATGAGGTTTATCCACTCCGCCTAAAGATTGAGGAATAATATGCGCTCTTTGGGGGTTTGACATTTTTAAGCCACAGTTCCAACAATGTTTAGAACAATAGTTCACATCCCAATCAAACATCAAATCAGTTTCAGGTATATCTGAATGCTCACTCCAATATCTAGCTATTGAAATTATCGTTGTTGTACATTTTTCTCTTGCCATAATTATTTTAATATCTCCACCAAAAGCTATAATATATTTAAACGTAATTGAATTCTATGTTAAATTTGGGGAACTATATATTCAAAAATCAATTCACTTCTTTTATTCTCATTTCTTTTAGTTTCTTAATAAAATCACTGATATAATTTTTAAACTTTCCTCTTGCAGGTTCTAATATTGTGGTCTCTAATATTTGAGGTTCTACCATTGTATCTTTCAGCATTGGAACTTCCATCTCTTTAAATTCCACCATTGGAGACTCAATCACTAAGGCTTCTGCTTCAGTGTTTTTTTTCCTAGCTGCTATTTTCTGCTTATCGAATTTATAAGCTATAGGGTTAAAAGGAACATGACCAAATCTGAGGAATTGCCCTACCTTTGTCTTGAGACCTCTATCTACAAAGTCAGCGTTATATAACCATTCAAGATATTGTCTATCATCAATATCATATATTGACTGACCCTTATATTTTCCGAATGGCATTTTTAAATCCATCTTCTTATTTTCACTAAAGGGGATATGTTTTATGCAGGCGTGGAATGATATATCATCTGAGAAACCTTTTTTGTCCTCAATCCAAAAACAAAGATGCACTCCATACGAATCCATACCAACATAAACCCTCTTGATGTCTTTTAGTTTTTCATCTTTATTTGGGTGATAGCTGAGTAGATCCATTAAGAAGTTTAGGTCTTTCTTTCCTACTTTCTTCTTATCTTTATTCCTATCAATTATCTGCCTACACCTTTCAGTGATTTCTTCCTTATTCTTAAAGATTTCATTATTGATAATATACTTGCCCATAATTCCTGCGTTATCTATTTTTCGCCAAAGGTAATAAAAAAAATTTAATTATCAGAAACACATTAAAGCTTATGATATAATTGGTGAGTCCATTCCACTTTTGTTCCATCATCAAGAACATAGAAAGGTTTCCATTGCTTTATTGCATACAAAGCATTATTATCAATTATTTTGTCTTTAAATTTTATTCTCCAAAACTTATCCAACTTGCTTCCTTTCTTTATTTCCCAGTCATATTGTTCATAGACCACTTCTGAAATTTTGGCTTCTATGTGATTTTTCAAATAACACAACTTGACCTTTCTTAAACTCTAAGTTATCTTCTGTGGGGTAGTAATTTAATTCTATACCCACACCTAGTTTTTTGGTTTTTAGATCATATATGCACTCTGTTAAACTGTAGTGGTTACTATAATCACCTTTCAGTTTAATTGCATTCCCATACATTTCAGTTTTTTCAAAAATGATTCTTTCATCCCAAATTGGAATCAATTCATTCTCTCTTGTTTTTATGGCCTGTACAACTATATGTCTCTTGATTTCCATTCTTATGTTATTTATCTATTTATATACGCTGTGAATAAAAAAAAGTTACAAATCTTTAAGACTCATAACTCTCTATTGTTTTATCGTTGTATGTTATTTTAGTTTTTCACCTCTCATATCATCGCAATTATTTCTTCCCCATTCAAGTATCATATTATATGCTTTTTCCATGTTGGGTTTTGCAGCATCATATACTTCCGCATGTGTATAGACACTTCTGCTTAATCCACAGAATATACGATAAAGTCCTTCCGCAGTTTCCTTATCAAATTTTAATTCTTGCTGTTCTTTACTCATAACTTTCAATTGTTTTATCGTTGTATGTAATTGTGATTTGCTTTGTTGGTATATTATGTAAATTCATCCAATAATGAATCACTTTATCTGTAAATGGACTTATGTAACCAAAGCCACAATCTTTATGTCCATATTTATTTAATGCAGTACCATCATATTGTTCTGGAGTTAGCAAATCTCTACGCTCTTCCCAGCTCAACTCTCGCTCTTCAATCTTTAATCCCAAATTTTCAGAGAACTCTGTATCTATTTTGCACTTATTGATGAATCCTTCTTTGGTCATTCCATTGTAATGTCCTGCTGGTGATGTATGTGTTTCAGTCCCATCATCATTTTTAACAATATTGGTTTGGGTGTAGTTCTCATAAGCCTCATCCAATAGTTTTTGCTGTTCTTTATCCATAACTTTCTATTGTTTGTGTGTATGTCAACTTGATTAGTTTGATTGGGACATTTCTGGTAGCTAATTTAGCATCTTCAAAGCCAGCTGGTTTACCAACACCATGCATATAAGTATTGACATAGAATTCAATTCTTTCTTCTCTGCTCAACTCTCGTTCTTCAATGGTTAGTCCCCACTTTTCAGAGAACTCAGGATCTGTTTTGATTTTATCAATGAATTCTTCTTGTGATAGAATTGGTTCATAAGGATACATATGATTAAATTTCCTTATTGAAGTATCACCATATTTTCCGTCTAGCGGATGAGCTTTTGATCTGGTGTAATTCTCATATACCTTAACCAATAGTTCTTGCTGTTCTTCATTCATATGTTATGTATTTGGGCAAAGATAAGAAAAAAAATTATTTAATTTCACCTTCTAATTCTTTTAGTTGCTGTTCAAGTTCGTCTGCTTTATTTCTAATCCCATCATCTGTTAATTCCAGGCATTTATAAAGCACTTCAATCTGCGCCCTAAGCTTTTCAGCTTGCACCCTTTTTGAGGTGGATCCGTCAATGTATCCATGAAGTCTACCAATTTGTTCATCGGTAAATGTTTCAGGTTTATTGCCCCCATTTGATATGGCATATTCCAATGCTTCTTCTTCAAGTGTTTCTTGTTTAGGTTCTTCCTTTGGAATATTTATAATATATTCAACTCTTCTGCCATAACAAATCTCGCAACCCAATTCTTTATGATCATCACAGGTCATATCACTATAGCATAAATCTTCAAAGACACCCATGCATCTACCGCAACATCTATTATGTTCAAATATATTAACCTCTTCACAAGCTGGGTTATTTACAAACCAAGCTAAGAACGCATCATCGATTTGTTGAACACCATCTGCAATTAAATCAGGATCCGTTGTTAAGATGATTTTCTTACAATTATTACCTACTTTTTTTGCATAGCGTTCAAGTTCAATTTGATTGTCTATTCTGCATAATTCTTTATGACTGTAAGTAGAATCAATATTTATACACCAATTTCCTTCTCTAATTTCTTCATCAGAGAGGATGTAAATATGTTGGTTTAAGCATTTTATACATTCATCACTATTTGGTGATGATAAATTCTCAAATTTTAATTCATTAGAATCTAAATCTCTCCACAACCTACTTGGCTTATCTGCGGGCAATAAATATAAGTTTTTCATATTATCTCCTATCTTAAATCTTTTTTCCATTTTGAAAATCTATATAAAATTTATTTGTTGTCAGGACAGGATTCGAACCTGTATGAGTGCCATTACTGAGATCTAGGACATACTCCAGGGCTTGCTTCCCTTGCGTCTACCATTCCGCCACCTGACTATTTTAATTTTGCCTTGAATTCAAGCTATATAATTTTAGCCCCATTGTTCTTCTGTATGAAACATTAATATACATGCTCTATCTTCGTAAATTTGATTAGCATCTTCTAATCCAATTCCATCCATTTCAAATGGCTTAATCACAAATGTAATCCCATCACACCACATGAACTTAAATTTATCACCACGATTGCAATCTCCAGAGTCTCTATTTAATATTAAAACGTCCCCTTTTTTTAGTTTATCCCAATCATCTAATTGTAATCCGTTTGAATAGTTTCTTTTGAATTTTAACACCAACTCATCATATGCTTTTTCTAAATCATCACGTTCATCTCTAAGAAGATCTCGTAGTCTTACTTGATGTAATAGGTGGGCTCTTAAATCTTTATCGCTTGCACCATTAACATATGATAATTGAGAATCTGTAAATAATCCGCCATTATCACTAGCGGCACTTACATTCAATTGCGGTTTATTAGGTTGGTGAGATTTACTTAGTTGATGACCGTGGTATAATTCTGCATATTTTTGCATTGCTTCTGCTATTCCTTTAGATATAGTCCCATCATCTTGTGATAAATCTACAAAACAGTTCATTATTTCAAATCTTGAACCGAGCAATACAATTTCTTTCTGTTCTTCTGTCATTATTATTTAATTTATCCCTATTGATTTAGTTTTATTTGCTATTATCCAAATAATTTAACATCTAATTCATTTGCTAGTTTTTCAATTCGATTTAAAATCTCAACATCAAATTCTAATGCGGGATTCCAAATTTCTTGTAGCAGGTGTAAATCATACAAGAACGCCCTTAGCTCATCATTCTTAATAGGTTCTTCTGTGTAATCTCTGCCAAACTGTTGAGTTGCTTCTTGCGATACATCAATTATCTTTTGTGATGCTTTTGAAAGATTGTTGAACACATCACTCTCAATTGTTCTTAATTCTTTTATAAATTGTTCCATAGTATTTATTTAATTATTTAGTTGTCAGGACAGGATTCGAACCTGTGATGGTACACTCTTCCAACTTAATGGACTTAATCTATCACCAAGTTCTTATGTGTATGGTGTGTACTTTATGATACTTTCAGCGTCTACCATTCCGCCACCTGACTATTTTTATAATATAAATCTTACAATTAAAAACCCTACACTAACCATAGTTAAATAAAATAGGATGATTTGTGTCCAATATTTTGCATCTTCTTTCATATCTACACTATCGTTTTCTTATACTGTTTATATTCCTCAACCAATCTGTCTCTGGCATTCATAATTGATATGCCCAACCAATTTGTTCCTTGCCACTTTGATTTATCATCACAAGCTTCATCATTGAAGTGAAGTCCAATACCCCAAATCTTGTCTAATGGAGAAGCCTCAACGATTTCCTTATCAAGATGTTCTCCCAATAGGATTTTTGATAGATCTGGGTTTTGTTTGAATTTCTGATAGTTTCCTTCAGATACAATATCAATTGCGTGCTGATTCCAAACTGTGGTGTCGAAGTTTCTTACTTGTCGACCTAATGCTTTTTGATCTTTTGGATTTCTCGTTCTCATTACTGCATTGGCAACTTCTTCGTCTCCGAATAACATTGCCTTCTTATACATCATGTATTGCTCTGTGCAATTAAACTTTTGTCCGTCTGCCTCAAATGGTGATTCAAACCATTGGCTATACATTCCGCTCCAAAAAAATACTGATTTATCTGTTTCTCTCATTGTGTGATATTTTTTATTTTAATTTCTACCTGTCTTCTCTTGGTAATCTCTGTAGTTTGAATAAACCTTTCTATGCTCATCAATCAAATGTTCATATTCTTCTAGGGTTTTCACTTCATTTTTATCAAAAATCATCATTGCTTCACCCCCCCTACCAGGTTTTGCAAATAAGACATCAGGGTTCTCATTGCAAATTGGGTAACGCAAGTCATATGCGTATGCGTAACCATTTATATGCCCCAATGGTTTATCTATCAATTCAGCGAACTTCTTCTTGCTCGTTGTAACACATAACATTTCTAACTCAATACCTCTATGGTATATTGTTAGAGAATGTGTCTTATGTTTTTTTGTTAATTCAATCATATTGAGATTGTACGAAGATAAGTAAAAAAAGTTTCAATTTATTATTTTATTTCCAATTCTTCAATATAACATCTATTAAACTCTTCAAGATTTTGATGTGCGCCCCACACATCTAGAGCTTTCTTATAAGCAACAGTTTCTTCGTATTCATCTATAGCTCTAGACATTTCATCGCTGTCCAAATCTTCATCAAATACTAGATCTGTTTTATTAAATGCCTCTGCTATATGATTTGACATTGCGGTTAAAACTCTATTTGCTTTTTCTACATAATCTTGAGCATCTTCCATTTTATAGAATGCTCTGAATGTTCTTGTGTATTGAGAATCCCAACTTGAGAAGCTGCCAATTACAATATAAATTTTATCTTGATTCATGAGTTAATTATTTTATTTCATAAATTGCTTAAATGACCATCTTGTCATAAGAATAAAGCCTATCAGTATGATTAAGTAAAGAATGAAGATTGGATGCTCTGCTAATATAGTTAGAAGTTTGCCAACACCCATTAAAGTTCCTAAGAACAACATTCCAATCCAGGCGTTTGCTATTTTACCCTTAGTATGTTCTTTCATTATTGCTTCTTGTTTTTCTCAAACCATTCTTTCATACCTTCATATATTTTAGAGTAGTTTTTGTTATCTTTCAATTCCACACTATGTAATGCATTTATGACTTCTTCCTCACTATACATTCTTTCTTGTTCTTGTTGCCATTTAGCACCTTGTTGAAATCCTTCAATATAGCCACCATTAAAAGGTAGTGTTATTGTAGTGTCCCAATCTTGTTTTCTCAATTCATTTTCAGCAATCTCTTCAAGTGTTTCTTCTTCCTCTTCAATGTTATCGTTGTCCAAAGGCATTATTCTTTCTCCAACCATTTTTTTAGGTTCTTCTTGTGGAATTATGATTTTATACATCAAATGACCATTTGGACTCCCTAATTGCAAAGAAGGGATTGTTGTGATTTCCTTCACTTCAACTTTCTCACAACTTGGATTATTAATAAACCATTCTAAGAACTCATCATCAATAGCTTGTACACCATCTTTGATTAGGTCTTGGTCTGTTGTTAAGATAATTTTTTTGTATCTTCCTTTAAGATTTCTAGCTGTGCAAATTAGACCTCTAGTATGTAAACTATCTTTTGTAGATAAATGAATAGCATCTATATTTGTAGCTTTGTGTATTAAAGGGTTATAATCTAATGATGATATATCATATATCCAATCACCTTCTTTAATTTCTTCATCATTAGTGATGAGTATGTTTACATTTTCACCTCTTGGAATATCTTTTTCTGACCTTAGTGTCAATTCTTGCGTATCAACAAATATTCCAACCCTGCCTGACTTTTCTGCTAAGACTACATGTATGTTTTTCATAAATTTTATTTTACAATTTCAATTAACTTTTTAAGACATTCAAGTTCTGCTTCTGGGTGAGATGAAAAGTTTATGTCTGATGCTCCTAAGCTAGATTCATTGCACAATATATCTTCATCTTTACATTCATCTAGGTCCACGATAGAATAATAATAACACAAACTTACTCTGTCTTCTATATCCTGAAAAGGTAATATAGCTGCAACTAAATCATGCTTATCTCTAAACCATTTAAATGCTTGTGAGAAAGTTGGTGCCAATATTGAATACTCACAAGGTGTTCTGTAATTCAAATTTAACGCACCTTCGGTACAATCTATTTGCCAAGCACCTACACTAAAGAATGTAGCAAAACAAGGTTCATCAAAACCAAGACGCCTCAATCTTATAGCAAGATCATATGGTACAAATTCTTCTTTCATATTTTATTTTATTTTAATCTCAACTTCATGTTGGGTAAATTCTGTTTCTAGCACATCTTCAATGCACTCATTATGCTCATCATATACGGCATCGCAACAGCTTAATATTTCAACTAAAGCCCAGTCAGAATTAAAAGTGCAATTTGAACACATATCTTTAACTAAATATAATTCATATTCACCATCGCCAAGAAATTCGGTTTTCAAAAACCTTCCATCTTTATATTTATAAATTACTGTTTTCATAATTATGAATTTTCTACAATTTCAATTAATTTTTCAAGACAAGCAAGTTCTGCTTCTTCATAGGTTTTAACTATACCTGTTGCTTTAGCTTCATCATTCCATGTTATAGACCAATGATATTCTCCAGGTTTTACGATACTATAGCTTATAAAATTGAATACTAGCTTATGCTTATCTCTAAACCACTTAAAAGCTTGCGAGAATGTTGGAGCTAAAGTATATGTTGAATATTTTTTAGACATTACCTCAAAATAGTCATAGTCTTTAAGAAACCTAGAATCGAAAAAAACATTATTTTCAAAATAACACCAACAAGGCTCAGCGAATCCAAGTGTTTTCATTCTTAGAGCCAACTCATAAGGCACAAATTCTTTTTCCCAATCTTCCATGTTATTCCATTTCAAAATAAGACATTTCTACATTGTATTTTTCTACTATCCATTCAGGCGTAAGATGTTTAAATTGATTCCAAGTTATACCGTGTCTTCCGATACCATCAATAAACCAATTTAATTTTCTTCGCAATATAAAAAATTCTTTTTCCATCTTATTTTTATTTTTTAATTAACATAAAATTGTGATGCTCTAGATAATCTATTTTGGACAATAACTTATCATCGCATAAAAAAACTTTTGGATTTTCAATTTCTTTAAACTGACCTGTCTTAATCCAATTATCTCCATAGCCACCTTCAGGATCTATCTTTCTTCCAACCTCATAAAATAATCGATCACCATCAGAGAATTGTTTAATATCTCTCATAGGTATCATATCTGGTCTAATAGAGTGCAGCATACTTTTAATTTAATGGTTCATTCCAAATTGAACGAATAATCTGCCATCTATAAGATTCATTATCTGATAGACCTTCGGATCTATCTTTTAATATGGCCAATATTCTTGGAAGCTTTTGATTAATTCTTCTTACAAATGTTATCATCTTTTCTCCGCTGTTTTAGAGTCATAGAAATAGTATAATTCCAACAAGAACTCTTTAGGCCCTATAATTTCTTCATCACCTTCAAACTCAATTCCCAGTGATTCTAGTTTTTCCTTGAATTCAATGTCGTCTAGCAGGTATTTTTCCACTCTATCAGAACTCTGCTCTATAGTTATGCTAATATCTTCACCATCAATACCCAAAGATATGTAGCCATATTCGATTACACCTTGTGCGTGGGCATCTTTAAATTCAATTCTGTCTTCCATAATATATTGGCTATAAAGATTTTAATGATTCATAAATATTTTCATAATCTGAGCCCTCATAAAATTGTCTACCAATTCTATATAAATGATTTGGATTAAAACCAAACCAACGGTCACAATGATGAAACTTTTTAAATTGATGCTCTAACATATCAGAATCATCGTCCAATATCGCATAATCTTCAACTTCTGGATGTTTATCTAACCAATCTTGTATTTCTTCACCACGAAGGGTTTTATGTGTTGTAGTTATTCCAACATAAGTACCTGGTTTAAAACCTAACAACTGAAAGGCATCCTCCCATAATTCGGGGGTTCTTTTACCTTTAACACCAAAATGGTTTTTCCAAACAGATGATACACAAATTTTAACATCTTTCTTATTGCACCAATCGCTTAACCACTTCCATTTATCTAAACAAGTTTCATTTTGTAACCTCTTCATTTGATATTCAAAAGTGTAATGCGAGTCTGGCGTTTTATAATCTACCAAAGAGAACGCTTTAGATTTAATGCCGAATATTTTTCTGAATAATTTTTTAACTCTCCACCAATGATTGAGTGGATTAAGCTGTTGTTTTTTATGTCGCTCTTTGTAAAAAACTTCTGAATTCATTACGCCGTCAATATCCAAGAATATTACCTTCATATTTTTGTGTTTAATATTTTTATACGCAGGAAGAGAAAAAATGTTACTTAAGTGATTCAATAATTTTTTTCTGATCATCTTTTGACAATGAACTCATCGCAGAGAAAGCTTTGTTGAATTTATGTTCATGAACATATTTTCTATGAACTTCCAATCCCTCATTTAATTTTTCCTTGCTTGTATAAACTCCAAATATTCTTTTCGGTGCACCATAGTTTCCAGACACATTCAAGATATTTAAATGGTTTGGCACATTTATACAATCTAAACTAAGTGGAACATAAGTCCTAACGTGAGAAATACCGCCAACTCTTTGCCATTCAAGCTCAATATGTGGCAAATCTTCTGTATGCCCTAATGTTAGACTGTTTTCATTCGCATACCACCTTTGTTCAACATATGTTGTTACAACACCTGGCATCATCATATGGTCTATAAAAGTAAGTATATATACTTCATCGCCAACTCTTAAGTCTAAACTAACAAGAATATCATTATACTTTTCAATCTCAGATTTTAATTCTTCGCTAGATTTCAGGTAGTGTTCATACTTTTCTTCCCCTAATCTAAAATTCCCCTTTGTGATCATAATCAAGAATTAATTATTTCTTTATCTCTTTGCTCTAGAAACTTATGCTTCTTTATGTGACTTTCTCTTTCTTTTAAGAAATGTTTCACATCCATATCCATGATAGCATTAACAATATCGTTAGTAACTCTATATTCAGTGAAAGTTGCTTTGCTTGTTAGGTGAACTATTACACAACCCAAAAATTTAATATTGCTATACTTTGTATCTTTTAACATATGCAATAGAAGTTTTGCATACAATGGAAGTTGTAGTTTGTAGTGGCTCAATGCGTTATCTATGAGAGATGAAAATGGATGCAATAAATTTTTCGTCCATGGTTTTATCTCATCACTCATATTTTCTTTCTTATTGGTTTTCCAATCGGTGATTACGATTCCAATATTTCCTTGCTTATCTAACATTAACCAAACCTTATCTGGCTGACCAAAATACCCAAGTCCTAGACTTCCTAGGACTATCTCTGTGTCTAACAACACGGCACCTCTCTGATGCATTAATTCGATGAAATTTTTTCCAGCTGTGATCATTGCATCACCAGTGGCTATTTGTTCATCGTCACATTCAAATATGGGTTGTCTAACTTCTTTGTATGCGCCGTATTGGTCAACAAGTTCTTTCTCTAATATAAAGTGAACACGACTACCCATATTGGTGGCATGAGATGATTTATAGCTCCACTCAGTCAGAAGTGTTCTTTCCAATTCTCTATCACCCCCACAATTCTCAAATGACTTTGTAGAGACTGAATCAAAGTGATTGTAGAAGGCTTTCAATACGGAAGAAACTGAGGGCATATCACTCGTGATAACTCCTTTCTCATTCTTTATGAAATACGTATGAGTATCCTCTATAAATGATAGTGAATGTTTTTTTTGATATTCAGATATTATATCTCTGATTTCAAGTGATATCTTTTTTAAATCCATTTTGTGAATGTTTATTTGATGAACTTATTCACAATTTTCCAAGATATGTAATAAAAAGCAAGTCCCACTACGAAAAGAAATAGTTGTATGTATAAATTCGCCCAATAACCATACACACTAGGATCAGACCCTTTGTGAATCGGTTCAATAAAAAACATTGGTACTGTTGGCAATAAGGAAATAGCTAAAGCTAACATTACCTTTTGAAAGTGTTTTAAATATTTCATAAAATTTATTTTTATTCAAAGATACAAAAAAATATTATATTTGTAATCATAAAATAAAACTAAATGAAAAACACTGAAGAAGTTAAAGTGGAAGGTAAGCCTGTATTCTATTCAATACTATTAAACCCAATGAAAAAAGCAGCCTTAGATTGCGGATATACATTGGGAATGCATGGAAGTATGCACTCCGATATGGATTTAATTGCTGTAGCATGGGTTGAAGATGCAAAGCCAGTTGATGTCTTAGTTGCAGCTATAAATGATTGTTTAGGAGAAACAGTCTGGAAAGAACAAAATCTGCAGTCAGGAGAAGAAAAGCCTCACGGAAGATTGTGCTACACGCTATCTATTGGAGGAGATTGGTTTATAGATTTGTCTGTAATTCCACCAAAATCAATTTAAATCCCAACAAGGACCTAGGATAAATTTTGTTTTCTTATCCCAATTTGTTATTTCATATTTGTGCTTTTCACTAAAATAAATAGTATCTTCTGAGGCTTCATTACCCCACAAAGTTGATTGGTCAAAGTGATTAATTTTAGCCAGGCGAATCATCTCATTGTAATCTCTATCAATAATATAACCCTTTAGCATAGTAATTCTTCCAACACAAGAATGTAAAGTTATTGTCCTGCCATCATATAATGCATAATAATAATCATATTCATCATCAGCTATGCCTATGAACCTAAAAACACGATTAGAACAAATGACCATCTGACCTTTTAGTTCATCAAATTGGTTTGTAATTATAGTTAAATTATCCATTTTTTAGAGCATTAATTTTTTGTTCAGCAAATTTACTAATTCCTATTAATACTTCCAAGTCTTTTTCAGCGGAAAGTAAGGCGAAAAACTTGTCTATAATAGTTTGTTTGTCACGAAGATTTTGCATTATGTTTTTATATGTTCCAATCTTTTCATTTAGCTTCTCAATTTCTTTTTCTCTTTTTTCGGCAATGATTAAATCATGCTCGATTCTCCTAGACATTTTCAGGTTTTTATTTAATAATTCATCAACCTGAGTTGTATTTGGCTTAACAACTTTCTTCTTAGATTGTAGCTCTACAATCTTATCTTGCAACTCTTTTATTTTAAGGTTATATACATAATCAATTGTCCCATTTGAGCTTAAATGCCAAGTGTTACAATCAGGACATAAGTATTCACGATTGGGAGAAACACTTTTTCTCCTCTTCTCGAAGAATATACGAACTAAGTGTTCCTGGGCTGTTTTCTGATCTGAAAAACTAGTCTTTGTGCAAAATTCCATACTTATTTAATTTTTTTAAAATAATCTTTCAATGAGTATTCATCCCAATTTGTTCTTTCAGAACTTCTAGAACTTGGGGCTAATATTTTATTCACAGCATCGATATAAAAACTATGCTCATTTTGATTGAACACTTCCCAATTTTCATCTGTGAAGAATCTTTTGATATTTAACTGCTTTAGAGCTAAGTTATCAAAAGAAACAACATCAAATACGCCAAACATCTTATGGATCCACCACAACCATTCTTTATGCTCTCTACTTGCTAGATTTACTTTTCCTGAGTTGAGGCCAAAATCTTTTTCACCTAAGACTAGTAATTTTTTGTAAGAGGTATAGTCTAGTATATGTTTGATATCATCAATTCCTGCAATCACATGAAGAACAGTGTGTTCATACCTCTTGAATCTTTCAGGCACATTATCTTTCTCAAGACTTCTTCTGTATGAAATTCCAAGGCCTTTAATATAGCCATTATTAATAAGTTCATCAAGTTGAAGCTGGTAAGTTGCAACGTGACCTTGATTTACTGTAAGATTTACAATGTATCCTTGCTCTGTTGACCACTCACAAAATTCCATAAGTTCATCAGTAATGATATTTCCGCCAATAGCCAATTCAATACCAACAGGAAGGCCTAATAATTTGTTTTTAAGCTCTTCGTAGTCACATTCTGTACCATCAGTTGTTGCTGATTCGTGACAAAATGAACAGAATGCTTTACCAGTCTTAGGGTTCATTCCAAACGAACAACGAGTTGATACACGGATATCGATATTAAGAGGGTATTCCAATTTAAGAACATCTTCATATTCTATTTCACGGGTACCGTCCTTGGTAATTGTGATATCTGCATTACCGTTTTTATATTGTGCTATTACCATAATTATTTAGTATATTCGTCAAAATTTGGCATCATCTTCAATGCATATATAATACTTGATAAAGTATTAGTATATACTGGTGTTTGATTCACCCAAAAATGTAGAAAATTAAAATATTCTACGTATATTTCAGGTAATTTTAAGACGCCTGGAATATCTTCATTTGCTTCTTTAGATGCGATTACTCTGATATTTTCTTTCCAAAATTTAACTCGTTTTTCATAAGATTCAATCTCATTTGATTTTTTTGAATATTCTGTATATGGTATTTTACTTAATGCTATATTTCCAGATAAATCCTGAATTACATAAGGATGTGAGTCTGTTAAAATATCTAAATAGAAAAAGAACAACTCATTGAATTTAGTCCTATCAACATAACCTTTTACCCACTCTATATTTTCAGCACCTTCAAGTGTCCTTGTTGTAAAATCTTTAAGATTTAACAATACCAATTTGTTATCGTCAAATTCTTGAATTAAAAAAATTCTAATTGTATCATTAAATATTGTACCTACCTCCATCTTTTTATTTATTACGTTCGTTAAGTATTTTAAGCATAGCATCTACAGATTCTAATGCACTTTTTAAATGATCAACCTGGAAATCTTCCAAGTTCAATGATTTGAAAGGTAAATTATATTCACGCACAAGTTCATTGTGTTTGTCGTATCTTCTCCAGTCTTTCATATAACTATCAAACTTGCCTTCAACTTCAACATGTTCTAATGTGTCTTTACAAAAAGTAAAAGCTTCTTTGTAAGAGTTTTCATAAGATGAAACAAATCTATCAGCCAACTCAATACTTGAAATATCACTTCTAACATCAAAACCGTCAGAAATAGAGTCAATCGCTTGTAAAAATTTACACATAATAAGTCGGTAATCAAAACTCAGTTTTTTATCATCTATAATTTCTTTCACATGCGTTTCAATTTCTCTAAAGCGCTGAATAAAATTCCTGGCTCTTTTCTTATCTAAAAACCAAGCGTATTTATGATATCCTATTGGAATATAATCCAAACCAGTAATGTAATCAACTTGGATGTATTTGCTTAATTTTATTGAAAATTTAAATGACGTATCCATTATTATGATTTTATAATTTGTTTTTATGTTATACGGAATAAAAATATATAAGTTACAAAAAAAGCCCTGAAAAAATCAGAGCTTTTAATTTATTAATCTAGTATGCTTATATTTCTTTTAGAGTGAATTTCACTTCTTTTACAAATGGTGAATTCTTTTTTGAAAGTAGTTCTTGTTCAATTTCATTACATTTTTTGTAACCCAATTCTGAACTCCACTCATTGCTACCGAAATCACGCTCCCAAATCTTTCTAGCTTCTTGCCAAGCGTCTTTAATGAAATAAACAATACCTTTTTTCAAGTTTGGCTTCTTACGATATGAGTATTGAAAATATCTTCTAGAATCTCTGTTAATTTGAGCCACAATACTGTTATCAGTATCAAAATACCCATTTTCAGATAAATAAGCACCATCCAATAATGCACTAAAACCATCTTCTAATTTATCTTCAGTTGGATATTCAGTAAACTTTGTCGTTTCTTCAAAACCCTCAATAACCAATTCATATTTATATCTTGGCATAATCTGCCTTCCATCTTTGAACTCAGGTACATCATAAAATGTCGGATCTGCAGTTGAATTGTCATTGCCACCAAAAAGCCATGAATTCTTATTGAAGACGAAGTTTTTAAGAAATTCTTTTGAACTTTCCAATATCCCCACTGAATCATGGTCTACATAGCCATTTCCAAGTCTAAATACTACATCTTCAGCGCCAGTCTGTTCCATAATAACCTCCTTGAGGGTATCAAGAGCAAATTCGTTATTTTCAAATTGCTGAGCTGCATAATTGGCTTTTGTTTCAGCATCATTGTGCTTAAACCACTCCCAACCAAATTCATCTCCACGCA
This sequence comes from Chloridella minuta, assembly GCA_032273045.1. NCBI lineage: Eukaryota > Xanthophyceae > Mischococcales > Pleurochloridaceae > Chloridella > Chloridella minuta. The sequence goes on along the minus strand of JAUKPQ010045814.1, from coordinate 26,152 downwards.
ACTCAATAATTCCATCTTGGTCTGGATAAATCGTATCTAATACAAACTCTTTGTTTTCATCTGCAACAGAAACTGAATGTGAGCTGGAAGAATTCGTCTCGAAAACCCCACTTCTAATTAATCTTTTCTTCATTATTTTTTGTTTTAATTTATTTTATATGAATGGCAAAATCAATTTCATGAACCATATAATAAACAGAATATGATACAGATTTTTCTTCATCATAGTATTTCATTATCTTGTCCCTGGCTTCATCTTCATTTTCAGCATCTACAGTGTGAAAACTAGAGCTTTGTTTTTTACCATCCTCCATGTAATAACTTTTGGAGAATGTGACATTTGCGAAAAAAATCATATTCTTATTTTTTGTTAAATACACACTGAATCAACTCTGTTAGCTCAGCTATCTTAGCCATTCTATGTTCTATCCTTTTTGCTGCATCAGAAATGATATTAAAATATTCAACGTTATCTTTGATAACCTCTCTATCTCGCTTGATAAATTCTCTATGCTTCTTAATTCGGAACTCAATGCTTTTAACAACATCAGAAACAGAGCAACTGCCATTTTCGTAAATCTTAATCTCTCTGTTATTTTCTGGATCCTCCAAAGTTGTATAAACTGACATAAATTTGCTTTTAATGTTAATATACGATTGTTGGCAGGAAAAGTTTCAAAAAAATATTTTTATTTTGATGGTAATTTAAATAAATCGTCATAAGAAATTGCTAATCCGTTTTCAATAAGCCCAAATACATCGTAGTGTCGCTCAATAAGTTTTAAAACATCTGAGTAGTGCATTTCATCAACATAGATGCATTCTTCACAAACAGCCATATATCCATCACTACTTAAAAAACGAGCATTATCTTCATTCAAATCCGAAAGTGGTTTGAGCACTGGCTTAGTATCATCTAAACACCAATTTTTATATATGGGAGTATTATTATCCAATTCTTCCATAACTATTAACTCTGTTAATAAATTAGGTCTTATTCCTGATAAAATACCTGATATTTTATTATCAAATACTACGTTCAGCCCATAAGGTAAATATGGCGCAATGTGTTTTAGTTCTAGTTTCATTTTTCAAGCCTTTCTTTAAGTCTATCTATTTTAAATTTGTATCTCTCATCAACTTCTTTTTCAATCTGCATCACTTGAATTATTTGTTCTGTCATAATAATAACATCAGTTAACTCATCAATCATCATAGGAACAGCTTCATCACCTTTCCTTCTGAGTTTATTACAAGCTACAATTAATTCTGCACATTCTTCCTGGAGTTGATTTAGTTGAGGATTAAATCCCCATTTATCAATAGCCTCTTGGTATATTTTTTTTATATCTTCTGTCATAATTTCAATATTTTCAACAAATATAAAAATTTTAATTGAATAACAGATATAAATCTTGTTATTACAGATCTTTTTCCTCTACAAAATTAAGTAGCTCAGTGAGACAATACAGCCTAGCCTCTATTGTTGTTCTGTACAAACTAGGGGAAAAAATCATGCTATCCCAATCCCATTCTTCTTCTGTTAAATCTTTTGGATTCCCAATAAATCTAGAAATTTCATAAGCATATTTAGGATAACTAGTTTGGTCAACAACTACTGATGCATATAATTGATATTTTTCTCCAAACCAGTCAAATGCTGATTGCCAAGTGGGAGCAGTACAACAATCTTCGGTCAATATGTTTTTAACAAATTTTGAATTACATCTATACTTTATAGGTGTAATTAATTCATCACCTACAGCAAAACTAAATCCCAATTTTTTATTTTCAAATAGACCAAAACAAGGCTCATCAAATCCAAGCAATTTCATTCTAAATGCCAACTCGTAAGTTACAAATTCTTTTTCCATCTTATTCCTTTATTCTACTATTTTTATATTCTGCTATTGTTATCAATTGACTCAAACAAGCTTTTTGAGCATCTTCTTTAGTCATTGGTTCAATGTTGTAATCGGATAGCGTTCCGCCTTCTTCAAACCTTTCCAATGTCGCAGTAAACCATTCTCCAATAGGATAACCCATGTAATAAGAATTATCTGTATCTAGATTTGTCATAAATGAATCAAAATCCCATCCTAATATAGGAAATGAATCATATCCATTTTTAGATCCTAGTATAGGCTTAGGAATGCCATAAATATTATATTTATTTTCAAGCCATTTAAATGCCGATTGCCATGTTGGTGCTGATGTGATTTCACTGCTTCCTTGCTGACTCGCTATTTCATCTATAACCAAATGTGATTGATTAGTATAATACCCAAAACAAGGCTCATCAAATCCAAGCACCTTTAATCTCAAGGCCAACTCATAACTCACAAATTCTTTTTCCATACTACTTAAACAATTGGTTAATGGACCATCTAGTCAACACTATAAAGCCTATAATTACTAATAGGTGGAAGAAATAACCACTTTCAGCACATTTAATAAGAAAAAACGCAGTTCCGCCTATTATAATAATTCCAACCCAACAATTAGCGATTTTATCTTTTAATGCTTGTTTCATCTTACTTATTTCTAGGGGTGTTTAAACATTTTAATAAATAAGCAGCCAAATTATCATGACGCTTAATTCCACCTTCTATGTCATGCTTCTTAGTGCCTTTCTTTTTATTATATTTGTATTGGAGATGACCCCAGCCACGAACACATCCAATTGACCCTAATGGATTTAAATGATAATTAATTAAAAAATTAAAATCAGGATCCAGCGAATATATTTCTTCAGTTGTCTCTCCTTCAAACATTCTCAAATCTCCTTCGATAAGACTAGAAGCCATATCCTTATAAGGTCTTTCAAATTGAGCGAGCATATCATTATTGGCATCCCAAATGTAACCACCGTAATCATCTGCTTTTAGGGGGAATTTTACACAGCTTTTTAATAGTTCGTAGTCTATTTCCATATCTTAATAATAATTTATTTTAAAATTTCAATTAATCCAGTTTTAATATCACCTCTCATAATACTCTTGTAGTAATAAACACCATCTGAATACCCATTACCATTCCAAGTTGGATTGTATTTATCTAGACTTATTATTTCATTACCCCATCGATTAAAAATAATCACATATTCATCATCATTCATAAAATGGGTGGTCCAATAATCATTTATACCATCACCATTTGGCGTAAACACGTTTGGTAGTATATATGATGAATCAATTGGTGTGCTAAGATATACTAAAACATCTTCTATAAAGTAATATGGAAATGGGAATGCGGATTCATTAATAATAGGCATGGTTTCCACTACTGAATCAAATCCACCAATTATTAAAAACTTTTCAGTTCCATTTGCCTTGTATTCACCACTAATCAGAATCCAATTTACAGTGTCGCTTAATATCGACTTTGCTTTGATAGTAGGATTTGATAATATACCACTCCAACCATATTGAACGATACTATCTATTGAAAATTTAGCACCAATATTGTTGGTAGCATTTGGTGAATTATTTGCTAGACTAGTCCAAAACTCTACATGATAATTAGAATCTAATTGTAAAGGTTCAGTTAAAGATACTGACAAATATTCTCTATAATCACTCACATATGCTATAAGACCGCCATATCCTTTACCTGTTCTAGGCTTTTGATATCCCAAACCAGTGTTTGGTGTGCACATCCCAAAATTTACAGCACATTGATTGAAAACATCTGGAGTACTTGGTGGGTTTTGAATAGTAGCAACACTAGGTGAAAACCATGGCGGTGTTGCTACATCACCTAGCATAATATCACAATGTGTTATTTCTTCAAAACTTGGATTTGGTATTAAATTAATTTGCGTAAATGCAATTAAATTAAAAAAAATCATTGGAATTAATAATTTTATTTCCATATCTTATAAGTTTTCTTCAATCCATTTAATTAAATCATTTGCAGTTGAACCATTTTTCCAAGTATAAACTCTATATTCATTTAGTAAATTACAAACTTCATCCCTACTCCAACTATCTTTAGTTTTTTTGATGACGATGTTATCTTCTTTGAGTTTTGGTTTTGAAATAATAGCATCAGGTTTTCTTATGGGTATTGATAAACTATTTATATCATCCCAAATTTCTTTATATTCCCATTCAACTAAAACTCTTTCTATATTACCGCCTTTGTTGTGAACATCAACGTAAGATTCAATGAACTTATCTGATGGTTGAGGTAAAGATTTAGGAGTATAACTCATTGGGTATTCTGCAAGACCTTCAGGAATAGGTAGTTTCAAAGAGGTATCAGTTGTTGCAATGATTTTTCTCAACCCCTTATTTAGGACGTGTCCTTTATTTGGCTGATATTGTTGTGGTTTACCAGAGCCTATTTGCCCCCCATCCCAAAAAAATAAACACCAATCACCGTCTTTGATTTCATCATTACTCGTAATGTAGATATGTTTAAAATCCCAATCCTGATTAGCAAAATTGAAATTACCATATACTAGAGATTTATTCCAATTATTAATAAAAATTCTATTTTCTTTAGATGCTTCAATCCAATCAGCATCCAACATATCAACTCTACACTCCTTGTAGAATTTTCCTTCTTTTTCTATTAACTTTGACATACGTTCTTCAGTTTATTTAATTTAAATTTTTAATCAACAATAGGAGCACTTGGTAGTGGCATCCAAAAATCAACAGATTCAATATCACAACAATAATCATCCCCATCTTCGTCATCCCAACATTGATGCTCATGATTAAATTGTAATATTGTTATTTGTCCTTTAAAGTAAACCAAACAAGGTACTTGTGAATATTTCACATTTATATTTCTCTCTGGTAAACTTTCGCTCGTTTTAATCCAACTCATTTTATTCTAATATTACTTTTCAATATGATTATATACTAATTTACAAACCCACACATTTTCAAATTCATACATTCCACATACTTCACCAGCCTCTTCCTCTGTATTGTAGTATTTTATATTCCCTGCCTGATCTTTCATGGCTTGCATATTTATCAAATCAATTATTACGTATTGTCCTTCCATTTTATCCTTATTTTGTTTCTACAATTTCAATTAATTTTATAAGAGAGGCAAGTTCTGCTTCTTTATGAGTCTTATGATTACCTATGAAAACTATTGCACTATATTTGCCTAATTTGTGTATATTTCCTTGGAAATCATATTCTTTTAACTCGTCGCAATAATCAGGTCTAAAATATAAACTATGCTTCTCTAAAAACCAATCAAAAGCTTGTGAGAATGTTGGCCTTGTACAACCATCAATTTCTGAATTTCTAATTGGTTTTATCATATTTAGCTTATAGATAATGTCATCTTGATTTACACCTCTAATTCGATATTCATCAATAGGTATATCAAAATTCCCAGAACTCATTTCAATAATACAAGGTTCATCAAATCCAAGCGCTTTCAATCTTAAAGCCAGCTCATAAGGTACAAATTCTTTTTCCATATTATTTATCTCTTTTGGTTGATTTTACTTTAACTACTTCTTTGGGTGTTGAAAAACTATTTACTGGATATAATAAATTACCTACTTTAATTGATTTATCTTTAGTATAAAATGATGTTATTTTACCATTTTTAGATTTTTCATAAATATATGGCATAACTAGTTTAATTTAGGTTCAACAATTTCAATTAACTTTTCAAGACAAGCAAATTGTGAGTCTTCATAATTATCATACAAATGACTAAAAATCCTTTGTCCTGTTTTAGTGTTTCCTGATATTTTGTAATTACAAGTCATATTTGGATGGTTTAAACCCCCGTAATGATTAGGGGCTCCAATTAAACTGTGTGTTTCTCTAAACCATCTAAATGCCGATTGCCAAGTTGGTGCTGAAACAGAAAAACCATGGTCTGAATTCTTATATTTACCCTATATTAAAAGCTCTTCGTGCTTATAATAACCAAAACAAGGTTCATCGAATCCTAGTTCTTTCAATCTTAAAGCCAGCTCGTAAGGTACAAATTCTTTTTCCATAATTACCAAGTTACATCATGTATCTGATCACAATTAGAACAATAAGTGATGTATATTGAGCCTATAGGTAATCCTGCTGGATATTTATCTTTTACTTCTTCCAATGATACATCATCACAACAAATCCAATCTTTATTATTTTTTTGTGCTTGCTCCTCTATTTCTTTAGCTTTTTTTATTAGCTTTTTAGAAACAAAGACAGAGCTTGAATGTAATTCCTTGATTAAAAAATCAACTGCTGAAATCTCCATATTATTTTTTAATTTTCTTCAATTTCTAAAAATTGCTTAATATTATCATACATAGGCTCATCTACATATCCAATAATTAACCAGTCTTGTCCAGCTCCAAAGATATTTGTCTTCTCTACGCTTGAAAAATCTCCTTTATCAAAATTTTCACTTCCAATCATAGCCATCATTCCTACTTGCTTTAGCATAATTTTACCATAGCGATAAGATACAAACCAAACACCTTCATTATCACGTTTAACGCAATCTCCTAAATATACAGGACTTCCATCTTTATATTTTCCGACTTCCACTTTTTTAAAGTGAGGCATAAAATCGATAATACTGATTTTAAATTTTTCTTTATCCATGATTTATATTTTATTCTGTTTTTGACTCAACAGCTTGATTTAGAGCTAATTTTTCCTTTTCCAAAAATTCGTCAAGCTTGATTCTAACTTGACTTCTAATCCATTTATTAGAAATGGTTTTTAAGCATTTTTCAGCCACTAATTTATAGGCATATAACTGGTTGTCTTCATCTTTCTTATGCTTAACTATAGTTTCAAAATGTTCTAATAGACCATCTATAAACATAAGACATTGAGTATGTTTTGGCCATCCCTTACCTAAGTGTGTAAACTTAAGTCTACGCTGTACTCTAAATTCAAGTCGGATAATCATAGTTCCGTCTGTGAATTTACAAATTACTTCTTTCATGTTGTTATTATTTTGATTCAACAATTTCAATAAGCTTGATAAGACAAGCAAGTTCTGCTTCTTCGTAAGTATTAGTTACAACCCAAAGAAGTGCTTCATCAACTTTGCACATATAATTTTCTTCTGGGTCTGTAGAACTAGGTTTGACATAAACTACTTCAGATTGTATGTTATACTTCTCTCTAAACCATCTAAATGCTTGTGAATAAGTAAATGCCTGGCAAGAAATTTCACGTCTTCGTATAAGCGCACTCTCTTCTATATTTTCAGAAATAAAAAGTTTAGGTTCTAATATTTCATAAGAAGAAATATATTTAGTGGACCAATATCCAAAACAAGGTTCATCAAATCCAAGTGCTTTCATTCTTAAAGCCAACTCATAAGGTACAAATTCTTTTTCTAAATAATTCACGATGTTGGGATTTTACGGTTATTGTATTATTTTCATGTTTTGTGAAAATATCTCCTTTTGAGGGTAAATGTGTTTTACCACTAGCCAATTTTATGAATGTTCCAACCACTGCAACACCATCTCTTTCTTCTTTGATTATATGACCATCAAAAAAAAGTTGAGCTTCTTGGCTCATCCAACCTGTATATTGAAATACATTATTTTGGACAGCGGTAAATCGAGCTAGATTTACACAATCGCATAGACCATTTTTTACTTTCTCCTCAGAGCAAGCTATAAAACAATTTTTTTCGGTTTGTTTGGGTATAAAAGTCATACTATTCAGCTTCAAAAAATTTTCTACCCAACTCTGTAATCTCAAAAGTTAAATGCCAAGCATCTTCTGTCATATCAACCAAATCTTTTTCAAATAATGAAAGAGTTTCTTTTTTTAATCCGTAGAAGTTTCTTTTCATAAACCTTTCCTTATTCCCAAAAGTTTCAGGGTGCAATTTGATATGATCTTTATTAGATTCTTCATATTCCTCCCAAGATGATTCTCTATCTCTAAACTCTGCAATTCCTTCTTGCTTAATCTTCTTTAGAGTTTCAAACTCCTCGTCTGTTATCTCTATTGTTAGTGTTATGCTCTTCATAATATTATTCTGAAATTAATTGGTGCATTTTTCTAATAATCTCTGCGTAATATGTCTCTGCTGAAATTAATTCGCTTTCGTATTCTTCATATAAAACCTCACAAGTTTTTCTAATTTCTTTCAAGAAAGTTTTGTATTCATCACTTTTCTTATCAAGAGTATTCAAGTAAGACTTAATCATTACGTTCACCGCATCGTCAAATGAGAACTCTTTACCTTTCAACTCATACTCATCGCTAGAGTAGAATTTAAGAGTTTCAGAAGAATCAACAAACTCATAGTAAAGTTTATCCAACTTGCCCATTCTGTTTTTTGTTGTCTCAATTGTGCGAGTACCTTTTGCTTTATCAAATATCATTTCAATATGAGCATCAGCATCGTGCTTCAAGAAGTTTGCACCTTGGAAATCTCCTTCTTTGGTTACTTGACCAATCAAAATAACAATACCATTATTTTTGTCTTTCCAATCCATAAGACGAACATAAATGTGTCTCATTGCTGCTTCCATAGACATTGTAGAAGTAAAGTCAGAAGCAATTCTTTGAATAGAGTCTAGAATAAGAATCTTAACATCTTTTCTTTCCTCAATCATTGACATAAAATCGTTAAAGTGAGGGAAGTCAATTGAATCTGCAATAAATGCATTTCTGTGACCAATTTCCATTCTAGAAGTTTGCTTTGTCACCAAAGAAGAAAGCATCTCACGAGAATAAAAAACTGAAATGTGGTTAGAAATAAGGGTTTGAACCTTTTTGCAGAAAGTGGTTTTACCAGCACCTGAAGTACCAGTTAAGAAAATAAGGTTGGCCCACTCAATGCCACCTTGTGCTGAAAACAAATTGTCAAGTTTCTCATCCCCCAATGTTACTGAAGGAGTCTCAATCATCTGAACATCTTGATAGTTTTTCATCTTCTTGTTTTTCTATATTATACGCACAAGAAAAGAAAATGTTACAAGAGTTAATTAATTTACTGATTATTCTTCAATCTTGCTCTCAGTTCAGTGGATGAGAATTTATGATGTCTTGAGTTATAATAGATTCTTATACCTTTATTAAGACAAATCTCTTTTGCGGTAAAATCTTTATCTCTATACTCTTCACCTATTATTCTAACATCGATATTAAAAGAAAGGAATATGTCTTCCAGGTCTTTCTCTGTATGATAAGGAACAACTTCATCTACATGCTTGCACCCATTCAACTGAATGTATCTCTCTACGATAGTCTGTATTGGCTTGTTCTTATCAGGCCTGTCTAGTGTAGGATCCACTTGCAGAGCTGCAACCAAATAGTCGCACTGACTCTTAGCATCTTCTAGCATTTTTATGTGACCAGCGTGTAAAAGGTCAAAGCAAGAACAGGTAATTCCTATTATCTTTTTGTTTTTATTGGTTTCCATGTTTTATACAATATAATCACACTAACCCATTTCTTTTCTTCAGCGCCTTATCGTATTCTTCATCGCAAAGAGTTCTAATCCAACCCAGATCTGTTCTTAGCTTTCCTGGATTGCCAGTTACTTCACAAGTAATACAACTATCATTCTCCGCTTTTTGTATGCGTTTGAACATCTCGTCGCTTTCATTGTTGACGTAAAACCTAAGACCTCCAAATTTTTCCTTTACCTGAGTCACTTCTTTGTCCCAGCCCATAGCAATCAAATCTGTAATCAATTCTTTAATTAGAGGATACCATCCTTCTTCAACTTCAAAATATCCACAGCTCTTGATTGGTTCATCATTTGATTTCCATCCATTTTTAAGACCACCAATTGACTCTAGGAAGTCATTCATTTCTTCTTTGCTCATAGTCTTATGATTTACCAACTAATTTTCCAATATCCATCTCTTTGTACATCAAACCACTGAACCTTATATCCTCTATTTTCAAGATACTTTTGAGTTGTTGGCTGCATTCTATCTGTTGTGGTCGAAAATTCTCCATTATTGGCACTACGTTTAATCAACTCTAATGTTGAATCGATTTCAGGAGTATATTCAAACTCCTCAGCTATTTTTCTTGCTTCTTGTGCATTCATATTATTATACTTTAGTTACTCAATTACAATATGTGGGGCAAATATTTTCAAATCATCCACATATTTATTCAACCCTTCTACTGTTTCAAAAAAGACTTCTTGGCTACCGTTGCCAAAAAATATTTTACAATGAGGTTTATAATAAATTGTATCATCTTCAATAAATGATTTGACTCCTTTAAAATCTTCCACTGAACATATAAATTTGTTATTCCAATGGTTGACCACTGCATTTGGGATAGTCTTAAATATTGGTATAATCAAGAACTTACGTCCTACTACAACTTTAAAGTTTTTTTTGACTTCATAACTAATGTCGTAATTTTCAATTTTTGAATAAACTCTAACATTAGAGATTGCACTATTAAATATTATATTCATAATTTATCCTTAAATTATTCAACAGGAGTTGCAGTATTGACGGTTTTTGTATTTACAGTAACTTTAGTAGCTCCAGCACGTTCTTTCATCACTTCTTTACCAAGTTCTTGAATTCCTCTGCTTTCGTAAATTTTCATTGCAGTAGAAATATCAATAGCTTGTCTTGTTTGGTCGTCCAAATCAAGTGTTAGCGTGATAAAATTAAGCTCAACTCCCAATTCTGCTAAAATCTTATTAGTTTTTCTATGAATTAAGGCTTCCACTTCTGTTTGGTCCATGTCAACGATATCTTCTTGAATAAATATAGCCTTTGCCACTTCCCTGATTCGTTTATCAATAACCATATTTTCAGCCATCTCAAAACCTTTCTCGTTAATTGCATCTGGATCGTCTGGATTTGCATTCGCACGACCAAGTGATTTAGCTTGTTTAACAAATAAAAGAGCATTGGTAATAGAGTAATCATAATCTATGTGAATGTTTGCCCTTACTTTATCCTTAAGGTTTGTAACAAAAGCAGCGTCTCCTTGCATTGGATAATTTGGAACAACCACTTTCATGTAACAATAATTCATTGTTCCTCTAGGTACTGATTCTCCTGGATTAATCTTTTTCCAGGACATCCCACAATCGTCAGAAACAAGGACTTGCTGATTCGACTTTGCATAATTACAGCTATTCATAGTAAGTAAGCCAAGTGCCACAATTGACATAAGCCAAATGTTTTTAGAAAGTTTAATACCCAAAAACACGAGTATAACAAAAGCTGCAATCATAAAAATAGCACCAAATGGATTATATACCATATAGTTACCAAGTAAAGCTTTAATGATACCATATGCAGCCATAAGCAAGATTGTAGCTATTACGGTAATAATTGAAAATTTGATTGTTGAATTCATTTAATTAATTTTAGTTATTATTATAAAAATGCAAATATAATTTATTTTTTTTAGTTATACGCAAAATATAGAAAAATGTTACGTGTTATCCTTAGACTTTCACCCAACATCTTTGACAAATCATACTTACTACTGTATAGCCAAATTAAATTATCTCTTCTGTTATTTTTTTGGTTCTTTTGATATCTAAAAGTAAAATACCTTTAACTTCAATAGCATCATTACCCCAAGTCTGTAATTCTTTGCTAGTTTCATTAAATGTTTCAAGACGTTCTTTGATGGTATCAATAAGCTCTTGTGTTGGTTTTTTTTCAAACCAAATAACAACATCATCATTACTATAGCCTAAATCATAACCCAATGCCACTGGTCTATAACAACCATTATCATCAGATTCTTGACTAACATAGTCTTCGAACTTTTCAGCTATTGATTCATCAACATATTCATCACCAACACCACATTCACCAGTGTGACCAGTAACATGTGCACACATCTCTCTTTCAAAATTCCCAGCATAGGAATCTGTTTTAATTAAAATCGCATAATCTGCCATAATTTTATTTTTTTTTAGTTATACGCAAAATATAGAAAAATGTTACGTGTTCTCTTCAGACTTTCACCCAACATCTGTGACAAATGTTTTGACCAAATGAAGAATCACCCTTTTTGCTGTATAGCCAATTTGGAATTTCCTCTTCTTCATCGTATGTATCACTTCCGCATATATTGCATTCGCCGAATACAACCTTCATATCACAATTGCCTCTAACTTCAATCCATTGTTTCCTGCCATTATCTAGAGGTGGATCCATTTGTTTCCAGCTAATTTTATTTTCCATTGAATTTTATAACTTTCATTATACAAGTGATTGAAACTCTATACTCATCTGATAAGTTCGGCGATGAGAAATGCATTGTATTTTTATCGTGAACTAGGATTTCACCTTTCTTCATTGGGACTTTAACAAATTCAGAATTCTTGTACCAATCTGAATACAAAGAGAATCCTGTTTTACCAGTTCTGGTCCTAACATTTGTACCAATGGTTTTGTGGGGCAATAAGCCCGCCAATTGACTTCCTGGCACGTAAAACATACAAGAGTTTAAAACATCAACATCTTGCAATGGGATCCAAAAAGTATAAACATTATCATCACTATCAAAATAAGCATTATCCTGATGTGCCGATGTCATCTTATAATTTGGTGGCTTGCAAAAATATTGGTTGTTTAAAATTTTGTAATCTTCTGCCCCAATAAGCTCTGCAAGCATATCATTTAAACTTAAGAAATCTAGATTCTGAATTTGCTTTATGTCACCCAGTTTGGTTCTAAAAACATCTTCATGTTTTGAATTCATAGAAACCCCGCTTAAATCAGTTGAAAAAGTATCAGTTAATCTACTTATTTCTTCATCTTTAAATACTTGAAATCCTGCTATGTGCAAAGATTCAGTTCCTGTGTATTTTTCAAATTCTATCATCTTATTTTTTTAAGTTTTCCATTATAAATTAAACAAATTTCGTATTATGTTTAACACCATTTTCATCATAATAGTATAAATCAACACCTTCAAATACTAAAAATGAATATTCAGCTTCAGCTTGAATGCAATCAGCAAAAAAACTTTCATACTCTTTATATTTATTGTCAGTTTCTTCACCATCTTCTTCATCCTCATCCCAATCATCAAACATAACGGCTTTAAGGAAATTATAATCATCTTCAGTTATTTGATTTTCTTGGAAATGTTCATAAAGTCTATTGCCAGATAACATGACGCCCCAATGACCTTTTGTTGGCTCAAGGCTGTTGATTAACTTAACGAATCTTTCGATTACTTCATCGTGCTGACCAACACGAACAGTCATTTCTTCAGACGTTTGTCCATCAGCATCACCAATCATATAATTAAACTTAAGTTTATAATATGGATCTCTAAGTTTATTCTTTTTTTGTTTTTCTACTACTTTAATCATAATTTTATTTTTAAATTTGTTTGTCTGTATTTGCAAAAATACAAATTATCTTCCATTATTCTCTTTGTTTGAAAAATGTTTTTTTATCATAGAAATCAAACGGTCTGATATACGATCAGAGGTGCACTCAGTGTGTTCGTGTGTGTCAGCGAATGGATTCCATTCATCCATTTTAATACCGCAAGTTTTACACTTCGGTTGTTCTGAAATTATTGTCTTCACTTCCATATAAATTTATTTAAAAAAAAGTTGAATTGCTAATATAGCAAATGATAGAGCTAGGCATATAATTGTTTTCGTACTGAGAGGCTCATTAAATAGATACCAACTAAAGTAAGTAAATACTATAGCGCCTAGCGAGAACCCTATGAGTCTAGATGGCCACATTTGACCATCATATGCAATCACCATATTCTTCACTGAATACATAAAAAACATTGAAGCTGGTATGCCCATTAGAACAACCAACCAATAGTTATTTTTAAACCAATCATATTTCATTTGCCCTTGCAATTGAAAGAAGATTATGATTTGTGCGATGATACCGAATATGATACCAATTATAAGTTTGCTTACGTTCATTATTTTTTATTTGGTCTAACTATTGTGTCTAATATCTCACCTTCTCTTGACACATGGTAAATATATTCACCAATAGTTAAAAGATATCTAAATTTTCTCATTGGCTCATGGTCTAATTCTTCAGGTGGTGTTTGTTTTTCACCTTCGTATCCTATATGGTAATAGTTTAATTTTCTGGACTTACTCACTACAACACCAGTTGGGTCTAGAGCTTCTATTTTTATGTATCTATCTTTTTTCATCTTATTATTTTAAAGTTTCCAAATTGATTTCTTATTCTTCTTGTGTTTTTTATAGCTCCACCACAATAATAGTTTTTGTATAAATCTCTTCATAACTTTCTATTGTTTCACTGTTATATATAAACATCCAAATTGAGAAGAAATCATTTCAACCTTTCTTGGCGTTGGGAAACCTTCTCCTGTATCTATGCAAATATATATTTCACTATCTTTAACGACATACCCTAGAAGAGATTGTAAATCATCTACCGTTATACCTTTTTCATTTCTAATGACCTTATTATAATTGCTCATCTTTATCTTCTCTTAATTTATTCCTCAGTAAATATTCTGGCTCCAAATATGCAGTAACTGACTTTACTAGATCATCGTCCAATTCTTTTTTTCCAACAATAATAAATTTTGGTAATATTTCTCTATCCTTGTCAGTTTGTTCAGGAATTACCGCACCTTCAGGATAAGTCATTTTTCCTGTTTTCCAACTCATAAATACAGTACCTTTATAACAACTATCAGGATTTCTCATACTCCATACACACGAAGAGTCGTCATCTTTTGCATATGGGTCACTATAGACCTTAACTTTAATATCACGAAAATCAATTTCGCCAATCATTTTAACTTCTTCACTCATAAACTTCTTTTATTTTATAAGAATCAAAAATTAACATCACCTCGTCTTCATTCGGACTCAATATTGGATAACAATTATGTAAAATACCTGAATCGCATATTTTACGATATTCAATATCTTCATAATAATATTGTTTTTTTTCACCAAACTTTTCTTTATTTTCCCATTTGTAAAAAAACTTTACATCTATTTCCGCATATAATGGTATGATAAATCTTCCTCCATCATCAAATCTACCCTCAAACCACTTGTCGTTAATTTTTACTTTCATAATTTTATATTATTTATTGATAAACTTTCAGTGATAATTCTTAATCTATACATCCATTCTCCAAGATCTTCAACAACCTCTTTGTTATTTATAAATAGTTTCCCATCTATAAAATAAGCTGAGTTAATTGTTTCTTCACTCATAACTTTCACTATTTATGTCGTTAGCTATATTTTTTAAATGATTCCATTCATCTCTCACCATATTCAAATCACCCCTATCTGCGTATATTGGTATTATTACCGCCTTATGCAAGTTTTCATCCTTACCTATAATATGTCTAGCTGCTTCATTTGCCGAAGCTTCAGTTATATATATCTTATGTCTCCAATGTACTTCTGGAGCGATTGGATGAATTTGGTAAGTTTTCCCACTATCTGAACTAGTTTTATAAGTCCAAATGTCATATATAATATACCCAACTAATTTCTGTTCTTCTTTACTCATAACTTTCTATTGTTTCATTATTGTATGTCAGTGTGATCAGTTTTGTTGGAGTTTTATCCCAATCTATTGTAATAGGAGACCTTAATTCGCCATCCATTCCATAAGAATCTTTTGTCCATACAGGGCATCTTTCTTGTCTTTCTTCGAAACTCAAATCTCGCTCCTCAATCTTTAGCCCCCACTCTTCAGAGAACTCAGGATCTGTTTTACATTTGTTGATGAACTCTTCTTGTGCATATTGTCTATAAACTTTCTTTCTTTCACCAGTAGACATATCCATACCATCTAATTCCTCAAGCCAATTATCTTCTGGATGAAACCACATTTCTGCTACATATCGTTTATGTGCCTCATCAATAATCTGATTGTATTTTTCCTTATTCATATTATGACTTTGTTTCTTTTCTAATCAAATCAACCGAAAGTATTTGATAATCATCACCTACAACACCGTTAGCATCTACACTTCCAATACCTCTAGGGCTAGGAACTAAATCATCAATGAATTTGCTTGCCAATTTACCTTCTTCAGTGGTTAGAAGTTTGTAGTTCACAATTACAGTATCATAATTATATGTCCCTTGTTTTTTCATTTTCTTTTTCTTCTTACGAGGAACTTTAGGAAATTTAAGACAAGTCTTATTTACAATATGAGAAGCGTTTGATAGAGAGACAAAATCGCTAGAAGGGCGATCCAATTCTCCATAAGCTGAACCATTTTTAATCTGTTCTTTATATTGTTCTAACGCTTTCATAAAAATATGACCAGGATATATTCGACCATTTTTATTTACCACATCTGTTTGTAGTAATATTCCTTTATGTATTTTTTCTTTACTCATCTTTACCTTTACTTATTTCTCTTCTAAGATTATCAATACTACCATATTTTTTGATTAAATCCCTAGTAAGTTTTTCATTATAAAAAGGAGATTTTTTATCTGTAATGGCATCTATATCCTGATTGATGTCAGGAGTCCATCTTACTCTAAATTTTTTCATTCTTGTTTTGGTATTATATTTTCATATTTGTGATCAAAATAATATAATACACCTGAAGGTTTCCAAGGGCCTTCATCGTATTTCCATCTAACAAATTCTGAATACGTTTCATATCCATGAACTTTTGCTTCATAATCAAAGTAATTTCCTATAGTTCTTGCCATAGGAATATTTGGAAATTGAGGATGGTCAGCTGGAAATCTCTTAAATGACATATCATAGTCAACAAATATTTGAACATACTTCTCATATTCCTCATCTGTGATTATGGAAGATTTTCCCGTATTGCAAGACTGTATCTTTAGTTTATCAAACCAATGTTGGTATAGGGCGTTGCGGTCTCGACTTTCTATTGCATTATTATGATTACTCATATTTGTTTTGGTTTAAAATATTAATGATAATACTATAGGCATACCTAACACTATAAGCAGCCATATTAAAATTCCTATTTGGTTGTAGATGTATTCTTTACTCATACGCCTTTTAAGTTAAAAATAAACCTCTTTAATCACTTTTGAAGTAGTCTTGTGTAATTTTGCTTGTAATGCCTCTTCCGCACCTTTTAAAGTGTTATACCAACCTGTTGTCATACCATCTATATTATCAGGGTTATACCACCAGCCAAATATTGAGCGTCTTTGAACCACCCATTCAGTTCTATTATATGGCAGACTATATTCTTTTATTCTATATCTAGCTTTTTTATTCATCTTTATTTTTATTTAAGGCTTTTTAACTATTATATGTTCTGGTATTGGATGTCCACATAATTCACATTCAGTGTTATATAACCACTCTGGATCATTATCATAACCCTCACCACATTCAGAGCAACACCCTCTATCTGCAAGAGGTAATTTATCATCATCATCATCATCATCATCATCATCTTCTTCTTCCTCTTCCCAAATACCGTTGATGTATATAGTATGTAATTCTTGGGATGTATATGTCTTTTCTTTATCATTTGGATCAAACCAACAAGGAGAACCATCAATATTATAACCATTGTCAATATTGTATTTTAAAATCCATTCAGAAAACTTAATTGCCGAATCTCTCTTCAGACTATACCTCTCTACAGCTTGGTGAGCACGATTTGAATCAGCTCTTAGCTTTATATCTCTCCATTGTTCATCAGTTAGACTTTCCAATAAAATATCAATACTATTCTTCTCTTTACTCATTACACTATTTTTAAACAGAAACAAAGATAATTAAAAATATAACAACTTCAAAAAAAAATTTGTTGTAACTTTGTCTCACATTAATCGTATATTATCACATATGGCAGAATTAAGCAAATCTATAATACAAGATGCTTCCCTCTTATTTGAAATCGTGGAAGAAGTCACAGGAGTAACTCAGCATCAAATCCAAAGCAAAGTTAGAACACGTCACATTACTGATGCTAGAATGATTATGGCTGAATCTTTAAGGCGAAATTCTAAATATAAACTCAGAGAAATTGGATTGGCTGTATCAGGATTGGATCATTCAACTGTTGTTCACTATAGAAAACAAGTTGTTGAATTTTGTGAACAAGACAAGGTATTTAAAAAGAATTTTTTCACAATCAATGCAAAGTTTAAACAAATTAAAGATGGCGGCTTTCCTCTAGCAAAAAGATTGGAATTTGCCATTAAAGATAGAGACAACCTGAATAAGGAAATACGAAGAATGAAAAAGTTATTAAAAATTTAAATAATGAAAAAATTAATATTATCAATCCTATTATTCATCTCTTTAGATGTAGTAGGACAAACTGTCTTAAAAGACAAGAAACAAGAATTGAGATTTGAACGAGTTATACAAAACTCTGAAGGGACTTATAAGGTTTATTTCCATGCCTCATATTTGGTTCTTGGAAATAAAAGTGAAACCAATTACTTCTTGGAAGAACTATTGAATTCAATCAGTACTGGAAAGACTTTGAATACTTATGTAGGTAATACATCGGTAAAATATGTTCCTTTTGAAGACGAGGTGGAGGTGTTTGCTAAAACATCTAGTTTTAAACTAACTAGAAAACAGATTCTTAAACTTAAAGAAAAATTACAATAAAAACCATTTATATGCAATTTGAAGAAAGAATTATTGACACAATCCTTAACACAATTAAGGACAATCAGGTTTATTTAACACAAAAAAATAATTTACCACAATTGGCTAAATTGGGTTATATGTATAATACACTTTGGTATGGAGGCAGAAGTGCTTCATATGATGGAGTAATCGAAAACAAGGTATATACCGAAGATAATGGTGAAACTTGGGAGTCAGCACAATGTGATGATAATCCAAAGTACAAAATTGAAATGTGTGAACCTGAGAATGAAAAAATTGAGAATTACATTTATGATGCTTGGGGAATGCATGTTGAAAATGGTTACGGACCAGGATGGGAAGAATTTCATCAAGTTATGACATTAGGTAAACCATTATCTGAATTAGAACTAAAAGAACTTAAGCCAAATAAAACATTTGATGAGTGGGTTGAGATATTAACAGATCCAAACTATAAATATTCTTCTATGTACCCAGATAGAAGGTCTGTAGCTGACCATTTACTTTGTGTAATTGGTAATGGATATGGATTTAAGAATGGATTCATTACTCATGAAGCTGGTGGTGCAGACCAAGACTCAACAGATTATGGAGATTGGCATAATGCGAAATTCCGTGATGATATTCAATCAATTGTTGATACCATAATGGCAGACCCAGAAGTCGAAAAAATACTTAGGTATATCGATGTTAAGCGTGGTGAATATGAAGCTGAAAAATTGGCAAAAGAAATAAAATCATTTGGAATGCCTTATGAAGAATTTTTAAAATCTGATGTGTATAAAAAAATGCAAAGTAAGTTTGAAACTAAATTTGAATATTATCCAATATGTAGCTATTCTAAAATCAAAATGATTAATAAAAATTCAGACCCATCTTACATCAAAGCTGGAATCGAAATATGTGAAGATATTTTAGCAAACCCACCACAATACAAAAAGGACTATAATCAGTACCAAAAAGATGAGTGTGATAAACAAGTTAAATTTGCAAAGAGTTTTTTAAAAAAATTTAATCCTAAATAGTATGAGAAGTGAAGATATATTATTTGAGTTTAAACCGTGCAGTGAATGCCCGCAAATGTGCGTTGAGACTCAACCTCATACCAAATGTCCATTTGATAAAATAGCTGAAGATTTGATTTACGCAGAAGAAATGGCGTTTATAGAATCTCAAAATAATCGAGAAAATGAAGATAGTTGCGATAGGTGACATTCACGGCAGAGATTGTTGGATGAAAATTGTGGAACAAAATCCTGATGCAGACTTATTCGTTTTCATGGGAGATTATTTTGACTCTTTCACCATACCAGCTTTGGAGCAAATAAACAATTTTAAACTTATTTTGAAATTCAGAGATGAGAATCCTGATAAGGTTATTTTGTTATTTGGAAATCATGATTTCCATTACACTAGTGGCTGCATTGGACACTATACAGGTTTTGACTATTCTGTATTTTATAATATGAAGTTGGATCTTGAGAAATCGATTAGAGAGGAAGTTATTAAAATCTGTTACATTCACGAAAACATTCTTTTTTCACACGCTGGGCTTACAAATACTTGGTGTACCAATAACAATGTGGACTTAGATAATTTAGAGGATAGCTTGAATCAAATTTTAGTCTACAAGCCCCATTTATTCGCATTTAAAAGCGGAGATAAGAGAGATAAATATGGAGATGATATTACTCAGGGTCCATTGTGGGTTAGAGAAACATCGCTTTGGGAAGATGGTTTAAAAGATTATGTTCATATTGTTGGCCATAGCAGTTCTGAAGAAATTATATTTAATTTTATTACGCTTGAGCGCACATAAAGATACCGCTCCACCCACTCTTTGTCTTTAACCGGTTTTTAAAAAGGAAGTGCCCATGAAATTTTCATCAAAATTACTTTCTGCTCTAATGATGGCCCAATGTGCTTTTGTTTTTGCGAAAGGCGATGCAGATGCTATTTTTTATGGTGGCGACATAGTCACCATGAATAAATCCCAACCTACCGCTGAGGCTGTAGCAATTCAGAATGGGAAAATTATTCAGGTTGGCCCTCTGTCTAAGCTCAAGACTTTACAAGGGCAAGGTACGAAGCTAATTAACTTGAATGGTCAGACTTTAATGCCTGGTTTAGTTGAGCCACATGTACATATTATGGGAACGGCATTTTCAGAGGAGATCTTTCTCAATCTCTCTAACTTCACGATGCCCCATGACACATTAGATAGTTTGGTGGCGAAGCTAACTGCATACAGTAAAAACTTTAAAGATGGTGAATGGATTAATGCCTTTGGTGTTGACCCATCTAGAACAGAACCATTTATGTCTGAATTAACTGCAGACATATTAGACAAGGTATCCACCACCAAGCCCATCTTTGTTATGAATCAAAGTATGCATATTGCATACGTGAATCATAAGGCACTAGAAATGGCAGGGTTAACTGATTCCAGCCCAGATCCCAAAGGTGGTAAGTTACTTAAAGATAGCAAGGGGCGCTTAACTGGTGTAGTTTATGAAGCGCCAGCTTTTTATCTGTTCCTGGATAAGATGCCGCCGCCCACTCAAGAGGTGGTAGAACAAGCTGTTGCTAAAGTTGGTCAACGACTAGTCAGCAAGGGCGTTACTACTTCAGCAGAAATCACTGTTGGCGGGTACCTTGGTGTTGATAAAGAATATGCCCTGTTTAATGCAATGACCCATAGTGGCAAGCTGCCAGTTCGGGTGAGGGGTTATATGTATTCAAATGCATACCCAACTACGAATAAGAGCTATAAACCAGGGCAAGGTGATGACACCTTTAAATTAATTGGCGTCAAAATTGTGGCTGATGGCTCCAATCAAGGCTTGACTGGTGCGATGAGTAAGCCATACGACTACCCAGCCGGCACAAGTAATACCGGCACCCTCAACTTCACTGAGCAAGAACTTTATGATCTTGCAAAACCCAGATTTGATGAGGGCTGGCAACTTTCCGTTCACTCAAATGGTGATAAGTCGATTGAGCAGACTTTGAATGTTTTTGCGAAGTTGGTCACAAAACCAGCTGATACTAAAACCAGATTAAGAATTGAGCACTTCACTGTTCCAACTGAAGCACAGATTGATAGAGCAGCAAAGCTTGGGGTTGTTCCCGGTTTTACCATTGGGCACACCGACTATTGGGGTGAGGCATTTCATAACCATCTCCTAGGAGCCGAAAGGGCAGATCGAATTGATCCCAGTGCCAGCTTGATTAAAAGAGGTATGCGTTTTGCATACCATAGCGACTCCCCCGTCTCACCGATTCATCCACTCAAGTACGCCTCCGAAGGTGCTGCTCGCTTATGGCAAGTCTCACCCCAAAAGGTGCTCAATCCAAGCCAGAAGATTTCCATCAATCATGCTCTAAAAGCCGTCACGATTGATGCTGCTTATCAGTTGAAGATGGATGACAAGATTGGATCGATTCAAGAGGGAAAATATGCGGACTTCGCAATCGTTAATCAGAATCCGATGAAAACAGATGCCTACAAAATTCGAGATATTGAAGTGAATGAAACCTGGGTTAATGGAAAACAGGTATTTAAGAGACAGTAAATATTTTTATATCACCTCAAACAAAGAAAGCCACCCAAGGGTGGCTTTCTTTATCTGCAGAGGGAATGCTATTCCCAGAGTCTCGGTTTTAAAGCTTCTTAGCAAAACTATATTGTGAGAACGCTTGCTCGGCAACATTGAACCACTGAGCTTCCATGTTTCTGAACACCCGATAGTCTTCGAAGATTTTCTTGAATTGGGGGTTCTTGGCAGACTCTTCGGCATATGTTTCTTGGCTTGCCTTAAAGCAGGCATCCATTACAGAGTTATTAAACTTACGCAATACCGCACCACCTTGGACTAAGCGTTGTAGCGCTGGTGGATTTAAGGCATCGTACTTGGCACACATATCAACATGCGCTTCAAAGCATGCCGCTTCCCATGCAGCTTGGTATGAAGGTGGCAGTGCATCCCACTGCTTCTTATTCACCAAGAATGAGAGTCCAGCCGCACCCTCCCAAAATGCAGGGTAGTAATAATTTTTTGCTACCTTGGCTAAACCCAACTTCTCATCATCATAGGGCCCAACAAATTCAGCGGCATCAATCGTACCTTTTTCTAGTGCTGAGTAAATTTCACCAGCAGCTAACTGTTGGGGCACTACACCTAACTTTGCAAGCACTTGCCCTGCAAAACCAGCGATACGGAATTTGAGTCCCTTGAGATCTTCTGGAGATTTAATTTCTTTAC
Organism: Chloridella minuta; assembly: GCA_032273045.1. Classification (NCBI taxonomy): domain Eukaryota; class Xanthophyceae; order Mischococcales; family Pleurochloridaceae; genus Chloridella; species Chloridella minuta. Next base: position 3,352 of record JAUKPQ010045814.1, on the reverse strand, counting down.
GAAACCAACCACCCATTTGAGTACCAGTTTGTCCGCCTAAGAAATTAACAATGTTGTAGCTAGCATAGAGCTCACGCATCAGCTTCATCCCATTGCCGTGCAACATCCAGGCAGTTTGCTGGCGTGCTGTCATACCAAAAGGTGCTGCCGTATCAAAAATAAATGCACTGTTCTTACCTAGGTAGTAATAGCTTGCGGTATGGCCGCACTCTACTGTGCCGTTTTGTACCGCATCCAATACCTGCAATGCTGGAACTACTTCACCTGCGGCAAATACTTTGACATTGAACTTACCATCAGTGGCTTTGCGTAAGGCGCTAGCAAAAACTTCTGGGGTACCAAATAAAGTATCTAAAGATTTAGGAAAGCTAGAGACCAAACGCCAATTCAGCGTGGGTAGGCTCTGAGCAATCGATGGAGCGGCTAATGCTGCTGCACCTGCACCGATAGTAGCTTTCTTTAAAAAGGAACGTCTTTGCATCGTCTTCTCCTCCAAAAAAGTTTTTCTTATTTATGTTCTCTGTATTTTTATGATGTTGTTGTTTTATTTTCCACCAACAGTCATTGACCCAATCAGAATGGAGCCTGTTTCCTTGGTACCCCGAATCAGTGTATCGCTACCAATCATCTGAATATCCATCAACATATCTCGTAGGTTACTGGCAATCGTAATACCCTCAACCGGATATTGAATCTCTCCGTTCTCTACCCAGTAACCAAAGGCACCGCGAGAGTAATCCCCAGTGACGTAGTTCACGCCCTGTCCCATAAGCTCGGTTACTAGTAGACCCGTACCCATTACCTGTAAGAGCGCTGGTAGCCCCCCTTTTGGCGTCTTGCGGCTCTGCAATGTCAGATGATGAGAACCTCCTGCATTACCAGTGGTCTTCATTCCGAGTTTTCTGGCGGAATAAGTGGATAAGAAATAACCTTGTAAAATCCCTTTATCAACCACGGTTCTCGGCAAAGTCTTCACACCTTCTTCATCAAAAGGAACGCTTCCTGTCATTGCCTTGAGGTGAGGGTTTTCAAAAAGGCTGACATGCTTTGGTAATACTTGTTTACCTAAACTATCTAATAGAAAACTAGAACGACGGTATAGAGCACCGCCCGACACTGCTTGCACCAATCCGCCCAATAGGCCAGCAGCCAAGGGGGCTTCGAAAATGACTGGGCAACGGCGAGTTGTGAGCGATCTTGCCTTTAGACGTGAAAGTGCACGCTCTGCTGCGTATTTACCAATGGCAGCTGGATTAGCCAACTCTCCGGGAATCCGTGAACTGGAATACCAATCATCTCTTTGCATAAGCGACTTTTTGCCACCCTCATTTGCAATGGGTGCGCAAGAAATATAGTGGCGTGAGAATGGGTAGCCACCCATAAATCCGTGACTGGTTCCCATCATAAAATGCGCATGATGTGCCGATACCGAAGCGCCATCACTATTTTGAATTTGCTTGCTGACAGCAAAGGCAGCGCCTTCAGCAGCGCGCGCAATCTCGATTGCTGTTGCCGAGTCCAAATCCCACGGATGAAATAACTCGAGATCTAGCGGATGTTTTTCGAGCAGTTCTTTTTCAGCAGGGCCAGCACATAAGTCTTCCGCCGTATGCTGAGCGATATGATACGCAGCCTCAACGGTTGCCCTTAAAGAATCCTTGGAAAAATCGCTAGTACTGGCATTACCTCGACGATGACCTAAAAATACCGTTACGCCCACCTGCTTATCCAAGCTTTGCTCAATTGTCTCGACCTCGCCCTTGCGAACAGTAACCGAGAGACCTTGGCCTTCAGAAACTTCAGCCACGGCATCTGAGGCGCCCCGTCTTTTGGCTTCTGTGAGCATGAAATCGATGATTTCTTGAAACTGGTTTGATGAGTGTGTAAACATGCCCTAATAATAGCTAGAATAGAAACATGAAGCATACCGAAGCTCGAAAAAGATCCTCTCCCAACGAAATCAAAATTGGCTTAATATCGATCTCCGATAGAGCTAGTAAGGGCGTTTATACCGATGAGGGTATTCCTGCCCTGCAATTGTGGCTACAGACCGCCGTTAGCACCCCCTGCGTCTTTCATGAACGCCTGATCGCGGATGAGCGGGAGGTTATTACCGAAACGATCGTAGAGCTGACCGATGATCTCGGTTGCGATTTAGTCCTCACCACGGGTGGGACAGGCCCTTCCCGAAGAGATGTCACCCCTGAGGCCACAATTGATGCTGGAACCCGGGAAATGCCCGGATTTGGCGAGCAAATGCGCCAAATTAGCCTGCGCTTTGTACCAACGGCAATTTTGTCACGCCAGACCGCAGTTTTACGAGAAATCGAGGGGCATACCGCCCTCATCATCAATTTGCCAGGTCAACCCAAATCCATCAGAGAAACCCTTGAAGGATTGAAAGATGCCGAGGGTAAATCTATCATTCCAGGCATCTTTGCTGCCGTACCCTATTGCATCGACCTGATTGGCGGCCCTTATATCGAGACCGATGAAACCATCGTGAAAGCCTTTAGGCCTAAGAGCGCAATCAAGAAATAAGCTGCCAATCATTTTAAGGAAAGCAAAAGGGTCTGTTACTAGACCCTTTTTTCATCACTTATTAATTGATTGCAGAATTACTCTGGCAAAGGCACGATGAACTTTTCTCGGTAGTACTTGAGCTCTTCAATAGACTCCTCAATATCAGCCAAGGCGGTGTGTGCTTGCTTTTTGGTGAAACCCTTAACTAACTCAGGATGCCAACGCTTACATAGCTCCTTGAGTGTTGAAACATCAATATTTCGATAATGAAAGAACGCCTCTAGTTTTGGCATGTACTTCGCCATAAAGCGTCGATCCTGACCAATCGTATTGCCACACATTGGCGCAATACCGGGCTTGATGTATTGCTTCAGAAAAGCGATACATTCAGCTTCAGCGGTGGCTTCATCTGTGGTTGAAGCCTTGACCTTGTCAATCAGGCCAGAGCGCCCGTGAGTGCCCTTATTCCAGGCGTCCATCGCATCCAATAGGACATCTTCCTGATGGATCACCCAAACAGGAGCGGTAGCAATGGTATTGAGATGCGCATCGGTCACGATCACAGCAATTTCTAAAATGCGCTCTTTTTCAGGATCTAGGCCTGACATCTCCATATCCACCCAAATCAGGTGCTCACTGGCTGGCGCTGCCTTTGGGCTTGGAGTACTTGTTTTTTCACTCATATCTATAATCATCTCATGACATTCACAATTGTTTTTTTAATCGCTTTCATCGCCAGCTTTGGTCTACGCCACTGGTTATCGCAACGCCAAATTCGGCACGTCGCTATCAACCGCGATGTAGTGCCTGCTGAGTTTGCATCTCAGAT